>OX424444.1:958513-1038586 GCA_949152495.1 Lasius fuliginosus | reverse complement strand
CACAGTCTATCTTTGTCTCACAATTTGCTTGCGCTTCGCGAAAGATTTGCACCGAGAAAGGGAGAAATATCGTTTAATTAAGTTTTAATTAAACGCGTATACAATAACGAGGTTGTATAAAATAATGAGAGACGAGAGATCTCGAGTTGCATTAATACTAATAATTAAGAAAATCTGCTTAGATCTCCTTATATACTATGATTGCTCTACTAACAATGAGATAAAGGGAGAAAAGAAGGAGAAGAGGAATTGGATTAGCGTTGACCGTTGGTGCTCTATAATTAAGGCCAACTTACTACTTCTCCTCTTGCGATATATTAATGCGATATTACGATATTCCGTGGAAGACATATGCGATACATTATTTCGCATGAGGGTAATAGGAAATGTAAAGTCGCATATTTCGCCTTGTATATGTTCGCGCATCTCACGCAGGATGATCGATAGTAGAGAGAGGTTCTTGTTTCGTCGCGTCGGTGCACTGATTAGCGATGCAGGTCTTTAAGCACGTAACGGGATTACGCGTCAAAGGACGTTAGATTACGCTAGATTGATATATTTCGTACGTGATAAATGAACAAACCCGATATTGTATCCGGGATAACGATCTAGTTATTCTAGTTGATTGGACGTGAGACGCGAGGATAACACGTCGTACTTCAAAATATTATACAAAAATTACGTGAATAAATTAAAAAACCCTGTTAGCTCTCCTCGAAAATCATAATTCATTACTAAGCGCGATAAATCAGCCATTTAAGAATCCTATTTTAAAAATGTTTACTATTATATTTATTTTAATATAAGTATTTTAACTTATAGATATTTATTTAATATATATATTTTATATATATATAATTTATACATATTTTTTATTATACTTATATTTAATATTTTAATTTATATATATATATATATTAATTTGTTTCACAATATTGCGTATCTAAGTACCTAATGGCAATGCATAAATATATTTTCTTCGCGTATTATCGTATCAATTAATCGAGGCAATATATGCACAAGTTCGGAGACAGTTGTATCTGACAATGACACAATTATGATTTACTTTTTTTTTTTCATCAGACACACGCCGAAAGTATTCGCCGTGTGAAAAGATGACGACATCACGATCGCGATACTATGCAAGTTACATCCAAGATCAACAAGGTCGATCAAAAGCCTCCTTCTCAATTCCTAATTATAATTTATGCTTCTTCGTCAAACACATCCAAGAAACACGTGTCCCGCGGTTTCCGCGGGAATGCACGTATTATCGCGTGTTGCGTGTACTTCTCGCGACGCCGGCCATCGAGCGGCGCAAGTAGAGCGTGCTAAATAGCGTTCGAGGAGCCGGAGAAACATATTTCCCCGCACACTCTGTTCATTCATGTCAGCAGAATGAAAACGCGTCGCGGCCGGCGATTTCCCCTCCCCCCTTTCCCCCTTCCTCCCCCCTCGTGACACGCGGTTTTACGGAGTATATAGTAAAGGTTTGACCCAATTCAGCCCGCGCATACACGCGGCTTCCCGCGTATGTATATTATCTAGTCAATTAATCCACAGCGGCGCGTTTTTTTTTACAGCAGACGTTACGGGCGCTTTTCCGCACCTCCTTTCCCGGATCCGTTTCTCTCTCTCTCTCTCGCTCTCTCTCTCTCTCTCTCTCTCTCTCTCTCTCTCTCTCTCTCTCTTTCTCTCTCTTAGTTCTTAATTACGACAGCGCGTTCCGGAGTTAGAATCTCTCGGCCTCGGACTTCAACGCAGCCGGCGCGTTCTTCTAGTCGCGCGCAATTTCCACCACCGAGGTGCTCTCAAAGTCCATCCACACTCTTTGCGTAATCGCGTTAATGATGTTTCCTCCGACTTGGTTAACGAGAGCAATTTGTCGCTCGTGCGTATATCGCTCGTTATTATTACACATAATGTTCTCTCTCTCTCTCTCTCCCTCTCTCTCTCCCCCCCCCCCTCTCTCTCCCTCTCTCTCTCTCGCGGGATCATTTGGGTGTCAATTATATTCCTATTATATTTCTTCTTAATTTACTTTGCATATAATTTATATTTATTTAAAAAAATTTTAATGGAATTTTATTACGATTAAAATAATCTCTAAAATAATCTCTTTCAATATCTCCACGCAATATTGTGCGCGAGTGTCAAGTTTCGTATTTTTAAAATAGCTATCTATGAGAATTCTCTCATACGGACCACCTGTGTGTTACAAGAGAGTACCGTAAACCAACTCTTGCAAATCTCCATCTATATAATGAAGACTTCTTCAAGCTTCAAGTGACTCGAAGTACACGATCAAACAAGCACACACACACACACACACATACACACCGTTCTCTCGATTTCGCGCTGCATAATAGACGCGTCGTCGCGATGGTCATTATCCATTATATCTCGCGACATAAAAGCGCGTTTCAAGGAACGACGACGGGACGTTGCTCAATATACGGGCGGCTCTCTCGGAAACCAATAACGCGCGGTTTCCTTGCGCTAAATATACAACGGCGCACGTAATACCTCATATATTCCGCGTAAATTGACGCCAGAGTAATATCGCGCTACCAATCAACCCGTAATCATCATCTCCGACGCGACGCGACTCTTCGTTCGCGCGATTATCGCTCTAACAGGATAATAATCCTAAGACTTCTCTCTCACTGAAATTTGTGAACACGAAACCGACTTCGCGCTGCGCGTGTGTTCGTATACGTAAGAGCGTTTCCCATACGAGCGATTCTCCATCGTTTTCCCGTCACCGCCATTGTCTCGCGCCGGCTCTCCGTCCGCTTCTCCTCACGTTCCGTGTGCGTAGACACGCATATCGAGGAGCATCGTGGAAAGAGAGAAATAATGCGACCGCCATCCCGCTCCGGAGAGAGAAAAATCTGCGGAAATAAAAGTCTCGCGCGCGCGTCGAGAAGAGAAGAGAGACGCGGCTCCCACACTCGTCGTCGTTCGATAAACTCGTGGCTGCACGCACGCACGCACACGTGTGCACGTGAAACACACGCATTGTGCGTAACAGCAGGTGTCCGCTACCATATGTTGCCGCCGTGAAATATCGGCCGCGGATGTGTTTATATACGGGATGTTCCTGAAATAGACCGCCAACACTTTGACGGCATATTTTACTCGAGACAAAGATAGAGGAAGAGAGAAATTAGTTTTTAAAGAATATATCAATAATGCATACACCCCGCTGCGAAGAAAAATTTTTGACAATTTCTCAAAAAAAAAAAAAAAAAAAAAAAAAAAAAAAAAATCCTTCAAACTTGTACGAGTGTCTTGAGGCATTCTTGCAAGCTCTTATCGCGAGAGGTACTTATCAAAACGACGAGTTTTCTGACCTATGACCTCAAGCCGAGAGAGAGAGAGAGAGAGAGAGTAGAAATAGGTACGCTCCCAGAGTTTAGCGACCTATTTCAGGGACACCCTCTACACGGTATAAGCACGGTCACGTTCGCGCACAGGTACGCCAGGTATGTAGTTACCTGCGGTAGGAGCCCTCGCAGACGTTTCGCAGGTGCGCGCGGATTCACAGGTGGCTGACAGTACTGTTACGCACGCGCACACGCCCGTGCGGTCACTCTCGTCGTGCGTAACGCGAGAACGCGACGATGCGCGTAGGGAAGCTGTTAATTACGGATGGCGAGACGGGTCTCTGACGGATTTCCGCGATAAGAGACTCGATAAGCCGCGAACACACGACGCGACCTCGCATTTCTCTCTCTCTCTCTCCCCCCCCTCTCTTCTCTCTCTCTCCCCCTCTCTCCCCCTCTCTCTCTTCTCTCTCTTCTCTCTCTCTCTCTCTCTCTCTCTCTCTCTCTCTCTCTTCTCTCTCTCTCTCTCTCTCTCTCTCTCTCTTCTCTCTCTCTCTCTCTCTCTCTCTCTCTCTCTCTCTCTCTCTCTCTCTCTCTTCTCTCTCTCTCGGTTTCTCCTCTCGCGAAAAACGCGCCATTGTTGCTCGCTGAATCGGAGCGACTGTTACGTAATATTTCGGCGAGCTGTCTCTTTATTACGCATTTCAGGGCAAAATATCGTTATAATTTGTAATCATATTGACGTATTACGAATAAAATACTTCCCAATCGGTGACTTCATATTCCTTTGTATATTAGGCTTCTCTTCGCGAAATATCGAGAGCCGATCTTTTTTCAAAGCAGAAATTTAATAGACTCCTCTGGTACTTGTGCTGTAACTTGTTGATTTTTAAGTCCATTGATTAATTTAATTAAGCTTCTATGTGAAGCAATCTATTTCGTCACTTAAATAGAGATTAAACTTATTAGAGTTACTTAGAGATATTAAAGTGAAATTTCCTTCGTCACTTTCTATTTCAATTTAAAAAATTGCAAAACTAATTACGCCATCATAAACTTTTAACGATACTTTTACAATATGTCATCAGTCCAAGCTCTCAGTTGCAATCGAGTGTAATAAAATTCGCGTCAAATTGTATTGTTCACGAGATGTTAAATCCGGACTCGTCAAAAACAGAACTTTTTTTCATCTAGATTCGTATATATGTGGCACATGTGTCATGTACATGCAAGGGCATGTTGTAATCTAAGCTGCACTTACATAATCGTGTACATGGCTGTATGACACGTGTTCCTAGTAGAATATTTATCCACGAACTAATAAAACAATTTTTAATTAAAAAGATAAAAATTTAATTAAAAGATTAAATCTATCGTGCCTTGAAACTTTGCACGACCACAATTTTCTCGTAATACGTAAACGAATTAAAATTAGGAGTTAGTTCATTAATTAAATCCTATTCACAAGCGATAATTTTTACTGCGATCGATGTAGAATCATCGAAATTTTTTTAATAACTCGCGCGCGCGTTTATCGAAACTTTTAGAAACTAAATGCAAAACGACGCCTTTAGTCGATTTTAGTCGCATTTAGTCGAAACGACGATTTTAGTCACGTGGTTACCTTGTTCGCCCATTACATTCGGGAATCATCGTTGATCGATGGAATCCGCCGTTCTCATGTCAGATCCGATTCATGGCCGACTCGTATAACGATAGACGAGCGTATCGCGCGCGCGCGTGTGTGCGTGCGTGTGTGTGCGTGTGTGTGTGCATGGTGCGTGCGTACGTACGTGCGTGCGTGCGTACGTGCGTGCGTGGTAGAAAGAGAGAGGCATAAGGTACCGCTATATGCCGGGGCCCGAGAGTGCAACGGCCTTTACCTGGGCTCTCACTCACCCTGTCCTCTTTCTCTCTCTCTTTCTCTCTCTCTCTTTCTCTCCCTCTCCTCCGAAGCTCCCGCTCTCTATGTGATCTTTCTCTAAAAATTACAGTCCGCGCGCGCGCGGGAGTTTCGTTCACCGGCGCAAAGTCTCGTACATAACGGAATACGGTGCATTATTATAAGGAATCTCCGTTTAAGTCCTTCATCGAGTTACGAAACGCACTTCCAAGTTCGATCCACGTTACCCAAAATTTCTTTGTTTCGCAAGATTCTCGAGTAGCTATAGGTAATACGAAGAAGTGTTTTCCGACCCCGATACGCATTGCGGCGTAACGTAACAATAAATTGTAACGTAATTGTAATATATATATATATATTTTTTTTAAACAAATCTAATATCTAATAATTAGTGTAATGCGTTTTCTTATAATAAATATATTTTTGATAATAAATCTGGTAATACTGTTACAAATTAGTCAAGAGTAATTTAATTTTACTTTAAAGTAATTTAAAATTACTTTGATATTTACGCGAGCGCGAAAAGTAATTTAAAACTAATTTGTTAGATGTTATGAAATTTTAAACAAGTAACTAAATATAAGAACATTAAGGAAATATTTTGATGTCACTTTTATCCAAATTCCTTTGTCATAATTATTTCTAGAATATATATATTAGTCATAATATCTCTTTCTTCAATCATGATATGTGGAAGATATTATAAAAAAAAATTAGATATATTAATTTTATAATTTGCCACATTAATTTTTTTATATAATTATGGAAAATGTAGTTTTCGTTATTTTAACGCAATGAATATCATAATCCAGATGTCATTAACGTAAACGAAAATTTTCACGGTGCGTCTAGAAACAGCTATCCTTTCTATGATTATTATGTTCGAATCGCGATATCGATTACGCGTGTAATGTAATGTCAGGTGTGAAAATACCCACCAAAGGAGCTCGAGAACGTAATTCAGGGAGGAAGGGGAAATATGAGGCGACGTCAACCGTATTGTTTGCACGCAAATATACAACAGCCACACAATCGCAACTCAATACGTTTTATCGTCTACAAAGCAAATCGTTGCATGCGTCGTAATCGCCGCGGGCTGAGAATTGTGCCACAGCAGCCGAAATTCATTGACGTAAGTTACGGTATGGTTATGACATGTCTTTAATAGACCGTTGCACATTTCAAGCCTACGAACCGGTTAATCTGATATTAACGAGGCTAAAAGAGCATATATAAAGTCTAGCATTAACGGGGAGAGAGAGAGACAGAGACAGAGACAGAATCCTGAATTAATATTTCTGTCTCGACTTTGCAAGGCGATAATATTATCTAGTTATGATTGTTTAACGACATTTGAATTACGTAAACAAAATTTATGGAAACTAAGTTGGACAGTTTGTTAAAATACTTAAGTTTAAATGTGTGATCCTCTTATTAGATATAATGTAAAAAATCTGTAATTATAAATTAGAGTTATATAAAGGATAACTGATTATATTACAATTATAGGCAGTATTTAGCAATATTTTATTAGTGCTACGTAATTGTCCCACACAAATTTCGAACAATTTTACATATAAATTATTTTTCAATTTTTAATTATAAAGATATTTATAGCTCAATCTTTATTTATTAATATATGTATTAATTATAATCGTTAGTTTATCTCAAAATTCTAATAATCGATCAACAGCGGTAAATTTTACATTTGTTCGTTATTTAATATATTATTATATAAAATAGTTTATATACAAATATAAAATTTATATTTATCATATAAAATTTATATAATTTATATTTATTATATAAAATATTTTTGTATACAGATTTTTTATTCTAATTTTTTTTATTTATATGTAAATGAATAAGAGAATGGAGCGTATTCGATTTTCATTAATAATCATCGTTAATATTTTCTTCAAAATCCAACGATTCTAATAATCATTTCGCGTAAAAGAATTGGAGAAATATGTATTGTATAAGCATAAATATATTGATTTTCGATTTTCGATGAAGATGCATTTACGTCAGCGCCGACATGCTTTACTTATTCGAGTACCCATGTCTTGAAATTCACTTGGAATTCTAAGAATTTCTCCCACGGCAAATTCCTACGTACACTTCGTGGGCGTTTACTATTATATTACATTATTATAGATTTATGAAGCAGATCTCAATTTGGGAGAGAGTGTGTTTGAAATTTCGACAATATATACATGATTATCGCGTGGGCGATGTGATTACAGGTAGATAGAGTGGGCGTATTTTATCGCGGCACGCTATTTAATAATAATGGCAATTACAGTTATTATAATATGCGGCTTTCAGCCTTTGTCAGTATTTAATTGCAATAAAAGTTTCAAAAGATATATCTTTTAAAAATTTAGATTTAATTTCTGTGCATAATAAAGGCACGTAATAAACATTTTAAAAAATATATACAATATCTATTTCTTGTTTATCGTAATCATATAATAATATATATATTTCATAAACTGAGTCACACAAGGAAAATAACTACAAAAGCAATTTCACACTTATTTCTTGAGAAATATGCATCTACGCTATGATTGAAACTTTAGATACAAGATACAAAAATCTCATGAAATTCACTGAAATCTATCGGATCCAGGAAAAAGTTCGATTACACCGAGATAACTAAAGTTGAACTCTCGAAGCTTACAAGAAATAAAAAATTCTTATCGAACATTGAGAAAAATCGTTCAAACTCGTAAAACGATATAATAAAACCTGCTATTGTGTCTACTCCTTTTTTCCGTTATAGTTTCTAGATTTTTATTGTATCCTTCTTTGAAAAATAGCTGCAATTAAAGCATTTTTCCCATTATTTTCTTATTGCGTTTAGTTATAACGCGCATTCGAAGAATAAAAGTCTCGATAAAAGTATCCTATTAAATCTTTGTAACGGAGAAACGAAGCGGTTCACATAAAGAAATAATAAAAAATATTACTGCAATATGTTAGCGAAGTGCTTTGAACCGCGATTTAAAAGAAAAAAAAAAAGAAAAAAAGAGAAACATTATCAACTGCTATCTTTCCTTCCGCAATATAGCTCGTAAATTCTTGACATTCTACAGTTATTGTCGTCGAAGAATTATATTTTGCAGTTGGTTTTATATTACATGCTACGTTAGGAGAAGGTTATTTACCAGCGTTAAGTCGCAAAGTTAAACAATATTAGTTTCGCGACAAAGTACGTACGTACGACGCAGGTCACATTTTGCAATGCAAATGTCGCGAAATGTGGGGCGATAACGTTACGCGTCGCGCTCGTAGACGATAAATCGCGTTTACCCGCCTCGCAGAGAACTTCTCCAGGGATTCAACATCCGGCGCGCGCAGCCGGAAGTGCACAACTACGGACTGCATAGCGAATGCATGTTGCGCACACCGTCGTACCGCGTGTAAGCCGCGGTTCGCGCTCGATGCACTTTCAGAGTTGCAGCAAGATTCGCGCATGCACGCTCACCTTTCTCGTACGGATAATTGCTTCTCGTTGTCCGTAATAATCTTCCAGAACTTAATAGCGGAGTCGAGGGAGCCACGGCGAAAACGGACGGCCGCGGTTGCGGATATATTCGCGATATCGATCGTGCAAAGGTTTTTTTTTTTCAAAACTTCTCTTAAAACGAAGATATATCTATATATGTAGAAGTAATCCTATTATAGAGCTATTATTATGTGAATAGAGATATTTTCATTTCTACGAGAAACCGACGGCGTAAAAATATGAAACGCGAAAATTGCAAAAAAGTGCATTTGCCGCGAATAACAGATCGAGACGAGTAATATTCGTATGGTATTTTTTTGTAATAGCAATTGTGACATTTAATATAATCTTCTCGCAGAATATTTTATATGTTTTCCTTTTTTGGGTAATGATTTAAAAACATTTTTCAGTAAACTGTACGACAAATTACATTACTCGTTTGGAATATATGAAAGATAAAAATATGATTACAATATTTTGTCAAACATTTCTCTCATTCTGAATTTTATTTCGCATCTGCGAAGACTTAGAATCGTGAAGCTATGAGAAAGGAATTCAGCAGCGTGATAGGCGGAAGCACGAAGGTAAATACGGGCGATTAAAATTATGGGTTTGCGCTTCGGAAGCTGTATCCCGAGATGCGCTGCTATTGCTATAATCCTATGGGATAATTGAAAAATGACAGCAATGAAAGGCTGCTCTCACGAACTGCGAATTCTTTCTCTGATCCTAGAATCTTGTGCCCCCATTCGCGCCTCATGTTTAACGACTGTTTGATTTTCACGTTTGCGAGACGAATAATATTGTAATCGCGATTTTCGCGATTTACCTACGTGAGAGAAATTTAATTCTGAAGCTGATAAAAGTGAATGGCATATGAATAAGAATCTTGACCGCTACGACGTCATATTTTACGTCGTATTGTCAACCTTCATTGTGAATGACGAATCAGCGGTTTCATGTAAATTACAAGTGAATCATATATATGTATATTTCTCAATGAACATCGGTTCCAGTAGTTACAAACCGCAATCGGATTATTTCTGCAGTTAACATATACGTGACTTGACTTCTATGAATTTGATTACTTATTACTCTTCCGAAAGAAATATACAAATTTAAAAATTGTCACGGGAAGAATCAAGGAGAGATTATAAAAAAGTTTCATAAATCGTCGAAGTCTTATTATTTTAAAACAAACATTAAATTAATAATATGCGATAGAAATCAAGGAATCTTTTTCATTAGATGAGAGGAAAATAAGTCGGCCTTTTTTCCCGGAAATTAGAGAGACGCGCAAAATCTACGAATTTTTCCCGAGTCCAAGTACAATTTTGCGCCGCTCGTTACGAACGAGATTTTTTTCGAGATAACCGACGGATGTGGCCCCATGCGCGCATTTCGCAACGATTGCGAGCGGCCAGGCTACACCCAGGTCATGGTTCGCGTGTTCGTGCCGATCGTGACGTCGAGATCTGCAGGATGTCATGTCGATAATAGTCCGTATTTAGCATAGATCGGTGCCATTACAATGGTTAATCGTTAGAACGGCAAGACAACGTCCTCCAACGTGGCTCCTCGCTTCACTCTCCCTAGACCGTTAAGAGGCTTGTACGCGGAAAAAAAAGATATTAGCTACCATAGCTAAATTTTTGGTGTCCCTATATTACACCAGAAATTTAATTGCCATGCCTAAATTTTAGCTATGGTAACTAATATTTTTTTTTAAGCTACAGTTTAACGAAGAATTCCCCGTTAAATTATAGTTACAAATATTAGTTGCTATAACTAAAATTTAGACATGGTAATTAAATTTCAGGCGTAGTATAGGGACACCTAAAATTTAGCTATGATAGCTAATATTTTTTTTCCGTGTAAGACGCAACGTATCGGGGCGAAACGAGTAAAACATTTAATGTCTCACGTAATATATTAACAGTAATGTTTTTTTTATTGTATTGTAGATGGAAATAATTACTTTACGCGCTCTGAAAGATTCGTATTTTACATTATTACGACTTATATAGACGCACACACAATAGAAACACTAGGAACGTTTCGCATTTTTGTTGCGAAAATACAAAGTGTCTCGTGACACATGTTGAATCGCGTCATCCGATTTTACCGGATATCCCGGCGGAAATTCGCCGGATAGATTGAATATCGGATACAAATACATCGGTATTTGTCGCATGCCTGTTATCCCATACAAAGTTCCGAACATTGTATATTTTTTTTTTTTTTTTTTGCAATTTATGACACACGCGAAAGTATTCATCGAGATTGAAGGCGGTGAATGCAAGCTCACCTATGTCACAGCGATATTGTTACCGTATCGTCAAACGAATATGTCGTGCACATTCTCGGAAACGAACGATATTGTGCAATAACCATGTATGCGCATTTATAATGCAATTGTCAGAGACAAGCCCCCTGGAGGGGAAGGAGGGGGAAATATACAAATGACGAGTATTCGAGTTAAATTTAACTATTGCTGTTTGCATGTGTAACCGTCACAACAAAATTGCAATCATTTTAACATCGACAAGTGAATGTAGACGCATTTTTATTCAAAGATTTTGCGATAAATCATATCATCGTGCGATAAATCTTTTTATTTTCTTTTTATATTTGTATTTTCAGTTATTATTTACAACTCGTTCGATCTAATTTAATAGATTTTTGAAATCGCAATTAAATTAAGATTACAATTAAATTAAAAATTACGAAAGTCTATCATCTAATCGCGAGAGATTATGAAAGATTATCCAAGCAGTTTTTTAATATACATATATACGGTCAGAGACAATGAGAATGGCTTGGGCAGAAATAAGGGTCGCGTATGGGCCGAATTCGAGCAACTGAAAAAGATAGCCGTGAAAGCCGGATATTCTTTTCACGGAATAAAACGTAAGCTACTTAAAGCTTCCGGCGGAACAAGAGCGCCCGGGATATAGTAGAGCGAGCTACAAAGCCGGCCGGGATTGGACGTTTCGCTGGTGGCGATATTTTTTCGATGGGCATCTCACGAGCATGTAAGCCGAGATCTCTCGTAAGTTATGAAACGGGAAGAACGCTACATGAATTGCCACTTTGCGCCCCGAGGATGTTCATTTATATCGGATATCGAGATTAAAGACGCGACACGCGTAATTGATCCCGCTCATGATGATGCGCACGTCATGCGGTAAAAAGGATTATATCGGCAGATTATAAGACGCTCAATGAACAATCTTTAATCTCCACGAAAAGAACGACAAAGTTATTCCATTTCTCTTACCTTTCGATGACCGCTTTCGCTAATATGTTTTAATCTCAATCTTGTCTGGCGTCCATTCAGTTCCATTTCTAAAAAAAAAAAAGCAAACAATATCGATATCATCTATCATGGAACAATCGTGAAACGTTTCTTTCAGAAATTTTATCGTTCGCTATCACGCCTCCGATCGCCCACGACAAGATTTACAAACTGTTTCGCACCGATGAGATGCATACGTCTAACGTTAGACGGACATCATGAAGACGAACCGAGGTCGACGAACGCGGAACGCGTTATATTGGAAAGGAGCGCTTTTTTACGCGGTTTCACATTATCGTAACTTTTACGACGCGAACGGCTGCTAAAAATGGCGAGCGGCATAAATGGCGGGCATTTCCACGACTGCGAGAGTGCGACCGTGTGCTCCTTTCACTCGGTGTGCGCGGAAAATAGCGTGCTATGGGCTATATTTGCGCGCGCGCGCGTAATTCCGCGGGTCTTTTCATTCAAGCGCCACGTGTAACGTTTCCCCATTCACGTCGCGATATTTATAAAGCGTTATCGCGCGCGGCAATCGATCGTATTAATACGGCGATTCTCTATCGACTCGAGTCCTTAAAAAAAAAAAAAAAAAAAAAAATATCCCTTAATCCTGAGATCGTCGATTTATTAATGGCACGAGTCCGAGAAGATCCCCGACTGAATCTGATATTAACGGCACGATATTCTCGTTACGATTGTAATGCTCCTTTATTGTGAACCGGTATAAAAACTGGGGAACTTTTCCAGGTAACGATACGCCTTCGTTCGCACCCACACGAACAATATTAAATGCTTCTAATGACGCAATATAACGGGGAGACGTAAAAATATGGGAGATGTAAAAATATGGGAGATGTAAAAATAACTTCGGCATGCGATATATACGATTTCTTATTGCACGATACGATTTTTCTTAAAGATGTAATAATAATTATAAAATCCATCTCTTTTTTTTTTCTAAGAGAAAATACATTTTTTCCAACTCGAGCATTATGGAAACGTTTGTTAGTTTGATATTTAAAAATCTTGTAAAAATATGATTTATGTGAATCCATGTGATTTATGTGTCACGCTCAGCGAAAAATTATCTTTGTGTCTCGAGAAGAGAGAAAATTTCTTCTCGGTTTAGCGGTTTAACGGTTGTGGTCGCGGAAACGATGCGACGTTACACCGTCGTTGAAATGCGAGACCAGTTTTCCTTAGATCCCAGGCGAGGAATATTAATCTTCCCGCGCGTCTGTTGCAATGCACTTGTAAAAAGCATTCTTCTCGCAAGACCGCGACGACGCCCACCTCATTCCTATCTTTTGTTTGTGAAACGTTAAAATCCTAAGCGCCCTTCCCACTGCTTGGCATTTCTCGTTAAATTTATTCTTCGCACGATTTCTACTAATGTTGAACGATGGCACCGCTACTTGCTCTTACATTATAAAATTTTACTCGTTACCACAAGCGATAAAATTAACAATTTCAAGTTTACTTTAAGAAGGACGTATTTTTTTCGATGAACGAGCAAAACTTTATATCGATCGATGAAGAGATAATTAATAATATCGGAGTGAATGTACAGTATTACAATGTATTCCAACAATCGAAAAATGAAACATTTAAATCGCAAGCAAAAAATAGTCATTGAAAATATAGATATGTATACATATATATGTATATGTATGTGATTCAATACAATTTTTCTTTCATTAGATATATAAAACGTTCGATTTTTCGTCGCATTTTCGGGGTATACGCATAACGCGATACATCTTGAATCTCTCGCGTGGCATTGATTAATTTACATTAATTTTCGACTGTAACGGCACACAGTCGGCACGAATGGTCCGTCCGTTTCGAGGATATCATCCGGTAAATTCTCGAGTACCGTCCACACATATCGTACGCTACCCACGGATTTGCTCGCGTACGCGAGGACAAAACGATGCGATAGTTCACGAGTGTCTCGCGGGTGCTGTTTATTTACGCATGCACGCATTGCACGCAGGTATTGCGTATGTCGGTTGCGCGGCCGGGCACAAGTGCACATCGCATACTCGTATCTCCGGGTCACGCAATTATTGCGCAATCGTAAAAGTGCATATGCTCGCACGGATACTCATCTCGTAATGCACACCGACTGTGCGACGACTGTGTTAATTTCAGGCCGGGATTCTTGCATTAATATTCTCGGAAATATGACACATTTAGGGAAAATTATCATTGTTGTAATCGCTTAATTAAAATTGCAGTCGCCCTCAACATTCCCCCTGACGTCTCGCATCAACAAATTGCGACAAATATTTTCTCTTTTAGTCGCTCAATTCAATTAATCGCGAAATTCTGCGCACGTGACTTTATGAATATTATTTGAGAGCCATTTTTCAAACGAAATTTATTATCCGAAACAATAAAAGATTATTTTAGAATGTAATTTCAATTATTGATTCAAAATACTTTTTAATTAACGATCCGTGTTTTATGAAACAGTAAATCTCTCAATAGAGTTTCGATATAATTTCAGAATATAATTAATCCTTTTGCAAGGAACCGTAGTAATTAAAATTCTATTTATGGCTTCAAATGGTTCCTATATTATCGAGTCAGAGGTTCAAGTTATAATTAATAACTTTGTGTGAACAATACAAGTCAATACAAATCACCTTGATCTGAACGCGCGAAGCCATTTGCGAAACGTTCGTTACGATGTGCCACGAACGCATAATCGACGCGAAAGATTGCATAACGCATCGCGAGAAGGCTGAACTCATGTGGCGCAGTTTGAATCATAATAGCGTGTACATCGAGTAGATTGCTGTTTACCGAGACGAGACGGCAACTGTATAATAAACGATGTCGTGCACCATTGCGAGAAGATATTTCGATACATGCATGCGTTCTACAATAGAGCGTAATATCGTTCGACTGCAATTAAGTAGGTAACTCGAACAAGAATTGGAATATTGTATGATCCTACTTCGCTTTAAATTAATAAATTAAATTAAATAATTGAAGAATTTTTAAATAAAATAATTTTTTTACGAGTGAAAATGTTAGAAATGAGATTCTTTTCCGCGAAATATTTTTCTTCCAATTATTAAATCGAATGTGCAATAAAGCGCGCTAAAATACATTGGCGTCCGTCGAAGTTATTACGCACGTGCGAATTACGTGAAATGTGTTTACAGTTGGCGTGACCAACGTCAGCCGCATCATTAGCGAATCCAACGTGGAAGAACAAACGCGCTTGACCTTTTAATGTACGAACGTAGGTGTATGTAGCGCCGTGTGCCACCTATTTTCATCTCATTTGCGATAAGAGCATCGGCTTTTCTTATTCCCGTGCACGAGACAACGGGTTAATGGAAAAAAGAAATTCAATTAACGTCGCGCGACGCGAAAGCGTCGTTTCCGGGCGTTCGCTGTAGAAATGCATTGTACATTTTGACGGGAGAAAAAAATATGTCCGACGTTCCAGCAAGCGTATCGACGATCGTATCGGACGATAATTAGTTGGCGGGCTTTAAATAGAAATATATACGAATATTACAGAGATATTATTTACGTTGTTATTATTATTACATTATGTGGAATGCAGAGGTAAATTTGCAAGAATTTATATATTGCAGAGTCAACAACGTTCGTAATGTCGATAAGTATGAAATAAATGGAATGAACGTGCCACTTAATTACGAGCGTTACGAGTAATTACTAGGTTTTTCGTGATTTCGCAACAGTCATTGATGTTCCGCCTGACATAATTATTGCATAGCCGAACTGATTAATGGAACTGTAATTAATGGAAAGATTCGGTCGATATACTTGCAAACGGTCGTAAAAAATCTATTTTAGATTAATAGGTACATGGAATTTTTATTTTGTTAACCGAATTAAAGTGTAACCTAGTGTATAACGTAATGTGATATTGAGAATTGGAATTATTTCTTGCACGTTAAAATTATCTAAGTTATAAAAATTTAGTCAATAATAATAGAACGCTAATTTAATTACACCTCGTCAACAATAAGTCTGAGATTGCGATATACGAATGCATCGGAATGCAGGATTATTGATTTTGTCACCGTCAAGTTTTTTGAATTTAAACGAAATTTTTCTTTATTTATGAGTTATCGTTCGAAAGATCAAGAGATAACATACATGTGTATGTATCTCATCTCAACCTTGTATCAAAATTCATCGCTAACGAAACGATTTATAGTTGTTTCAATCATTCATTTATATTGGTATTAATTTATCGAAGCCAAAGGTGGATATTTATCAATCGAAATGTTGATTCCGTTACGAGCGATATTGCATGCAATTAATATTTCACGCCGCACGCTCTCTTGCTTCAATATTAAATTTAACGCTTTTAATGCCAGATATGTCACACATGAGTGGGCAGAAAAAAAAGCAATTTCATGTTTACGCTTCTAATCACACGCCTCATGTGTTACTTGAATCATCGCAATTATCAGAATTATCGTCAACAGCGTAATATAATGAAACAAACGACGCGAATTATTCATCTTACGAGCACGACTGCACAAAAACATTTGTAATCGGCATGTTTGCAATCTATCGTACGTGCAATAATATAACTCTAAAGATATATATATTGGTAATTGTGTGATATATAATACCGCCGATATATCTTCCGAGAGAGCGTATTGCGTGCCTCTTCCGCACGAAAAACGCACCAATTTAAGTTGCGGCAAACATGCCGCAGGAAAAAACGCGACTTAAACCGACCACGTGTGGCGAATGTGGACGAATGACGTGTGTGGTTTTGCGCGTCTGAGAAACTGCAGCGTGGAATATCGTTAAACATACCGATACGAATGCACGTTGATGGTGCACTTCCGATCCTATATAACGCCGCGAAGTGAGAAAACATCATCGAGTTAAAAATCGTTAATCTCCATAATTTTTTAAGACTCATGCGCGCTCGCGCATCTCTTCTCCGAGCTATTTCATAGGAATTTCAGATCCCCTTCGCGGATCGTTAACTTCGTAGCGCCTGCGTTAACGCGTGAACATTGAGGCGAATGGATCGAAAATATATATATTTTCTTGTCGATGCAAGAATTCACGACAAGTGTGTTTCTTGCACACTTCTTCTCCATCTTTCGACGGATATGCAGATCGTACATTAGCTCGCTTATCTCTTCCTGAAGCGTACGCGTAATCGTTATTGAAGTAAGGCGAGATGGAGCAAGGTATATTGATGTAAGACTACTTAATGGCAACTTGCTCGTTATGATACAAACGCGACAAGAACAACGCGTTCTCCCTCGTAGGACTAATGAAACGGAATGTGCTCGCCGAATTTTTTTTTTTCGCAAAATACGACCGCGGGAGTTAGTGTTGTTGCACCTGCTGCGTCGCGAGTTTACACAGGCGTGTGCATAAATTATACCTAGTGTTCTAACATGAAACAAATAGAATGGCCGAGACGAGTTGCGAGCGCGAACTCGGACCGCCTCTATTTACAGAGATACCTTTTACCGAGAATATAATCGTGATTAAATCAAAATATCAGATAGAATGCAAAAACGTTGGAGTAGATATAAAATTTTGAGCGCGGCTAATATCTAAAAAAAAAAAAATCTGTGCTACGTTGAAAGTTTAGAGCGATTCGAAATTATCCGAACGCTCCTGTGTAAAATTTCTGCGCTTCTAGAGTGACCAAGAACGCCGAGATTTATATCCGATAGCGTCGATTTATGCATTAATATTTTTTTCTATGTACATCCCTTCGAAGTACATTAGGCGACCCTTCGAATGCGTCGCTGGAATGTACCGCTAAGTAATTTCATAGGCCATCGCTTCCACAAACATCTCCACGTCATACTCTAATCGCTTTAACTACCAGAAAATTGCCATCGAAAACACGATTGTCGTGAGATGAGACGTAATAGCGAAGCATATTCTCAAAAACATAGGTTGCGAATGAGGCCGATTTTAATTTAATTTCAAATTAAAATAAAAGAGATTTTATTCTTTAGACTCACCGACAGATGCGCAACAGCGAAGTTGTAAGACGTTAATCTGTAAAATACAAATATTTCCAAATTATAATGGCGTTCAAAATAATCAATATTTCAATAAAAAATTATTATTGTTTAAATAATAATAATTCAAATATTTTGTTTATTTCTTTCAGATAGAGATATTCAACAAACAAATTTATTTAAAATTTTTTTTAAAAAATCTTGATATTTACATAAAAGTCTATAATTCTTATACAAATAAAATATTTTTGACACGTTTAAAATGTACAATTATTTAATTTATATAATATTAAAGGGAGTTATTCATAATATATTCGAAATTATCGTTGTTATGTCGATTGTTCACGCAACTGAATAATCGACTGATAATTTTTTGTAAAAAATAAGGAGAAAATAGTTTCTGTATAAATATTGGCATTAATTAATTTTATGTCTACTTCGCTATTCGCGAAGTAGATATGACTAAATTTGCAATTGTGTTTACGATGTATCCAATCGCTGATCAACCGTTAACATCGAATCATCCCCCCAGGTTTATCGAATCGCTCGATGAAGTGCGGTAAACCGGAAAAATTGAATTTTTCCGCCACGTATGTTCTGATGCTTGCAAAATTTATTTAAATGTTTAGATATCAATATTCGTGTATTGTATCGCGTAAAAGGCGCCGTTCACCGAGAAACGCAATTTTTACCTTATTTCCGTCTTGATTTCGCGTCGCGTAATAAAAAAGCGCGTCGCATATGTATTTTCTCTCTTTCGGGAAATCGACTGAAATAAAATAGAGACATTCTCGTGACAAGAAGAGATCACTCGGTAATGATCCGCGGGGCAAATTTACGGATCGTTTGAACGAGAGGAAACGAGCTCCGTGAAATTGCAGTTTCCAACTTGTCCGCGCATCACTCTCGCGATCGTCTTCCTATAAAGCAAAGACGAAAGGAGAGATGCCGCTTTTCCACGTTTAGCTCTCCCGTTTCCTCGCTCAACATCCGGATTGAACGGACATTCCGTCGAATAAACTGCGCAATACGGCAAGATTGACGTACGCGTTCGGATTATCGAGTCGCGTGCTCGGTTTCTTCTACCGACATATACGACATATAACGCAGTTTTATACGGTAATTAGAGACGCAGCATCGGGCGCATTCTGAGAGATGTGTGTTAGCCTATTTCTGCATGAGATAATCAAAGGAATCGACCGAGAGATCTTTCCGCCTCGACCGCGACATATAATATATTGTATATAACATTTATTAGTTTTTATATAAATTTAATGAATTATAAAATTCTTTTCTCTCCCGTGATATTTTTCTACCATTAAGAGGTGAAATGAAGAAAGAGATAATTGATATTCAAAATTGAAACTTAGTATATTATTATATTATTATATGTTGGTAATGTTGGAACAGTAGTCGACTTAAGAGTAAATATTATTTTTTATTAAATGTTTGAATTTTAATTAGATTATTATACACAATTAATTTTCAATCAGATTAAATTATAATGAATTTATTACATTTTTTCTATTTACAGTAACTTTTACGCATATATCGTTATTATTTTATGTATTGTTATTTTGTGGTTTTATTTTTGTTTTTTTCTTATTTTCACCCAGAATGGTTATATGCTAATTTAACAAGAACCTCCCTGCAATTTACAATTCAAATAACGGTCGAGTCAAATTGACATACTAAATTATGCATTCTAGAATTAAGCGCGGTAGAGAGATGCGTCGTACTATTTTATTAATTATTAGATTTTTAAGATAAAGAGTCGGTCGAATATAGAATCGTGTAACTTTTTTATCGCACACTTGCCGTTTGGGGGGCGGGAGGAGGGAGTAGAAAATAAAATTTTTTATCATTATTCAATTTCTCTCGTTTGTGTTGTTACAGCTGGCACTGCCGCGGAGAAAGGTTACTTCGGACCATGGAGACAATGCAAGCTTCTTCTTTACGGACGAGAGTGGTGCGGTCAAAATGCCTCCAGGTTTCAACCAGTGTGTGAGTCTCGTTTTATATGTGATTACATGTATAAAGAGAACGCTGTGATACTTTAATACCCGCTACGCGCCTAAAAGATATCTTTTCTCATCTTTATCGCTTAATTCTGGTATTGATGAAATAGAATGACAATCCACTATATATTATACGAAATTCCTTGAACATTGCCAATTACAAAATTCTTCGCGTCAATATTTAACGGAAAAGATTTTGCAACTAACGTGTAACGTGATTCAATAAATGTCTAATAAACTTATCTGTTTTTTATGGATTTTCGAAAAAAAATTGATATTTTTCACTTAAATTTTAAATAAATTACGAAGCTTTTTCTAAACGGGGTTTCTCCTTTATTTCCAGTGGCTGTATGGATGGCGGGATTAGCAGCCGCCGGCGCCTCCGCCCTTTTGGCGATTCTGGTCGCTCTGGCTGTGCTGCAATTAGCCATGGCCTCTTCCGCAAAACGGGTTGTAATTTCGTACAGCACTGCCCTAATAGGCAAAGTTGCCCTCGCTACACTGGCAAGTGAGTACGAATTTCTCATCGGTGTTTCAATATACGACGAAATTCGAGCAAAAAAAAAAAAAAATAGAGTCTATTTACAACAAGATAGCATATAGCTGTGCACGCTCGGTCATGAGAAAACAACGATACTTTTTAATTAATAATTCTACTAATGTGAACTTTTGCAAAAAATTTTTAAAATCTACTTTGTATAATATAAGTAACTGAATAGAGATTGTGTTAAAAGGTTTCTCAAATTTCCTCTGTTTATAGTTTATTAAATAACATTAAATAAAATAAATAACATTAAATAAAGCATTTTTTTTTTATTTGACAATGAAATAAAATAATGCAAATGCAATAAATGTGAAACATTAAATAGCTGGTACATCAAAGATTATGCTAATTTTCTGAGAAATGGAAGTTTCAGGTTGAAAGGAAAATAGTTCATTTATATAAACTTATTTTATCATTATATCTCAATATCAAAGTGTTGCATTTCGAGAAAGATATTTAATACATTATTCATATAACATATGCTTGTCAGAGTTAAATATGTTATGTTTAATTCAGTGGTTATGTATAGATGATGATAAAAATTATATTAGCAATAATTTAATCTAAAATTTAAAATTCATACATATATCAATTATTAGTCTACATTATTATTTTAAGTGTTTTATTTTATATACATTATTTTTATCTCTATTATTAAATGTTTCCTCTCATTTTTAAGATTATAATTATTATCAAGATATACATTTGAGATTCATCTATATAGATCTTTCCCCTCGTTCTTACGCACTACGCGTTACGTCATCGGTTCTTACGCACTACGCATTACGTAGTATTACGGGCCAAGGTCTTGACATACGAAAGTACAGAGTCCGAATCACGTTCAACATATAGAGATTCTTTTTATCGCGTTTGCAATTTTGCAATACTATGGGGGGGCATACGTAGTAGAATTACTGCTTGCTCGTTCCTTCGTCTACTTACTGGCCTACTTACAAGCTCTTATACGAGAGATATCGAATATCGACGGGAGATCGTATTACAGTAAAGCGATATAATGCCACAAGCGATCTAATGCCACAAGAGAGTATATCGCGCAGTTGCTTTGCCCGGCGTTAATAAATTTGCGTATAAATTTAAAAAATATGGGATATGTATCGCGCTAATTTTGACTTTTATTAGTGTAGTTTTATCTTCAGCTTTTATATCCTACGATATAAAATTGCTTATAATTGTGTTAAATATATAAAATTGAACATATGTAATTTTTGTGGCCTAAAGCTTCTTTTTCTAGTATACATGCGTTCGCGAAAACAGCGTCTGTTGTCTTACATTCGAAATGGAAAACATTAGACAAAAATTATAAGTCAGAATGTATTTGCAAACAAATTCTCGACGCATAAGATTTTTGTTATAAAACAGTAAATTCATTTTATAGCTATGAAAAGTCAGCGATAAAAATATTCTCGAATCAAACAGTTAAATTTTATCAAAGACATATAACATTAGCAAAGACGTATAATTTTATAAATCGGATTGTATTTGTATTCGATAATCCTTTTTTTTCAGCGGCATTGTCGATTGTGGCGGCGAGTCTCTTCGCTTTGCAAACGGATGATCGAGCTAATAGCTTCGTCATCACGAGAGGAGAGGCCTTTTATATGCAGGTAAAGTATACTCGCTGCATATTATCGGTTTTTTCACAATTTATTGTATCCTGTTTGAATGTATTGGAAAATCTTTTAATAATAAAAAGATGTAAAATATATAGAAGAAACTAAAATATAAAAACAGATAAACTAATAGTTTTTGTAATAGTTCGAGGGCATATTGTACTATTATCAGAAATTTTATCGAAAATAACTATGCATCGCGAACAACAGTTTTTCCGAGGTATTTTTATGTTTTATCTTTTTAATTTTTACGATAGCGAAAAATAAATTTAAAGTAATTTCGAGCTCTAGTAAATTAACAATAATTTCGCCGCGTATTATTTATTTTCGCGCACTCGCATTAGCATAACCAGCCAATTTCATTGTTAATTTATTTAAATTTGCAATTTTACACTTCAAAGAATGACACGATAATTTTACTCGTCAAATGTCGTCAACGCAACATGCACCTGCTAATGTAACGCCGCGAGTGTCCTTCTAACTGATTTCTCGTTGGCTCGAATTAACGCGACTTCGTTAATAAGCGAGATAAGTTTCGATGAGCGTACAACGCCTATCAACGTCCATCTTCAAGTTTCTAATTTCTATCACTTGATAGATGTACCGTTATAACATGTCATTCACTGGTTTTCGGAACCTGTTGCACGCGGAAGCAGTCGCACTGCGTTCTGCGTTTTGCTTGATTTGACGCGTATCTGGCTCGTTTATATGTTACGTTCGACACGCTGATATAATTCAAACTACGACTCGCAGAATATTAATACGTCGCTCATCATGCAAGATTATGTACTAAAAAAAAATTTCTCTTATACGAAAATTAATAATATATACACATTTTATTACTTGATTTCTTTTTATATTTTATCAGTAATACAAATAACGTCTTTTGCAATTTTCTTGTGTTCTTTTGTTACATTTTATTTTAATTAGATTTATGATAATTATGTAATTATTTATGATATCGGTAATAAACATCATTTTAATCGCGCTAATAAAGCAATATCAGAAGCGTTAAGATTTTTCATCTAAATTGTCAAATTAAAAAAGATCTTGAGATTATTTAAGTAGCAAAGAGATATGAATAGATGAAGGCATCACGTATCTTGAATGATATCATGTAGCTACAAATGACTTTAGATTCATTAAATAATCCATAATGAATGGGAAGTGTGAGTCGTATTCTGTGAGCCATGCTTAGGAACGTGTGTCGATAGACGACGAGAATGATTTATATGACAATTTCCTGACGAAGCGATTCGCCTCCGCAGGTGCCACAGGTTCTGAGCAAAGATAAGACCCTTGTCTGAGACTTCAAGGAGCAGATGGGGCACCCTTACTTATTGAATGCGGGTAGGCGTGAAAAGAATATTTCGATAAAAGTCGAAAGAAAGATGCTCACGCGGAAAAGTTGCGAGATCACGAAAAGATACAAACGTTATCATGGAACGCTCGTCGCTAAAAAGAATAACTCTCGTATGAAAAGGTGGAGAATAATGCGCCAAGATATTGCTGATGCAGCGTATCTCATGCGGAAGGATAAGCTACATATTGACTGTGATATTAGATGGACAAAAAATATATATATTTCTTTCTCACATATAAATTCTCTTATTCTGACAAGAGAGAGAGAGGAAAGAAACAAATTCTTTTGGAATAATATCTAACACATTTCCAAATAATATCTAGAGTTGATAAATCTTTCTTTAATCAAACGCGTTTATCCCATCTTTTCGTTCGCGTAAAAACTTAATCCGACCGCTTAAATCGATTTTAACACGGATGCGCGGGCTAATTAAAAGATCGATTGCGTTCGCCGCGTTGGCAATGAATAGTAATTTAAATTGAATATCGATCGCGAAGAGAAAGAGAGTGAACGCGATGCAAGGTAGCGACGAAGGCATTTGTATGTAAAAGAACGTCACGTTTTATGAAACTGGCACGATAACGTCGTCGCGCCTTGAGAGTTTCTTATCGCAGGACGGCAGCTCAGATTTCTCCCAATGCGGATGAAACACTCGCACGGTCGTTACACAACCGGAGTACAGTAATACCTTCAGATTCCGTCGAGGAAATACTCGATACGATATTACGCCTCTTCGCGAGTCGATTATTCCGCATGTGAGCAGCAGAAAAATGTAAGTCTAAAAGTTCTAGATAAAAAGGTTAAAGTCGTGGATGGAAGGGGATGTCATTTTTAGAATGAATTCTCTCTCGATAAATTCGTTTAAATTGAAACTTGCACACGACAGATAAATTGTTAAATTACTTTATATACAATTTTACAGTGTAAAACTACAGTTTTTATTTATTATTTATTTCTTTTTATTTTTATTTTATTTTATTTTATTTTTACAGCGATGAAAATCTCCGAGATATATTAGTTAGAATTATTCTGGGAAATATATAGCTCAATATATTTAAAATATTTACTACCAATATATTATAATGTAGAATATAAATTATTAAAGTTGTTTTTTCATAGAGAATATTTAAAAATTATTTCCGTAAGAAATGTGTGAAAATTTGAATTGGAAATTGTCGCAATATTCTGAAAATAATAATGAAATAAGTCTTGGAAACGTCGCATGTAGAGAATTACGTTAGTATATTTTAAAAATATTGTCTAGAAATATTGTAGACGTCACACTCGTCTTCTGTCATGTGAAAAATTCTCAAGGATATATTCCCCAGCAGGATATCTCCCCGAGATTCCGCGGATTTCCCTTCGCTGTGTGGGAATTCAATAGGATTTTACAACGTTGCGAGTATACTAAGACCGGATTGTTCTCTTTTGCTGCCTTCGGGGATGCAGAATTTAATTCGTCGAAGGATTAAAGCAGAGAGAAGAGCAAACAAAATATCCGAACGCGATTCCGATTATAATAATATACTTTCGCTCTCTCGTGCCAGTGAGACGTTAACGAGCCGGAAAACGTATATCTGACCGGAGAATTAAACGCTTTAGAAGCCACCTGATCGTGAACCGGAGGCTCAGGTGTTCTCTTAAGCTCCCCCCTCTTTGGCCAACCGCGCGACTTATGTTAGTATGTGTCGGAGTAGCCGCGACTCGTAGATACTTTTAAAACAATGAGCCGACATTGGCGGACCCGCAGTGAGTGTTTCGGTGCCGATCGTCAGTGAACTCACCGGTTCTCGGCTTCACGATAAGCGAATTTTTTTTTTTGTTTCTCAGCCATATTCAGTCATTCGTCGTTGCGCGCGAGTTCGATAAATGCGACACTTTTGTGCCACCTGCGAAGATAATTAGTCATATGTATTTTTCTTGGCCGTAGTTTTTTTTCCGTCCGCGTAGTCTCAAAGAAGACGAAGCGTCTTCTCCGATAAAGATTGATCGTTATATCGTGTATTTTTGGCTCGCTAAGTTTTCTTCAAAGCGGATTTTTTTTTTTATTGTGTTAGAAGAGAGTATGTGGTATGTTGATATTTTATCGTCGAAAATATACGATGATGGATAAAAGGAAACGGAGCCTCTTGAAACGGGCCAAGGACGAAATCGAATTGGACAGAATGAATAAGCAGAAACAACACAAGGTAGTATCGTCGCTCAAGGGAGTTCAATCGAGTTAATGTTCTAGCTTTTGCTATCTCGGTGTTATATCATAATACATACGACGAAAATAATAAAAGTAAGTAAAAACTAAGGAATTTAGGCACACATTTGAATTTCAACGGATTATAAGAGCCAAACGCGGATGGTAGTGCGTTAGTTTCGATATCGAAATAATTTGTTGCGCACAGGGCACAAATTTTTCTTGGTCCGATACCAAGAGATTAAATTATTTTTCTCGCCTATAACTCTTTAGGGGGGGGGGGGTCAGAAGGGTTTACTTAAATTAAAATGTCGAATGTGAGATTTAATTTAATCTCTTGGTATCGGACCAAGAGAGAAAAATTTGTGCCCTGTGCACAACAAATTATTTCGATGAAAATTTCATCGAAACTAAAAGTAAATAAAATCCTTCATTATATTTAAATATTCGCCACGATAAATTCCTAATTGAGAAGAAGATGAGTTGTAACGTTGAAGAATTTACGATCGAAGTAAAGTGTGATAATTACGCGAAATAGCTTCCTCAAATAAACTCTCAAGAGCCACGTCTAAATAATGTTTTGCGACAGAAGTACCGCATAAAAAAAATCTCTTGAAATAAGTCCGACTCAAGTGCCCCACATAATAGCCGCTATATCTCGCAGGGCTCTTATCGCGACGCCATGAAATCATCCTAGTTCATATATCGGGTGTTCCGATGGCTAAATAACGCGTGAAACATTCGTGAAATCGCGCGAATTGTCATGTAAATAGCGTGGAATTTCCGTCCGAACAGCCTCTCCTGAATATCTCTCAACATTTCCGTTTCCGCTTCGTATACTTCGCTCTCCCCTCTTTTTCTCTCTCTCTCTCTTTCTCTTTGCATACCGGCGCGCGAAAAAGAAGCCGCCCGACGCGACAGGAAAAATAATCACCGCCTTGATAAACGAAAGGGGAAAGGGTGGAGAGGGTTGGTCGGGAGAACATCGACGAGAGAGATGAGCGCCGCGTTCCCTTTTATCACGTGTGTAGGGGAGAGAAGCTCGGTCGCGACACGCTCGTCCCCAAGGAGGATGAAAAGAAAGGAGGCAAACACATCGGACGGCCGGATTAATTATAGCGGCGGAACAACAATGGCGCGCGCGGCTTCTCTTTGTTGGCCCTAATTAAATTGTCTTCCCTTCCTCTCGCGCGCTCCTTCCACCATCCGTCTGTCCGTCCAGCCGATCGCCACCTATGGACGATATGCTTCTCCTCTCGTATCGATAGTGTATACGATAGTGTATACGCGACGGGGATCTCCTAGTTACTCGCACGCCGCATAAGAAAGGACGACGCTCGAGGAAGAGAGAGAGAGAGAGGGGGGGGGGGGTGGAGAAAGGAGAATGAGACATTTGTTCGCGCTCGACGGCGACGTGTACGACGGGTGTTTGTTATACAAGATAATAGGAATCGCGGATAGGAATCGCCAAGTCTGTGTATAGCGAAGTCTCCCGATGGAATTAACGCGGGAGGTGAATTAGAGCAGCGGACGGTGTTAATGGATAATTGGCGTCCGCGAGTCAATTAGCGGGAAAACAATATAAATGCGCGATTCTCGGGAGAAACAGTTGGGACTCTTACTTACTCGCGTACATAAAATTCCACATCCCGGGCACGTTCTTGGCTTTATTTGATCCCCGGATAGATGCGTTCTCTCATTTGACGTGCACGATCGCGCGGAATAAGTCTTTGTCCCAGAATGAAAAGTATGTAAAAGTATAATGGGTCTTTTTTAAAGAATAGATTTTAGTGTTATTGAGTTATCAAGTTTAGTGTAATTATATGCGAATCTGTGAAAATAAGACTCGCACCTTTCAATTTTATTCGGTGTGTTGTGTGCAAAAGCGTGTATTAGCGGAACCAACATCTAGAATTAAATATTTGAAATAAAAAAAAATCTGACGATTTGCGTGTCCAAATTTATACGAAATATTTTATCAATTTTCAATCTTGAAAGAAAGAATGTAATAAAATATTTTATATTATATCGTATATAATAATATATATTTGATATATTGTATAAGAGTCTTTTCGCTTCTATATATAATCTCGTATATTGATTTAATTTCATAAACATGCCATTGGCAAACGCGAGTGATGATAAAGACGTAGAGAAAAAAAAATAAATTTATTTCGAGGTAAATCGTAAGATTACGCGCTTATTTCTCGCTTTCAAGATCGTCGATTCCGTATATGAGCGTTTAAACGTTTAAAATGATTGCTTGTACATAATTTTGCATCGTAAAACTTTCATCGCGACACTTTGACTAAATCGTACGTATTTTTATATTTGTCGTTGCAGTTGGCTGCCATCGCTCTAAACTTCGGCGTACTGGTGTCCGCCGTTTACGAGGGCATTTACGCCCGAAGAGGCGGCGACCCGACCAAGATTAGGGTCGTCACGGATCCTCGTGGAGGTACTATAAATAATCCAGGATATCGGGAATATCACCAACCAACGAACGGTAAGACCGGACCGGACAGTCGTTTAATTTCACGAAATCCCGCGTCGACCTAACGTGTGTTCAGATACGTTCGTTGATCCGACGTTGATTGTCTGGCGCGGAAACGCGCGAAACGATTAATGGGCTTAATAGCGTTAATGCGATCAACGCCTGGGCTCAAAGCATGTCCGTTTAACGCGAGATGTATTATATACATATATTGCGCCTTAGCTGTATTATCGTCCGTGTTTGATATTAAATACGATAAGCATGATAAAGCGACACGACATAATATTCAATATATTATGAATATCACGAAGACACGTGTACATATGTAAGAAAGAACTAAATCAAGTATTTAAGGTCTTAAACAACATTTTCGAATTTTTAATGCAATTTTCAACGGCTATATAATTTTTCCGCGTTACACGGTCGCGAACGAGGCATCTCTCTGCATTAACGCGTCGTATTTTTTCGTTCTGAAACATCCGATTTCTTGTTTCGCCGCGAAATTACGATAATTTATATAGCGCGTATTTGCCGATATTTGGCTGCCCTATATACGAAAGACATTCGTTTAGCCGACTGACAGGAAGTCAATATACCTCTCACAAACGAGAAATACGTCTGGGAATGAAGATGATGAAGTTCGGAGAACGCTTTGTGTAAATAGATAGACAGAGGGGGATGAGAAGATTACAGAGGGTGCGACCACGCTCTCTTGCGCGCGCTTACGCTTTACTTGCGGTCTCTATTATATGTGAATACAGAATATGCAGCAGAATTGTGTTGTGTCGGCATTGTACATACTTGCTTACCACGTTGCATAGCGAGATGCCCGTCGCAATATGTAGCGACTACGTTACGCTCGCGGTTTATTTCACACATCGCTGCGCATAAGACCTTCACTGATAAGCCGAATTCATCTGTCGTTTATATAAGCATTTTACAAGCAATTTACATTTCTAACCTTATTCTACGTTCGATCGTAAAAAAAAAATAATTTCTTTTCTCGTTCTTCTACAGTTCGTCTTATGTGTATCGATATTGCAGCATATATATTGCATATATATATATATATACACACACATATATATATATATGTATATATATATTATATATATAATTATATATCAGTATAGTATATCAATATAGCCTCAAATATGATGAGTAATAAGTATACGGAGAGTTTTATAAAAATTGGTGAAGGGATTTTTATATCGAACATTTATCTATTATTAATATATTTCATAATGCTTCTCGAACTACGGTCGCACGGAGGTAACTTGATGGAACTATCGCACTATCGACGCGATATATCATATTTACGCATAATACAACGATCGTTCGATACTTTTCTTCCGATGCTACATGTTTACCAGCAAACGATATTTATTCTCAATAACTCAATTTAATTCAACAACTGAACACTTACTTGTTTAACAATGCCTGGTGTTACAGTCGCGCGGAGCTCGTTTGACGGAACTGTCGCGTACTCGCACCATCGGCGTGAAAAACTGTACAAACGCATAGCACGACATTCGTCCAATGTTTTTCGGCACTCCCGATACATTTTTCGGCACTCCCGATACTAATATACGCTTACTTGTAGACGATATTTATTCTCGATAACCAAAAAGTCGTAACTCGGCGTGTAACGAGACGAGCGATTCTTACGACCGTACCGCGATATAATTACAATGACGATCGTAATCACAGGGTTAATCACAGCGATCTTCATACTGATTCTTTCACACTCACGATACTCGATCGCCGATTATATTTACACGACAAAATCCCGACGCTTACTCGCGTTCCCGCGCAAACGACCGCACACGACTCGATGCACACGAGCGCCACAACGCTAAATATCTCAATTTCCGATTCCGGTCCGATTCCGTGATTCCGAGATACTACGCGAGTCAAATGGCTGTCGCTACGTCATCGAAGCCTAGTTACTTTTAAACGCGACGTTTCTATTAAACGAATATAGTTATATGCATTTCCCGCTAGTGTTTTTTAAACGCGACGTTTCTATTAAACGAATAGTATATGCTTTTTCCGCTAGTGTTTTTTAAACGCGACGTTTCTATTAAACGAATAGTATATGCATTTCGTACGCGCTAGTTTAATTATTAAATGTATATTGAACATATAAACGTAATATTGACGCATACGTATATAAAATGCGCGAATGATGTGATAAAATAATTTTCTCATTAGTTATTAACGAACGTGTCGCAATATTCATTACTGTAATTGATTTATTATTCTTGACAGTATTACAAATTGAGTAACGCGTCTGTGCGTGTGTGTGTGTTCGTGTGTGTGTGTGATACGAGTGTGAAAGTTCAGATTAATCCTAGAGCGATGATATCGAAATGATATTAAGCGAGGATAATAAATAATTAAACTAAATTGAAATATACGAGGACATGCGCGGGGAAAAAAATTCTCGCAAAACGAGGCGGATCGCTTTGTTTACAATGTGCGGTAACGCGAGTTAATCCATTTAGAAACGCGACGACGTAAAACATCACATCGAACACGGCAATTTCTGCGAAAATTGAAACGAGATAAACACGCGTGGCTTTAAAAAGGTGTAGGCTTCAAACTTTTTTATTTAACAAAAAAAAGAGAACAAAAAAAGCTTCTAATAAAAAAACGAGGGCTAAACTTTTTATGCTACTAATTATCTAATAACTTTGCTTGGAAACGCTTCTCAAAAATTGTTCACCGACACAAGCAGTCCTTCGCTCAACTCTTTTCGATTAGCAGTCCTTCGCTCAATCGACTATTATCTGATACGGTCGCCTTCTAACTGTCTCGACATCCTCGGTTCTTTTTTTTGGCGATTGTTGTGTTATGTTTAGATATATTGTAGATAGATATATCGCGTCGATAGTAAGAACGTACGATAATTCGGTCAAGTGAATTTCGCGAATTCCAGGCAGCTAATTTCAAGTATTATTGAACGAGTAAGTGTCCAGTACAACATATCCATCTTGATTTTTTTTTTTTTTAATTTACTCAGCCTATATATTTCGAGAGACATAAAAACTAAATTCAAAAAAATTTGCGATTATACGCAATATTTGCTTTTTATTAATATACAGGGTGTATAAAAAAAAAACACCAATCAACCCCATCAAACCAATTTGATATATTGCTCTCTCATTTCGCGTAGGCTTGTTCTACCCTAATTCCCGCAATATGTTCACGCATCTGTGACGCAGATAAAGTTTTTAGTTTGAAAGTACTTATGATGAAACTCGGACGACGCGTGTTAATAACGATCGCGGAGGGATGATTGCGTTATTAATCTCGCATTTTGTTTCCACAGGTGGTGCGATCTCGATGACAGACGCCAGCGGCAAGCCGTACGTCGGCGGGGCCGGAAACGGATCGACGGCGTCGGTGGCGACTGCCGGGAGCGCGACCAGCACGGCCTCGCCTCTCAGGAGCTCCCTGAAGAAGCCGAAACCCCTCGGTATCCACAATCCCGGCTTCTCGGCGCAAAGCCCGACTCTGTCCAGGAACGGCTCGCAGAAGAAAGTGCGTATACAGACGCACTCGACGGAAGTTTAGCCCCCCCCTCCCCCCTCCCCCCTCCTCCGACGTCTTTCTCTCTCCGTTGTCACGTGCTGTTGACGCGCGAGAGTTCGCAAGTGTCGATCGTTTAAGGACGCCGTGACAGGAAATCGGATGACGGCGACGAGACGTCCACTAGAAATAGTTTGACGAGGTACGTGTTTCATCAACGGTAGGTGATCGATATTATTGTCGTTGATATTTGCGCGCAATTAAGAACGCAATTAAGAACGAAAGTCGAGGACGCGAAGTTTGCGTCTATTAGCTGCTTCGTCGTAGTCGCCCGATGATTTCGATATAATGGGACTTTAAATTAATTCCGAGGACGAGAATCGAATCGCTCGCTAGAAATTTTCTCGTTTTACTACGGCGGAATGTAAATAGGCTGATAAACGCGATCGATAATCGCCTCCGAAGCTCCCCGAAGCTACCTGAATTAAATATTAAGCGAATTTCGGTTCAAACGCGAGATTGACGGCAACTCGTCAAGTATTACGTCACTTTACACTTTTCTACTATATCCCTACACACGATGTGTCTATTCGATATAAATCGATTCATAGAATACGGATAGTGAACTGTAAGAGTACTGACGAGAAAATAGAATGGACGAAAATAAAGAAATATATTCATGTTGAAGGAAACAGATAAAAATTAATATCGTTATATAAATATGATAAAAATCGTTATCGTGATGTATGTGTAGTAATAAGGAAAATTAAGTGTGCAGTATATAAATGTGTATGAAATAGAAAATAATAAATTCTGATTTAATATCGTATTTTCACAAGTCTTACGAAGTATCAGCAATAAAATTCGCATATATTACACACATTTTTATCGGAATAAGAAATTTAATATTTAACTTCCATATCGATTGTAAATTGTCTCTTGAGCTTATCGTAAATAAAAAAGTCGACTCGTATTTCTTTAAAAAATTTTTAAATGTGAAAATATATTACGACAAAAATATGAAGTTTGATTAAACAAGAATAGAAAAAGATGTTATTAACTGCAAGATGTTTTATGACAAAATTTATAAAACGAAGAATACATGTATATGTATGTATATGTGCATTCTATTTCACAAGGCTCTATAGCTATTCCATTCTATTCTCTTGCCTTATTAAGTACATTGTTATTAAATACATTCGTATTTACACGTCAAAAAAAAGAACTGATAATGAAAAAAATCGTTGAGGTGATGTAACGATCGTTAAAAATTCTCGCTTTCTTCGTGAAAATTGAAGGCGAAGGCGATACAAAATTCATACGCGTACGTGATTTGAAATATCATCGCGAATTTGATCTCCATTTTACACATCTTTTTATTTGCACATCGAGAATTTTAATCACGTATTGGGAATTTTTAATTAGATTTTTAACGTATTTCAAAAATGCAAGTAAGTACGAAATAATCCTGCTTGTGATATAACATACGAGGATTATCTCAGTCGCACGTGTTGTCGGAGAATTATTTTATTACGTAACCGTATTCACACAAACTGCAGTAGATAACCTTTGCTATCACAATTTAATTAAGCGTGATGTCAGAGTTTAATTGAATATTAAGCTCGATAAATTAAGTTACAAAGTTTACAGCATATACGGTCTCTACATTTGTTATATACACGCATACAATTGTTACGACTATGTTTCTATCATAATTAGATATGTATTGTGTATTCTAACTGAGAAACTCTCGACTGTTAATATAGTGATAGTTGTGTAAAATGTTTTAAAATTTTCAAGAGCGACGGAGATATATATAAGATATATTCGCATTAAAATATGTATAGATTTCTATACAGACACGGCAATGAATCGTTACCGAATTTAATAATTAACACTTTTTCGATTTATTATGTAAATATCTCAATGTTGTGTAATCGCATATTATTATTAGTATTATCAACAATTTTCCGTCCAAACAAGTACTTTGTAACGTTTACTATTAATGTTTATTATTATTGAAGTTATATTCGTGATACATCGCACTTATTATGTAGAAATTGTTACACAATTTAATGGGGGGGGGGGGGATCACATAATTAAATTAAGTTGCATTATACAAATCGATTTAACAAAGAAGAAATTATATCTATAATCAAAAACTGCTTGCACCAATATCGATTAATGCTAATTGCAATCAATTTAACATTGTAGCACTTTGTATGTTAATAATTGAATTTTAACGTAGAAGGAATTAATTATTAATAGCTAATTTTTTTGTATTGTGAAAATCATAATTTTCTCTCAAGAGAAACTTAATTGTTGATTATTACTGTTCGGCTAATAACGGATTGCCGTGAAAGTCGCAGGATACGTGATACGTTTTTTTTTTCTTCTCCTTTCCTCATTGTATTTTCCCTTACATTATTTTAACTCTATCTAGCAGTATATACTCTTACTTTTCCTCGAGAGGAAGGTGAAATTACATTACAGCATCGCATCCGTCCAGCCCTATGTAGGCAGCTAGCCGTGAAACGGCAAGAAAAAGAGATATATATATATATATATTATATATTATAAATATATAAATATATTTATATTTTATAGTGATTGTTTTAATATATTATATATAGAGAGAGGGACAAAAAATTATATATATATATATATATATATATATATATATATAAATCTACGTATGTGTGTGTACTTGTGCGCACGCGAGGCAAAGAGCGAGTTTAATTGCTCGCGTGCCTCGCCTCGTGGAAATCCGGACATACGTTTGTTTTTCTTTATTTTTTTTTCTTCTACCCGAGTAGTATTATATTTTATCGCTTATGATTTCTTTATCTATGGTAATTATTGTTATCATGTAATCTGCGTACCTTTATTTTCAGAGATATTTATGTGACGCTGTTCGAGAGCCGGCCTCGTTAAAATGTACTCGTGCCGCGAAATTGCGTTCGTTCAGTATCGTCTCTGAAGGTCACTCGATCCCAGATGTTTTCCTGAATGATCGTACGTTCGTATCGTACGAGTCGAAATTTAATTTATTACCGCGCGATCCTCGCAAAAAAAAAACTTGCGGACGCGAAATTAAATTAGAAATTAAGATCTACTTAATAAGGTGAATACGCAATACGCAGCGAGATTAGTCGCGACTCCCTAAGTATTGCAATATGCTCTTCATTTTGAGATTTTTGTAAAAGGTCTTCACCTGATCATTATTCGTTCCAATATACCCTATCGCGACGAACATATCGCAATAATGGATGCTAAAGTTGCCGTGGCAGAAATAATTTTGCGTCATAAAAAAATGGACATCAAATTGGCAATTTACAGTTATACCGATATAATGGACAATAATAATGAAGGAAGAATATTATATATGCAATTAAGAAGAAATTGTTTACTAACTCTTTGAAGCATAATGGCATAAAAGTCGTCATCGCCTCTTTGAAAATTCGCTCTTTGATTATTTGACAAGCTCTAATTGCGTAATTAATTTTTATATCGTTTTATAAAATAATAATAATATAAAAAATAATAATAGCATAAAATAATATCTTTATAAAATAAGAAATTTTTGTAGTTTTTTTCAAAAAAACATTCCGTGTAATTTTAATTATCAATTTTGTACAAATTTCAATGATTCAAAGAGTTGAGTTGGAAAATTGATTTCGAAATATTTCCTTTATGCTGGTTGCAAAATTATCACTGCAACTGCAATTCTCACGTTATTCCGCGATACTAAGATTGTTACGGTATATTTCGTTTCATTGTTTTATCGTTCACTAGATAATGTTAACAATTAACTTTTATTATATATTGATTTAGATACCGAGCCGATCAAGGATGTAATCGTGTATACTGTACATATCTATATACGGATATTCGTTCACATTCGTTCAAATTCGAACGGCACATTTGTCACATTTGCACCTATCTACTTGTTAAGCCGGCTGTTTTTGTAAAGTTCGTACGTACTCGATGATATTACGACCGTGATGTAAGTGCTCGTCAAGGACGGCACAGTGAAAAATTGAATAATAAACGCGTTTCAATAAAATGCATTTTTCAAGGGAATAGATGTTCATCGTCTATATCGAAAGGTATTATATTGACGTATGACGTAAGAACACTGTCATGTGTGTCACAATGTCACATACAGTGCCACCCAATCTTGTCCTGATATCGCTTATTCCTTTTTTTAGAACGTAACGATATGTATCAACAACTACAATCATCGTACAACGATTTTAATATAAAAAAAAATTATTTTTGTATATTTAAGTTATTTCATATTTTGCGATATCTTTCTTTCATGAGATTACTTCTTTGATATTTGTGGTGTTAATTATATAACAATGTGGATTATAAGGATTATAGAGTAATTTAAAATAACCGGATTAATCTTAGAAAATATCGTTGTATTACTGATTAGTGATAATTAAAAAACATGGAGATATTTTATTATGTATAATAATAATTTAGGAAAAGGAGATTTAGAGGTTGCGATGAGATTGAAATAAGATGCAACGCATGATAAAAAATTAACTTTCATTTATTATCTAGATTGAAAAAAAAACTTAACGACAACGATAATACGCACGCCCTCCCTCACGGCAGTTCGCGATAATAATCACGTCGTAGAGAGGGCGAATTAGAAAAGGCAAATTAAATTTCAGACTCTCGATCGTTCTCCGTTGGTTGGTGACAGTTATTGAATCAGAGGTAAGAGCGCAAGTGACGAGACGTAACAATTTTCAGACGATGTGACGTCGAGCAACCGCGACAATTTTTTTTTTTATATTTACATCGCGAAGGTTGAGGTAAAATGTTCCACTCGTATGCGTTCCTCATCAATTTCCCTGTCCTTTCGAGCACCCGTCGTCCGATACAATGTCAAGGTCTGTCGCGAAGGGTCGATAAAACGTCGCGAAACCGTGAATGCGCATTCTCGTCACAGGGATCCTTCGCGAACACGAGGACAGCACTTGATCTAGGAATCAACTGACATTTCGCGACAATCAAACGGAGGAACACTTTTTCTTTCAGGCCACGCTTAATCAACGGCAGTGATTGCCGCTCTATCGAAATTCGAGATTCGAGATCGATTGTGCGAAATGAAGAAAAATGCTCGTTATCGAAGTAGAGCACAGTTCTTTTTTGCAGATGTGACAAAACATTGCGATGGATTGAGTCGTTATTCGAGACAATTGGCTCTGAAAGAGAGACGCATATAAATCAGAACTCTTTGTGAGAAAAGACATTCTCTCAGGGTTTTTATTTTATCTTGTAGAATATTTCTCCAGGGACAGAGGCGAGAATACAAATTTGTTGTGTTAATGAAAATAGTTGCTAGATTGAAAATTCATGAAACAATGTTTTTTTTTTTCACAGCCATCGCCTCGACTCTGTATTCTCACAAATAACGAACTCCAGAATTATTTACGCTTTTTCTCTAACTTTGCATATTTATAATCAACATGTCGAACGGTTATGCAGATATAAAGCCGCCAGTATATATTTGTCTTTCTTCCTTTCTTCTTCTTTCTTCTTTTATAGCACTTATTTTTATATTCTTGAACTTTCTTATTTATGTTTAGAGCTATATTTCTGAAAAGTATGCAGGAATGAAATATGCTACTGCCTGCTTTAGGGTGCTCATATATACATGTTTATCGAGAATATATCGCAGAATCTGTCGATAAATCTTGCGGCGCATTCTCACTTTATTCAGAATAACAAACTTTCGTCTAGAGTTGAGTGTAAAGAAGGGAACTTAGTGTCTCTGTTTTGCGTAAAACTGCTTTTGCTGCAATAATTCAAATCTCAATGTTTTATTACAAAATGATAAGTGGGAAAAATATTTGTCTAAACCGCCTCCAACTTTTTCTCAGAGACGTCTTCGAGTTGTATCGACTTCCAGATCGATGCAATCGAATTTTCGTCAAGAAATTAGATTTATATTTCTAGAAAAAAAATTTATTCGCTATTATACAGGATAATCTACAATGAATGTAAAAACTTCGACAGCTCTTGTTCGGGAGGTTATTTTAAGTAAAAAATGTTATATGAAAATAGATCCTATTTCAAGCTTGCATTCGAGCTCAAGGAGCACATTTTGAACACTCGTTTTAACTCGTACACTAAATTGTTATTTTCTAATAATAATTGTTAATTTATAAATAGAATATGTTTTGTTTTTCGAATTGCAACTAGATATTAAATCTACCTATTTATTACCGTATTAATAAAACTTTGATCTCTCGTTCTATAACTAATTGAAACAGGAACAAGCTGTCGAAGTATTTTACACTCGTTGTAGATCACCCTGTATAAACATGATAATAATGGGCGGCTGGATGAAAATGGCTTTTAATCAATCTCGAATCTCGATTCGATACGTCAATCGCGAATATAATTTAAAAGTATCCCTCCCGATCCTTGGGCGCGCTGGAGATCAGTTCCCGCCTCTTCCACACCGGCTGCGCCGGCACGCGTTGATTCTGCGTCGTCGTCATCGCCGAGGTGACGGAGGACGATATCGTCGACGTGGTGGACGTCACGCCGAGCGTGGACGTCTTGCCGGCCAGGGTGTCGGCGTCGGGTATGTGACGCGTCTGATGCCTCGTGTCCGTGTACCGCCTCTTCGTGTACTTTTTGCTTTCCCCGGAGGTCATCGTCGCCGTGTTCTTGCCCGTCTGCGGGGTCGACGCGAGGTCGACGTCCCGCCGCGAGATCTGCAGCATCCTCTCGATATCGGCGGTCTTGGACCTGAATCACGCGAGCGTACAGATTCGCGTTAGCTCGCACGAGATATTTGCAAAATTTATTTAAAAATTTCACATTTTTTTACGATCTTTTAGATTATATATATACGAGGGGAAATCAATTTTTGCATCTATATAAATTACACTTGTTCGATCAGTAATAATTAACCGCGAGATTTTTCTTGTAAGCTATACATCGTGATAATTAAATTTCAAAGTACGCAAACAACATTTTCGCGTGTGTAAGAAACTTTGTTCTAATAAGTCTAATCCAGACGGTTGATTAATAGCGGAGAATTAATGGAGAATCTTGTCGAAATTTTGCGTCGACAAATTTCTTACTCATTTGCAACTTGAAGAGCTATTTTGTACAAGAGTCTGCGCAAAACTGCGATAAACTATGTCTTAAACCTATCGTGAGATAAAACGAAAGCTTGTTTTCAAAAACTGTTTATGAGGCGAATAGATTTTCCTTACGAACGGTTACATGAAGAAGGATGGGTCTTTTAATATATCCACACACGCATCAATCTCAATAAAAAGATCATCACGGCAACCGTGATGTAAATCCAGCGAGTCGTGTAAAACACTTTCCGACAACTTTTACAGCTCGTACGGGGAGGAGGAGAAAGGAGAGGCAGGGGAGAAGGTATTATAATTGCAACGGAATATTATACAGTGTCTACTTCCTGGAAAAATCGGGGGGGAGAGGGATTGTCAGGGATTTTTTTTTTTTTTTTACCTTGAAAAATCCGAGAATTCTCGTGGAATTTTATTGAGACTCAGAGAATTTTTTTCAAAAATTGTGTCTTTGATAATTTTATTGACGATCTCTCTTTTTAGTATCAAGGTCTTAAGGTGTAAGTTTCATAGAAAATTGTCCAATTTTTTAATAATATTTAAATATTAATTAGCACTCCTTAAGACGTTTATAATAAATTAATTTTTGTTTCATATTTTTATTTTATATATCTTTGCATATATCTTTAGCGTTTAGATATAGCGATATATTGCACTTTTATTATTTTATTGTCCAAATTAATTTTACGTTTAATAAATCAATATTAAATGCTAGAAAAACTGCATTCTTGCTAACTGTCTTTGTAATCGAATAGAAAACATTAGAAAGCGCGTACAATAAGGAAACTTATTTTATATAAAAAGCTGGCATCTACAAAAATTTCCTTATTTTACCTGGGAAAAAATTTTAAACGAGAATACCTGGAAAATCAGGGAATTCTCAGGGAATGATTTTTGCAAGATTTGAGTAGACACCCCGTATATTATTATATACTCGCCTCAAAACCGCACCGCCGATGCTGGTGATGCTCGGCGTGTACGGCGCCGTCGTGCTCCTGCTCGCCTCCTGCTGACCGGTCGATCTGCCCACTTGCCTCACCTCGCTCGAGGTCGTGAACGAGACCCTCTGGAGAACCGCTTGCTGATCCGGGATGTACGAGACGGCGGTGACCGCGCTGTCGGGACTCGCCGGGGGCGACGACGCCCACGAAGGCGGCGAGCTCGGCGCTTGATCGCCCGACAGAGTCGCCGAGGAACCCACAGCGCTGTCACTTCCGTGTCTTCCGCCTGTGAGAGCGACGATATTAGATCGAGGACCGTGCAACCTCTGCACGATTCGACATTTTTCATTTTATCGTAAATTATGATATAAGTATATATAGCGTGTCTCTCTAACAGCTGAGAGAGAGAGAGAGAGAGAGAGAGAGAGAGAGAGAGAGAGAGAGAGAGAGAGAGAGAGAGAGAGAACGTAGTTTATTTGGGATCCGCAAGCTTAGATGCAACTTTATATTTACTTCTTCCTAATAGTTTATTCAGAGAAGATGAAAAGTCTTGGATTTATTTATTTCTTTTTCTTAATCGCTGCTATATTATTAAGATGCGTTACGTATAACTACTGCTTGTGTATTTTAAAATTGATTCGAAATTTATGTCCGACTACCACGCGAATTAATATATTATAATGTATATAATTATTACATATATATATATATATATATATATTAATATATTAATTTGCATGTTATATATATACATATATAGGGTGAGATTCATTTTAATCTTAACAGGCAAATATTTGAAAATCACGGAGTTTTAGAAAAAAAATGTATCAGGCAAAAGTTTCGAGGGGGACATAATATCGTGACTTAGAATTGCCCTTGGGTGGCATTTTTCAAAATCGTTTAAAGGTCAATCTAATTTTTTTTTTTTTAATGGAACCACCCTAATTTTTTAATATAAATCGATTCCTCGCAATATTCGGCATAAAAAGTTATAAAAGGGTAGGACGGCCAAAAAACGTGAATAGTTTACGAAATATTTTATACTTCAGTTCGGCATAATTTTTACATATAAACTATGAAATATCTCGTGAAATATTCATTTTTCGATTATCTTACCTCAATACTTTTATGCGCAAATTAATGAGAGGAATCCATCGGTGCAAAGAAAACACATAGTTGTTTTTAGGAAAAAGTATATAATTTGCAACTATGCAGCTACATATACTATCCACGCAACGACATCGAATTATATAAGAAACCCGAACCTTCGCTGCAACCGGAGATGGATCTCTGCCTCTGCCGTCTCGGGGGAGCGCTCGGTTGCTTCGGCGCTTCCTCGATGTAAGGAATGTCCGGATCGTCGAGGTTCAGGGTGAACGCGTCGGACATCGGTATGGTGAGACTAGCTGTAATCACTACCGGCGAGGATCTTCGGCGAGGATCAGACGGATCCTCGCTCGACCCGCTATCGACGCTGTTGCTCCTGCCCTCCTCCTTTCTCCGGCTTCCTGGTCTCTTGGGCCGTCGAGGCCTCGGTCCTATATCACCGCCGACGCCGGCGGTCTCATGTAGACACTGTTCTCTCGTCCACATCTGAAGCGAGAGAATCGTTCTGTTCTCGATTAACGGTATCGCGCGTGATATAGTGTAAGTTTAGGAAGATAATGCTTCAATAACGATGAAATATTGCTGAGATAAAATTATGTATTTTTTTTTTTTTTTTTAATGTAATCCTGTATAATTTTAAATTTAATCTGTCTTGGATTTTTACTTTAAAACAATTTTAGTATTTCAAATTCTTTTTTAATTAAATAAGTTTGGAAATATGGCAAAGTTGAATTGCTTTTATTACACTGAAAAGAGCGCATGCATTCTGATGAAACTCAAAACTGTGCAATTTCGGGAGGCGCGTAACTTTAAAATCACAGATTGTATATCTGAGTATGTAATTGAAGCATTTTAGAGAAGAGTTGTTTAAATCTAAAATTTAGGAGAGTATAGTTTGACATTAAGAGTGAATCTCGCAATTACGAGCTTAATTCATTTTCGTTCCAAAGGTTCAAATTACACATTTAAATACGATGTTCCTCAGGAGAGTCTTTGGTGACGCTCATAAAATCTACCCTTTTTCAAGCCAAGTCCTTTGTATCTCTCTCTCTCTCTCTCTCTCTCTCTCTCTCTCTCTCTCTCTCTCTCTCTCTCTCTCTCTCTCTCTCTCTCTCTCTCTCTCTCTCTCTCATCTTAAGTTTCAAACGTTAAATTTAACTGCCGGGTAAACGGATATAAAATGCATGATCGTAGCACCTTTCTCGTCGACGTCGTCGTTGCCGCGGTGTTTGTTGACATAGTAAGCGTCTCCTCCACAGAGAACGTCTCCGCCTCGCTGCAGGGATCCGCATCATCTCCGCATTGTCTGCAAAAGCACGTACGGCACTTTACTTCGACGTTTTTGTCTCAATATTGTTACACTACGATTACGCGAGGGCGTAAATACGCGTGGAACATCCTCACCTCGCGGCATCGATCGCCGCTCTCGTGAACGAGAGACTCGACTCCCGGTTAAGGTCAAGGACAAAATTCACGACTCCAAAAAAAACACTTTTTCCAGGGATATAAAATATTCGATAAAATATTTTATGGATGTGGAGTCGCTCAGAGATATGTAACGCCGTCAATTTTGCGAAGTGTATATATGTACATACAACTTCAAGTCTATAGAGCCGAGTATACAGCTATATGACACTTGAGAAATAACACTTTATACATACATACTTTGTAAATTTTAATGCAACTCATGACTCTATGTATTGTTTCTTGCAACTCTTTCTGTTGTGAACTGTTTCTTTGTCTCTCTACTAAAGCCGCAGAATGTTTAGCTGATACTTTATCAGATCAATCGTGGAATAATAATGAAAAAAGGCAAACATACACAAGTGATGAATATTTATATTTCAAATACTCTATAAAATTGGAAAATAATGAGAATTCTATTCTAAAAGCTGATAAAAGGACAAAATTCTCGTTTTCGGCAACGATAGATATCATTCAAAACTGTCGCGATTTCGGTTCGAAATAAAAACGATCGAAATGTTTGCGCATCCCTTCTATTAATCGAGGATCGATTATTCGGGAAGATGGCGATAAATCGCGATACTCACTCTTCGACGCGACGAGACAGGGCGAGATCCAGCTCCGCCGGATGTGTGTCCATCATATGCTGATACACTTCGTCCAGCAGCGCCGCCGGTACCATGAAGAGGTTCGACGTGTGTTCCAGGAGTGCCCGCATGACGTTTATCACGTCTATCCTCTCCTCGGCCCTCTCCGCCGAGACCTCCGACCTCATCTGACCGGGCTTCACGCAGTGCAGGATGTTCGGGGCGAACACCTGGAACACGCGCGATCATATTTCTGATTTTTGCGCATCGTCCGTAAAATATAATACGACGTATCGATTTCTATTCGAATTTAATTAACGTGACTTTTTTCGCCGCTTCCAATGATTGACGGTAGCCGAGAGCGCGTGTCGAATTAATTAATCCCGGTGCTTCGGCAGAAATTCCCGTCCGCGATATAACAATATAAGCGATCGACACGCGTAGCAGAATCTCAGCGCTGCCATTCAGTCGCTTAAGTCACTTTTTGTCACCTTTTTTTTTTTGACAAGTCACTAAAAAGTCACTATCGTTTAAAATGGGTCACTATAGTCACTTTTATTTCTTGATCTGGCATGAAATTTGTAAAACATTGTAAGAGTTTTATTTATATTTTTGCTGTCTCGTCTGATAATAATTGCTACTTGCTCACTGTTTCTTACTGGATATACTGGTGCGGTGTCTTGGTATCTGATTACTTTGCACCGCGAATCGTGTATTTATCCTTTTGCTTTATTTAAATAATAATAATGTTTAGTCTTTAATTTTGCTTGGTAGTTGAGTTTTTATTTTATTATATTTAATAAAATGCACTATTTAATTTATTAAATAAAACTGCACCAGAGGTATATACTTGTGCATCATTCAAGCCCCTGTTCTTTCCTTTTTTTCTTATAATAAACTTTCAACCATGGTATGAAAACAATTTGTTTTATGTTAGGCTATCCATAGATCTATACATAGATCCGTTTTTTTTTCTTAAATGACCTTAATTACTCTGAAAATTTGATACAAAATGTCAGTGGATGGCAGTGCTGGAATCTTGTACGAGACGCAAAAAAAAAAAAAAAAACGAGATCGAAGTTAATTTTCAATCTACCAAATAAACAATTTCTCCGACGTCTCTTAAACAATATTTCTCGACGTCGTCTGGATATGCGATTAAAAATACGTAACGACGTGTACGCTTGCGGGTTTGTCATTACAAGCGGTTTAAATTGATTTTTGGGAAATACATAATTAAGAAAACGTGAATTTTCAGATATATAAACAAATAAAAATGTTGATTACACACGTATAACGCGTAGAGACGTTTATAAAGATCGAAAATCCTCTCCGTTTATAGCAGAATTAATTAAGAAAAGAGAAACGCAAGAACTTCACCGTAGTACTTCAGCTGATAAAGAATTCTTTTTGCGTATCTCTCGGCTAAAGGAGGGAAGTCAACCGGTAGATGCAATCCGAAGAAGAAAATCGAATATCGAAAAGAAATCAAAGTCGAGAAGTGCCGGGGCGCGCGCGGTACTGACAGTTGCGAGATTCGTCGTATCCATTTTATTCCCCGGAATCCAATCCCCGGTCTCGCTCTTCTGGTCCTCACTGTTGGCCGCGACGACGCTCAAGAAGTTCAAAAGTGCCCAGAGTGTCTCGCGATTGGGCGTAGGTAGAAGTTGAATGAGATGCTGCAGAGCTTCCTGCTGCAGCCGTCTGTTCCTGATCTCTGAAAAACATTCGAATGACTTGATTTTATCGCGCTTTCGTCGAGCGCGTTGAAAGTCCATGAAAGATATGGAAAGATATGGAAATTCCGAGGAAAGAAATGGCGGGAAGCAACTCGAAACACCTCGTTGCGCAAACAAATTTTCGAAAATCGGCAATGCAAATCAAAAGCCTGTCCATGGATCACGAGCTGAGGTGAAAATGAAGGGGAATAACATTCGCGAACGGCTTGTGTCGGATCAGAACCTTTCTTACTTTGCGTATGTACGAAGGCCTGATACAGATCCCTGCAAAGCAGAGGATCTGGCAGATCGCGGAAATATTCCTTCAGGAGGGTGGCTACGTCGTGGGGACACTGGTCGGTGCCTATCTTGGTCTCCCGACCGCAATCAAAGTCTTCTCTTAACTGGAATTAATTACAAACGTCACGCTTAAGATTGCATAAATAATGTATCTCTCCCGTTCCGAGAGAGAAGAGAGAGAGAGGAGATCTTATCTGTAATTGTCATTTTTTCAGTCGCTTTAAATAAAATTAAGTGACTAATTTGTATTCTCAAAGTAATCGGCTTTCCGTTGGATAAGTGTTTAATTTCTATCGACGATTTTGGAATACGCAGTAATGGATAATGTTACGGAGACTAAGACAGAATCCGATAACGCGCACGGATTAATGCGTAGGATATATCTGAATAAGAATAAAGAGAATATATCTCGAAAAGGAATTGCCAATTTAAGCTCATATTAACCCGAAAAACAGAGTGACTGAATTATCGCGTTAATTTTTTGCCAACAAAAGTGTATATGATTTTCTAAAATTATATGTCTAAATTTATATGTACTCTTTTTTTTTTTTTTTTTTTAAGAAAACAATATATCAAGAAAAATTTGCTTACAGAATACAAAATAATTGGAAGAAAATGAGACAATTGCATAAGAGAGAGAGAGAGAGAGAGAGTAAACTTCAGTCGTCTCGCAATATCTTTTACGTCAAGAAAGTTTGTTTCCGAAAACTTCTATGTGATGTCAAGGTTAATGTCAAAGTATTCTCGTCGATTATTGAAAGAAAACGTCATACCTGCCTCACCCTCTTCTTCGAGGGTGACACGCGGAACACGCCTAGCGTTCGAAGACCAGTGGCCTCGAGATGCTTGATGCACTGCCTTACGATGCCCGGTACTGCATCCCATTCACCGGGGCTTCCTCCGCCACTGTCACTCAGCTCGAGCACTCCGGAATCGCTTCCTGTGAGAGCACCGCCTTTCGACGACAAAGACTCGCAGGAACCTCCCTAGATCGATAGAGGAAAATATCATTTGCATAAGAGAAGGTAAGTGTGCATGAAAATAGGAGACGAGGTGACAGTTTCTGTGACATTCCGAGATATATGTATATACTCGTATGATGCTGGTTTTTTTTTTTTTTTTTTTTTTTTTTTTTTTTTTTTTTTTTTTTTTTTTTTTTAAGTAAAATATATATTTTATGGCACACTTTTAATGTTCGATGACCTGTATTCGTTCGTTTTTAAACTACAGGGTGTCTACTCCCTGGAAAAACCGGGAAACTGAGGATTGTCAGGGATTTTTTTTTTACCTTGAATAAATCCGGGAATTTTCATGGAATTTTATTGAGACTCAGGGAATTTTTTCAAAAATTGTGTCTTTGATAATTTCATTGACGATCTCTTTTTAGTAAGGTCTTATGTAAGTTTCATAGAAAAAATTGTTTAATTTTTTAATAATATTTAAATAAATTAGTACTCCTTAAGATGTTCATAATAAATTATTTTTTGTTTTTATTTTATATTTTTGCATATATATCTTTAGCGTTTAGATATAGTGATATATTGCTTTGTTATTGTCCAAATTAATTTACGATTAATAAATCAATATTAAATGCTAGAAAAACTGCATTCTTGGTAACTTTCTTTGTAATCGTATGAATAGAAAACATTAGAAAGCGCATACAATAAGGAAACTTGTTTTAAAGAGCTGCATCTACAAATTTTTTTATTTTACCTGGAATACCTACACAATAATTTTAAACGAAAATACTTGGAAAATCAAGGAATTCTCGGAGAATTTTTTTACAAGATTTGAGTAGAAACCAGACCCTGAACTCGAATGCGCGAAAATAAAATTCAAAATATCGATATAAGCGATCTATGAATAAAATTAAATGTTTAACTTCACGGATACATCTGTACATACGATATCATTGTGTACACGATTAATTTTCCTAAAACCTTAAAAAAGAAATTAGCTCGCTGGCGTCAAAATGCGCACCATAATGGAGCATTCAAGAGCGCGGAATCACCTTCTTCGTGTGTTGAGAACGCTAAAATAAAGTCTCTCGCGAAATTGAGGGTTCCTAATTAATCCGCGGTTAAAATTAGCGATCCCGTTCCCGTTCTATTCACGTCTCCGAATCCATGATGTCACCTCGGACGCGAGAAAGACGCACGTGACGTCGGCACGAGAATTCTACGTCGTCCTCCTCACCGTTGTACGTATATCGATCGATCAATCAGGTTAGGCGTGGTCTCGCAAAGATGCCAAGAGGAAAGTAGAGATAGACCGATTAAGAGATCTTCGACGATATTTTTCTGATTTTAAACATGATTTTCGCCAAGAGTTTGCTCTATTCCTTCGAACTATAAGAAGGAAACGAAACGAAATTGTTTTTAACTTATTTCCGATAAGGATAACATTTATCGTGATACATTTTTCATGAAAGTCAGCTTTGTCAGATTTTACGAGAATGACCACGCAATTAATATATGCCATTATTTAACACCGTATCGTAAATTACACGACGGAATTTCTCGCACAATGAAAATTGACTGTAAACATTTTTGGTATCATTCAAAGTACAAAGTTCTCTGATCTCTTTTTCTCTTTCTCCAGTGTGTTAATCATTCAATATCATTTATCGAATAGCCGGAAGTAAACCGCAAAACACGCGTGCGAGGGCGGTCGGAGATATTATAAAATATATCGATGCTATTTCTGCCGATGAAGCATAGATATTTCGGGTCTCGCGAACAGCTGATTTAGCTTGCGGTTGTAAAAATTTCAAGTGCAAGCGACATATCAATTTCTGGTTACGTCGGCGCTTTATTACCGATATCAATTATCTCGCGATCGATTCGATCTATATATTTAGTTTCTACTTTTCCCTTATTGCTCTTTCTCTCCTCGTGTCTCTGATAAAAATTTATTACTTTTCTCTCTTTATTTTCGCTTTTGTATTGTTTCTTATTTTAATTGACACTATATAATAATTTTTTAATTTACCCAACACATTGATAAATTCGTACTAATAGAAATATCTACTTCTCCTATACGTATAGGTGTATACATAAACAAAGTATTACCATCAGTATTATGTCCTTTCATTGACAGATGGTTTAATAATCGTGATTATTTAATTTTTAATATCAAGAAATTAGGTCTTGAATTAAACAAACACGCACAGTTGTATAAATTTCGCTTGAAATAAATTGAAGAAACAAAACTTTTATCATATCTTAAAATATTTCCTTCAAGCTTATATATACTCGTTCAAGGAAAATCTCTTGATTTTCAATCGTGTGTAACGACTCTTCTTCTAAAGTATTCTTTTATATAACTCGCTATAAACGAATTTTCTCGTATTAATTACATCTGTAGAATCCACGTTTAAGAGAAAATACGTTAATTCTGGAACACTGGTATAGAAACAAACAGGAAACGTAGATGGAACGAACCAATTTCCCCCGATCGTTCGGAATAATGACATTCGTCAATGTCGACTGCCGTAGAAGAGAGCCGATTCCGGAAGTACGTCGGTGCGTCGGATATAGCTCTCGAATATCTCGATTAAAATTCGTGGCGTGGAACGATTCGTGGGTGCAATATTTGTCTTGCTGTCGCAATCTTTCTTCCCTCCCTACCAACTTACTCATTTCTTTCCGTTCGATTTATCTCGAGGCAGAGACGAGGAAGAAAAAGGGAGGAGGAAGGTCGGCTCTCTATTGGTTTATATTCGCGAAATTTATACGAACAAAGTTTATATGTCACGAGGTCTAAAAAAATGTCAAAGTTCGTGTCGCACATATAGATCTCTCGCAGATTGTGTCCTATAAAGGTCAAATTCACGATATCGATTCGGTTTTTTTCGGTGGTTGACGATAAAATTTATGTCCGCATTTGGAAACCGTGGATCATCTGTGGATAATCTTTACTTTCGGAGAAGACGCTTAAGCGAGATGTGACAACGAAAACGATTTGCCCTTAATGGAGAAAAAAGCAATCTGTGAGATTACGAATTTGAGCTTCGTAATTTCTTATGTATATATACAGGATGTCTTAAAATTGTCGAATGTCCTTTTAATAGCAGATTTTCTCTAAAAATCTGGAGACGATTTTTCCTTAGCAAAAATGTCACAGGAAGGTCATCATTTTTTTGCAAGTTGCCAATTTTTTAATCATAAAATCTTTGTAACTAATTGTTAAAAATCTCTAATTAAAATTCTATTAAAATAAACTGCACCTGAAATTAACTACAGAATGTAATGTTGTTAATCTTTTAATGTCACAAGATATAGTTTGCGAAAAGTCCTTCTTTTTAATTTCTTGTAACTCGAAAATTATTGATGCCTCGATATTTTAGATGGAAGAAAAATCGTCTTTATTCGACTGATTCAATAAGACTCGATTACGGAAACGTTCTATAAATTCGAGTTACCGTAAGTCTTGGAATATTATTATATCGCACCGTGGATAACAAGATGAAAGTTTGCGTATCGCACATTGCGAAAATTAATTAGGAAATTTCTATGAGACTGCGAATTCTCGAAACTGATGTACCCATTATGCGACGAGTGAAAACGGAAGTTCGCACAGTCTCTTAACTGTTACCCTAGATACTTGCTCCTGCATCGCCCGCGGTGCTTCCTGCAAAGGGGACTCAATAATAACAGAATCAATTTGGTTACCAAGATACTGATTACAATTGTAATGAAGAGTTTTAATTAAAAGGTATCGCGCAATATCTCTTTTGTGATAAGATAACGAATACTGGCAATATCGACATTTTACGTTTCGGTTTCCACAAAAGAAATAGAAATTTTCCGCTGCGCGATTCGTATTCTCAAAAGCTTACAATTTAATCAGGGGATTATAAATATCGCGAAGAGAGAGAGAAGGAAATAGCTGTCCTCTCGAAAATAGCTATCCAGAGAGACATCGTGAAGCCGTTATTTTATTACATAATAGTGCGAGTTATCGTAGGTTACGGTCGGGCTATAACTCTGTTGCCGAAACCAGACGTAAGGTATCGAGAATAATATCGCATCTTGTAAATCGGGAAGCGCACGCCGACCTTCTCAAAATAACGATGAGCAAAAAAAAAAAAAATTGTTTTCTACTCAAGTGACGGCGCTTCTGAAACTAAAATATTCACTTCCGATCGGGATGTCAAAGATCTGTCACATTCGAGAGAAGAGAGAAAATTTGTGAAAATGAAATACGCGGCGAGACATACTATTTCTTCCTATGCTAGACATCTTTCATAATAAGAATAAAAACAAATGGCATAAAAGTATATGTGCTTCGCTGCACTTGGAATATATATATATATAAACTTTTCCTGCGAGCAGAAATTTATATAAGATTCCGCCCACATCCGGACTCTGCTGGACGTTAAAGTTAAATAATTCTACGAAGCCGCGTGATGCTGGGATGATGGAGAAACGAAAATCCCTTTTTCTCTCAGACAATTTCTATCCTATTATAATACAAATTCGAGATTAAATTCCCTAATCATTTATCGTTGTTCAAAGCTCTAAAGAATCGTTCCTGACTCAAGTTTTCAAAGAGAACTTCATCCCGCAGAAAACTATATTCGTTAAAATGTTAAGATCGATCTCTCTCATTGCTCTTTGTAATCTGAATCTCCAAAAGGACCAAAACTAAATATAACGAATATACTTATTTATATGATTATTACGAGAGCTTAAGGGGAGGAAATTTTAACTTTCGCGTGTACAAGTACGCTGTTTCATGACATTAATTCCTCGCATCAGACCCCTTTCTCTCCCCCCGCTACATCGCAACCCTGACCGCGTCTTAGACGGAAGATAGAGATAAATGGCATACTCGTGGCCATCGGTCAGACGTATCCGTCGAAAAATAACCACTTGCAAACTCGACGTCTGGCAAAGCCACGTCGCAAGTGGTCATCGATAAACCGCCTGCCTCCCCGACAACGACGATGACGCAACACGGGATGATGTCGTTAAGAGTTGTGACGTCGACGAGAAAAGAGAGAGAGAGAGAGAGAGAGAGAGAGAGAGAGAGAGAGAGAGAGAGAGAGAGAGAGAGAGAGAGACACGTCCTCGATGTTTCGACATGCCCGACAGAGTTTTGGGCGTTGTTCAAGTCGATTTTTATTCTCACGCTAGTCTTAAACGTTAATACGCATATGTATATAAGCTAAGAGAATGTATCGTCTTGAACTTTTTTCTAAAGAGATATATAATATAAAGATTCCTGTGTTCCGTCCGCTCCGCGAGAGTCGCCTTCTAACTTGCCTTGTTTATTACACGGGCTAGAAGAATTACATAAATTTCGTACTTTGTCGTGTAGAGTACGAGTAATACCGTTTTAAGTTTCTATATTTGCCCGTCGCCCGCGGGCGAACATCTTTAATGGTCGGTCGATCAGCTGCCAAGCTTTACCACTCGAAAGAAACTTTTGTAAGTAATACAGGTCAACGCCTTGTTCAGCGCAAGATGGAAGTCGGTATGCAGCTATGCGGACACTCGCATCTATCTTTTCTAATATCTCTATCCTTTGTCGCGGTTTTTATAAAACAATTAAAAGATATCTCTCTCTTCTTCAAAAATGTAAATTTTTTTTTAAACGAAGAGATATTCATAAATAACCTGCTCAGAGATGAATAAAATAGATTCGATTCCGAAAAAAGTACACACCGCATATAAATCTGCAGGAAAAGTTTGAGAAATATATACACAGTGTGCCAAAATACATATATGTTGAGATATCAATCGGACCAAGTATATTACATTCACGTAATTCATTATTTTTATATTATCGAATATCACATTCTCATCTCTGATCAATTTCTTACCTCTTCCGTTTTCGCCGCGACGGTCGTCGATGTTTCTATAAGACTGGAGAAACTGGTTCGGCTGCCGTGTCTGCTACTCCTACTCAGGCAACCGACATCGGCGACCTCTCCAGCGGCAATTCTGGCGATCCTGTCATTCTCTACGCATTGCGACAGCGGTATACCGAACACCAGACCGCCAGCTACGTCTGCGAGCAAAAGAGAGGAGAGAAAAATTTCAGAGATTTGTACATATGTGTATTTTTTCGAAAATTCCATTTTAGCGATCACGCGAGACTCGCGTTCCATCGAAGAGAACGTTATACATCAATTTCTTAAGATATTGAGTATTACGACTATTATTATATAACACGCATCGTCTTAAATTTATGTCATAAATGTGGTATGTTAATTAATTTCATTTGATATACATTTAATGCACTTTTATATATTGGAGTTTAAATATAAAAATTTTTTTCCAGATAATATCGAGTATGTTGTTTTAAAGTAATAGAGCATTATATTTGACTAGATATTTCAGTTGTGATTATAGCGTAAATATGATTAAAATTTGCATCTTTATTATAGTGTTAACTATATATAAACATTATATATGTATATTTTTTTTTAATATTTATATATTTGTGATACCACACATGAGAGATATAATTAATGTTACTAAATTGGCTTGTTATTAGCTGTATATATGTACGCACGATATTTCGTCGGTAAATCTTTCTTTTCCGAGTAATTCATAATCTCCTTGATCGTTTGGCTAGCATCAACATCGATCTGATCTACGAGCCGTCAGCTGCGCTTTGTTGACACGAGACGAATTTGCGTGTATGCGTGCGTTTATAAATAAGCCCCGCCCGTTAATTAGGCTCCTTAATGAAAACGGTATCCATCAAATAATTTGATGACGATTTGCCGTACCAAGCATGTAAGCGCAATGCATCGATCAATTAACACATTTCTCTGTAACGCGAATTGTTTAATGAAATGGCGAAAGGACTAATTAATTATAGCAGAAAGTATCTTTAAACAAGATTAAGCAAGAGTAACTTTTCATTATACCATTATACTCTCTGCAAGAGTAACTTTTCATTATACTAAAAGAACGAAACTCTGTGTGTAATCATTTTAAAATAAATTTTAATTTCAACATTCCAGCCACGCAAAAGGATTCTGTTTTCGCTGAAAATTAATTGTATTTTCTTAATCATTTTAATTAAATTTTTGACGCAATTGCGCACAACAAACGCGATGATATTACCAGACTTGTGATTATCCAGACTTTCTGCATTAAATAGCGCTAATTCGACGCGGCTTGAGATATTTTCGCGACTCGATTCTCGACGCACGAGAAGGCAGATCTTCCGTAGAAATGACGTGTTTAACGTGACACTAATTAACATCAGCGTGTGTAACTCACCCACCGAGGTATTGCGCATCCTTTGAGAACGCGGCCAAAACCGTATTCCGCAAAATTGCAATCCCTAAGACAGACGCGAGCTTCTATTAGTCTGTCCACGTTCGCCTCGCGATATGAAAGCCAGGTAATTCGAAGCACATTTGCCGTTACGTCTTGGATTAATAACGTCGAAAGCCCCGGAGGGAAAAATTACACGCACGATTCCTTCGATTCACGCTCACATAAAGGGCTTTTTGTCAACGAAACTACTTCGGTTCGATGAAGCACGCTCGTCGCCATCTCGATACGTTACGTGAAGTGCTTCCCAATAACGATTGTATCTTTCCGAGGCTTGGAATCATTTTGACAGCTGCACGCAATCGTTCCACGTGATATTTCGAATCTTCACTTGTACGGCGCGAAATGGATTTTTTTTTTTTTTTAATAATACTGGCTTCGTATATGTATACTTCGTTTTATTTCTTTTTATTTTTGTATTTTACTACGATACTAAATTTTTTTTTCCCGAGTAATGGCTTCGCGGAAGCCACTTTTCGTCCCTCTCATTCAAGTTAGGCGTGCGAAAAATTAACAAGCTGTCTTTTTTTTTTTCGGCGACGCAATTGGTCGCAGCTTGTGGAGGGAAAATAATATCCGCTGCGAAGAGACATGGCCGGTGTGACGATAGACGGAAGGCGCTAAAGTTTCGGCCACTTTTCCAAAGAGCCAGCTGAAAACCGAAAGGCAACAAACCGTGTCCCTATACCGGGTCCGATTATAGACCACGATCTGGGCCATCCCGGTCATCTCTTTCTCTCTTTCCCTCTCTTTCTCTCTCCTTCTCCTCGAGCGCGGAACGCGAGCCACTTTACGCACTACAATGTGCGAAGAGAACGAGCCTCTTCTTGGAAGCGTTCGAGAAACGATCGGCATCGATCGTCAAACACTTTGCCACCCCCGTACGATGTCGGCTATACGTATTTAGACGCGCGGAGTGCGAGCATACGGACATTGCGTGTATAAATATCCCCGGTGTATCTTGTTGCACGCACACGTTTAAGTAATTGACATTTCCTGATAGGTATATTTATACGTGGATGCAGCTTTGTTTGCGCCTGTGCGTGTATTTTGATCGCCAATGTACATTGAAAATGAAATTTATAGCATCAGAGTCACGTGTCGTTCTCCACGTTTAAGAAGGCCTGATTTGAACGATAACGTTGTGCTTAACGCCTCTTCTGAGAATCGTTACTTTTACACGATCGTCTCGAATTATTTGTTCGTCGATCTGTCGGGATCGTGAAAGCTTCAATTTTTAACACGCGATATATTAATGAATCTTTCTCTTTATAACTGTATAACTGAAAATATTAAATATTAATTATTACGCCATAAATGGAATATTTCTTCTTATTGGTGTTTTTCTTTTTTTTCTTTTCTTTATTTTCTTTATCTTATACTCATTTCTTTTTTCACGTTAACTATATTAGTTTCTTGTGATAAGAAAAATAATATTGTTCTCTCTCTCTCTCTCTCTCTCTCTCTCTCTCTCTCTCTCTCTTTCTCTCTCTCTCTGTATGTGTACTAATATCTAATTGTTTTTGTCAAAAGAATGTTTACTCCAGGGACAGACACTCATATCTAATCCATTCTTACATACGAAGCGCGGATGCAAGTTTAATATGCAATTGATATCGCCGGTCCTGGAGGGGAAACATTAAAGCTGGTGGTGCATTAAAGGGAGTGAGCGACCTCGCGGGAAGATTCCCGATTGACGTCTGGTGTCCCTACGCATAGGCGTACTCAGCGTGCCCGCGGACCGCAAATAAACCTGATATATGCGGAAATATGTACCGCCACCGAGCACCCCGTGGCTAATTTTAGCCGGCGAAATTGTGTCTCATACCAGCCTGGCCGACCGATGTTGCTCCGCGCCCGCCTCTCGCACGCGGATAAGTAGATGCATTTTCTGCAGCAAAATTTCATCTCGCAATCAGTCACTTCGATATCAAGCTAACTGATACGAGAGAGAGAGAGAGAGAGAGAGAGAGAGAGAGAGAGAGAGAGAGAGAGAGAGAAATCTTTAATAATACCGTAACAATGGAATTGTATAAATCATTTTTCAGTCGATTTTTATTCCGACTCGTTGGAAATTAAGTTATTTATGTATAAATTTCTATATATTTTTTTATACATTTTTATTTATTTTATTTTTTTATATTTTATTATATTTTACTTTTTTATATATTTTATATATTTTATTTTTTTATTTTTATATATTTTATTATTTTTATATATTTTTTTATGTATAACTTTGTATATATTTCTTTTCTTTTTTTCTTTTTATCATTTTTTAAAATGCGACATCGACAACGATGATTTATGTGATTTACACATACCGAGAGCAACTTTCTCAGTTTTCTTGAGGGTAAGTTGTACCGAGTACTATTGTACATTTGCATTCGCAGTAATGTATCCGGAGAGAGATACACGTCATGCTGAAACTTTATATGAAAGACTCCATTTTCGACATCGTATACATTTATCTGAGTCGATTTGCCGCCGGTATCGGATCCTTATTTGAAATGTCACGAACGAGCATGAGAGTGCGGCAACAACGTCGCAAGGATAATCGCCCGCCCGATAATTAGAAATCTTCGAAATGAGAGCGCGATGAGCATTTTCGGATAATGTTCGCCGCAGAAAATTGCAGTTTGCTCGCGTAGCGATTCCGCCGATACGAGGGTGCTCGACGAGGAACAATTAACCCGGTACGATTCACGAAAGCGTTTCATCTGCATTTTTACACGGAGGGGTTGCAATAACCCGGGAATAGTGTGTGATCTGCGCTCTGTCTCCCCGGCAGAGATATCTTCCCTGACGGAAAATTTTCATATTTTTACAGTATTTTTACATTATTTTTCCGATATAGTATAATGAGGCCGAGAGTTAATTAATTTTCATCCTCGCGTTTACTTATCACTTATTATTCGTATAATAATTTTATTAAAAGTAAACTTTTGTTCATTTGGCTAATTGTAAGATAGCGTTTAGTTAAGCTAAGATAGCGAATATCTTTGATGTATATAAACGATTCACTGCTTGACTCACACCTCTCTTGCGAGTCCAAGCATGGAATTTGAAACGGCGAGACTAAGGAGAGACGTGCGGATCGGCTAAAATAGATTGGAAATTTGTCCCAAGAACAATATTGATCTTCGGTTGCGGTAGATTAAAATATATATTTCGCATACAAATGCGTAAGAATGTCGTAAACGTATCAAGTGATAGAGCACTCCACCGAAGAACTTCGGCGAGCGCTATTGCGTCTGTCTGAAAATAACTGAACTAGTTATTCTCAAAACAAATAATTACGCCATAAATTATACGACCGTTAAATACGCGGCTTTCTACACATTCAACTGCGCACTTCGTACTTAATTATCGAAGCACGAGCGAGTCAATTTGCGATTCGCTGCTTTTCCATGACAACCTCGATGATTTTCGGAAATCTTTTACGCTCAGAATGAGATTCGCGTATTTTAACAATTCATATTTCTATATCGGAAATTGAAGATCGTGAAAGAATATCTATCGCCGAGACATCAAAGATATAAATTTGATTCAAATTCTCCAAATGTTCCGGGCGCGTTTTAAATTTAACTCTGTTTTAAGATCATGCTTGGGCTCGATAATAATTTATTTCGTCTATTTCGATTTCAATAATTCGCGTACAAAAAAAGCTATTCTTGCTATAACATGGATATAACGATAGAAAGTATACTTTTTAAATAAGAAAAAAAAAATAAAATCACATTTTATATGGAAGGAAAAGAAGCTGTACATCGATTTATTTCATTGAAGATCTTTACGAGATGAATCTGACATTATATATTATTGCAAGATTCACATAAAAAAAAAACCATTCCAATTTTATTAGACGCCTTGTTATTACAAGTTTCATTTATTGTAATGATTAAAAGAGTCTCATCGACGTAATTAGAGAAGCTCGTCGACCGGACGTAACATTTCGTTGAACTCTCGCGTTTCTCTCTCGCTTGACCTGACGACCGCGATTCCTTTTACCATCTTGTATAAGTGAAGTGCATCGATATCGAACGGAGCGCATTTTATTTATTCGCGAAGAGAGAAAAGGTTTTAATTGAAGAGGGGAATAGAGAGCGGCCGCGACGGTATAAATAGACGTCATTCTTATTCTCGAGATTGCGCGATTGTTTCCCATCGTAGCGAAAGTATGCCGGCGAATATAGCCTGGCGACGACGCGATTAACCGGTATTGCGTTTTGTGCTCACCCTTTTCCTTCTCGTCCTTTCCTTTATTGTCGAAGAAGCCCGTTGTGAGAGCCTTCCTCTTCAGCAAGTACGCCCGTCTCTTTGGCTTCGTGGTCACCGACCCGCTGCCGAGCGTTTCTGAAAGGAAACGGAGAGAATGACCTGACAAATGTATTCCGAGACTCGCTTAATGCAATACATTATGCACAATCCACTTGCAAAATCGGAGCAGTACCTGCTTCTGTCGTGTCGGAATAATTCGTATGTATAAAGCGTTTATTTCAAAGTAAATCCGTGCGTTCAAGTTGTTAGTATAATTTACTAACGGGGTTCAGAGGGGTTTATTATAATAAAAATCTCGAATTGAGATTTAATTGAATTGCTTGGTATCGGACCAAGAAAAATTTGTGCCCTGTGCACAACTAATCAGTTTTAACGAAAAATTAATTTTTGCTTGAAACTGACGCACTATCATCCAGTCTTTCTAGCCCGTTGAAATTTAAATTTGTATTGTATATTTCACACTGAGAGCCTTACTAAAATTCTTAACTGTTAGTATAATTTAATCGATCTTTTCCTGGATTAGAGAGAGAGGAAAAGTGAGAAGAGGAGATGTTCAAATAAGATGATTGAACGAGAGAGGGAGATGTGAGATATTTCTACATTTTTATACGATCTCGTACGTGAAAACAGAATCTCGCAAAAGTTAATTGTAGCTGACAGCGCGCATATACGAGATGTGCTTTATATACGAATTTCTTGTTTCTGGTAATAATAGCTTTCATCATATTGTGATTGATTACGCTTCTGGTTTACTCTGACTATAAATCCGATACTGCACATTTTACACGTCTTCCCTTTTCATTGCGCCCTTTGTACGCCCCGGGATGGCGCGTTTTAAAATTTAACTTTGTCATGCTTGGGCTTGATAATAATTTATTATCGATTTCAATAATTCGTATAAAAAAAAGCTATTTTTTGCTATAACATGGATAGCGATAGAAAGTACACTTTTCAAATAACAAAATTTGAAGTTTGATAATTTTCTTAAATTTAATTATATATAAATAATGAATCTACATAAATTATATTTATTATGTGTGTTTGTATAAATATATATAATTTATTATTATATTATTATATCCTTTACAAAAGATATAACAAATGATATTAAACCTCGAATGCGAAAAGTGAAGATATTGCGAGGCTCCAATATATCGATCAACGATGACTTGATGCGTTTCTTGCACTTTCTACTAGAAGAATGTACGCTATTTCTATTACATGGCAATTATTCATAGTCACTCTATTGTAGTATGTATAATATCACTTTAACGATCGGAATTTTCGGCATTCAGGTTTTCTCACTCGTTATCACGAATAAAGACTGATGAAAGAAGAGAGACATCGCGAAATTCGAGTGGATGGAGGCGAGCGAACACTCGTAGTCATAAACACGTCAATCATCTGGAGTTCAAACGAGACAGCCGAACAGCGCCACGTCTCTCGCGATGAATGCTGAAGTAATCTCTTAGATATACGAGAGATTCCGAGAGATTTTCTCTCTCACCCCTATTATTATTCCTCGTAGATGCGAAAACGGTCGGTCGTTCGATCGAAATTCAAATTTTTCGAGGAAACCTCGTTTCTTCTTCGTATTCAGCATTGAATAACTTATGTAAACGCAGGATAAAATCAAGCTATGCTTGAGGATTAAAACGACAAATTAAATCGACCTTCTCTGAAAATAATTCTTTCCAGAAAGCATTTCAACTTACGATCGATGATAAAATTCCTTTAATCCTCCAGATTTTCCGCAGGAAAAATATTTATCTTCCGTATAAAAAATATAAGAATATACCGAGGAGATCTCTATAACGTTGATAAAACGTGAATTCGCTACGAAAGAAGTACGTATACCCTATTAACGGATAACTCACATATAACGTACGGGGGCGTTGACGAGAAAGCACACGAGGATTCGATTCTGCACGGCGTACAAAAGCAATCCGAGAAATTCATGACTCTCATCGATGTTTGTTAAATAAAAGCCGGCGGGGGCCGGCGCGCTTAAATACGCGTTGGAATTTCATCGAGCGTGTGTAGCTTCCCCTCTTTTCTTCGTCCCCTTCGGAACACGCTCCGCGGACTAATGTAGTAACGCCGGACACCAATGGACGGCCGTGATGGAATTACACCGAGAGAGAGTGTCCGAGAGGAATTCCTTTCAAAATCCGCGACGAGAGCGGAGAACGCGGATATGGAGCGCGAGCACGCGTGTCAAAAGAAGAGAGATCGCGGGGGTGGGAGAGGGCGAGAAGGGGATGTTACTCGATAATATAGTTGTAGACGAGTGAAAAGTATAAAACGGATAGAGATGCGACAGACGGATCGTTCTTTCGCTCTCTTTCTCGCGGAGAAAAAAAAAAAAAATCTCGCTTTCGAGATTTTTCTCCAATTTTCGATTCGAAAAGAAACGACTCACCGCTCGGCGGCCTGATGTGCACACCCAGATTGAGAGCCTGGAGCTTCGCTACGGCCACCTTGCAGAGGACCTTCCTCTCGATATCGGACAGCGCTCGCAGCGATGAATCTTGCAGAGTTACGCGCCGATTCGTCGTGCCTGCCCAGGTGCATTTTCCCTGCGACAGAAAAGAGATCTCGGATAGGTGGGCTCGTATATCTCGATTATATCTCCCCGTCGATTCGCGAATTGACCTCGACAGCTCGATCCCCGAGCGAATTTTCCAGCACGTGTAACGGCGACGCGAGAAACGCCACGAAGCGTATGCGAATTAAGGATCATCTCGAATATTCTCGGCAGGACGAGAAAAGGATTTCTTCTCCGAACGCGAAATTTAATTCCACGATCTCTTGACGCACTCTCTCTCTCTCTCTCTCTCTCTCTCTCTCTCTCTCTCTCTCTGTGTCTCTCTCTGTCTCTCTCCTCGTTATCATGCAACGATTTATTCAAATTAGTCCTATCATGTAAATTCGCGGAATTAAAATTTATGGATTCGTCGGCGAGATAAATCACAGACTCCTCGGGATTTCCATCGGAATTTGCGTTACCGCGAATTGATCAATTTCGATTTTCCACGGCGGATCGACAACTTTGGCCGATAAATAAGTTCGCGCGGATGCAGCCTCGTTTTTGGTAGTGCTTACACGTCCGCGGACACGTGTCATAAAAATTTTATGACAGTTCGACGGTAGTTCCTAATATAGTAACGCGTGCACTCGACAAGTAAACGGGACGAGATATAATATCGAGGAAATGCGAGATATAACGCGAGGAGATACAATATGACGGATCATAACTCATACACTTTCCTTCCGCCTCGCGCAGAGAGGATCAAGTTAATCTTGCAAGAAACGTAATTGTGCGAATTATATTTCGCTCGTGTTCTCGCAGTATGATCGAGCCAAGTTTAAATTGCACGCGAAAATTTCACGATGCGTAGATTATCTTTGTTTTTGATTGATAATAGTAATAATATTACAATTAATAATATCTCTTATATTCCAATGCAAAAATCAAGCAGAGGAATATAATATACCTTTATACGTTGATCACGTTGTCATACATAGTTATTTAACGGGTTACTATATAAATCATCTGTATATTTTTTTACAATATTTCATTAAAATATTTGCGAAAAAATATACTGCTAAATGTGAAGCTCGTTTCAACAGTCGTTTAAAAATCGCAGGAAATGAACCTGCTACTTCTGCCGTTCGTAAACTAATCAGCTGCGCGTCAGAAAGGCGTCAAATTACATCGCGTCCAGTCAAAAAATGCAGTCGAAAAAATTGTCAAAAATTTTGATGTGAAAAGCATGCGTCTAGGCAACGGCATACATATACAGTGCAGCGTTATGAGCTTTCGTGCAAAAGCTGATGGAAGCGAGAACGCACGCGATATCGTTCTTCCTGCCTCTTCAATCTACAGGTAAATACATTCTTGTAGTATGTTTTTCACGCAAATGTGTTCTACACTCTCGCGATATTTCACGATATTTCACGACGTCGAAAAGAGCCGCGAAGGGAAAGGTACGAGTAGAATGATCATTATTATTCACCGACGAACAATTTTGTCAGCGCATCTTCTCCTCAAGATCTCGTGTCCCATGCGTTACGCGACATAACTTACGCGATACAATGCGAGAAGAAGCAAATTGAATAAATAGCGGATTTGTTGATTGATTGTTCTATTAAGAATCTCTATCCTTGTTATAGTTTTAAATCGCGAAAATGTTATATCGATAAAATATGATTTTAGAAAGGATGATTTTGTTCCATTTTTACTACTCTCTCGATAGCAGGAGAAAAATCCATAGTAATTTCGTAATCGATTTCTCTTTAAAATTACACCTTAAAATACACGTTAAAAACGAGATCAAGTAGCGAGCGAATTAAACCCGCTTGAAAATAATGTTGATCTATCGCTGGATAAACACGGAATACACAAGGAAATGTAGCGAAAATGAAACAAGTTGCATACAGTATCAGGTTGCATATAGCGTCAGTGGTTCATCTATCGCGTCAAATAATTGATATCATTACGTATTTTATAAACATCTCATTGCGATGTAACAGAATGAAAATACGAGACGGGGACACGAAGCATAATGATACGCAGCAAGATACGGCAGTGAGAGAAAAGCTACTTGGGCTACTTTTTGCTCCACTGACGTCATCACAATCAAATGGAAATAACTGCGACGTACTTTATAGCGATTAGTGTCACTAAGAACAGCCGTGTGTGACACGTGTAGGTGGACAAATTGCACTTTTTTCTCTTATGCAAATACGCGAATTTATTTACCATTTATTTTACCATTTCCCCGTGTAATAGTGACGCTTAGATTTTTCGCTCTGCTTAAATAAATATTGGAGGAAAATTAAAACGTTTTTTTTTTTTTTCATTATGTAAAATTATCGATCTATATCGTGTCACTCAAAAATATTTTTTTCAAAATTTTCCAATCGTCATTATTCTATCGTAAATCTCACGTCGTTATAATGTTTTTTCCTTATTATTCGAAAGTATGTGTTTGCTTATTTTTCGGCGGCCTTTGATGCAAGGATGAAAATTAACAATGCAAAAAGGGAGAGGACTGAAAAAGTTCGTGACTCGCTTGTTAATCGGCGGGAAAAAAATTGTTGCTCGTTGCTTGTTGTATATTCCGGAGGCTCGCGAAGGCCTTCGCATGGGGATTGACGGAAGGATAGAAAAAGTGTCCTCGGAACACGAGGGAAGGTCTAACGAGGCCGCTATCCGAGGTAAAGAGAGTATGTATGTAATACACGAGTTTCGCATTCCATGCAAATGCGGATAGAAACTAGTTTTGGCAAGTGTCGATTCGGTTTCCCATCACAGTCCCTTGATCTAGCTATCCTTTCTTCTCGCTGTTTCCTTGTTCGATCGTGAAAAACAGTGGAGATTATCCAAAGGAAACTTTGTCATAAAGACGAGGAAGAATTTAATTTCATTAATGAAATTATTGCGTGTAACAGAGAGGAATGACAAGCAAGATGTCACGCTAACAAGCGCACCTCGTGTGAGTAATATTATTGTTCGCTTACAAGTAAAGTGGTTCATTCGAGTGAAAAACATGTCGACACACAAGTAGCTTTCGAGCCATAACTGATCGAGAAGAAAAGAAGAGTGAATCGTTCTTCAGACGTGCAAACAAATAATGAAATTCAATTTTTCAGGATTCAATTTTTCATGGAAGTTTGACATCACGACATGTAGCTTTGTCAAAATATTTAATTTTAAAGCTTGGACAAGTATAATCTTCAATTAAATTTACGGTACACAGATGTAATTTCAATTTGCCAAACAGCTTTATAAAACATAAATCATTTTTCTTCCATCGTGTTCGGAAATATTTAACTATTATAATTACGTCCAACAATAAAATATTTTCTTCCTAAGCAAAAAATTTTCTAATTATAGATTAGGTATGTATCGATATCGGAAGACATAAAGCGACCAGTACAGTCAATTTTCCGCGAGAAAAGAAGAGAATTTTCTTTTTCCTTCGCGATCCCGCGACGGATTATTCGTCGGAATAACGGAGAAACGCCACGTGAGAATAGCATGGACACACGACGACGGCGGTTGGTAGACTTTGTAGACTTTGGCTTTAGTGTGTCGATATATATACGAGTAGTAGTGTAGCTGTAGCGGTAGGGAAGAAAGGGGAGGTTGGAGGGGTTAAGTATAGTTTATACACACCGCCGCGTTGGCTGACTATTTCTGGCGGCGCCAGCAAAATTCCGAGGCCCTAAATTGGTTATCGCGCTTACCGCTTAACGAGAACGTCTGTCGCAAGGTCGACCCCCTTTTTCTTCCTTCGCGTTTTCCCTTTTCGCATCCTTCGCGTGCTTAGACGCCGAGGATAAGGAGGTGTCGAAGAAGAAAGAGGGAAACGTGAGTGGATCGGCAACGAGTGTGCAATTATCGAGTACTCGATGGATAACTCTCACTGTGAAAGAAAGTATTTTGCAAACTATCTCTCTCTCTCTCTTAACTTTGATGAAGTTGGAAAAAAATTAAAATCAAATATATAATTTGTGAAAAAATTTTGTGTCAGAGAATATTAACGAAAAAATGAATAAAAATAAGCTCTCTTTCTCGTGACAAGTTTCAAAGATGCAAATGTGTCATTTTTTATGAATTTGACATAAACTTAAATTTAGAAAGGAGGAAGAATATATTTTGTGGACATATTTAAAAAATTATTATCACAAATTTTTGAATGCGCAGAAAAATCGTTCTTAAATTTATGTGAAAAAATTACAAAATAATGTTATCACAATTCGGGACCAAATTCATTCCGCAACGGAACGTTCAGTATTTTCTCAATGTCAAATAGTTTTTCTTGCGCGACAATTTATAATGCATAATTTAAACATTTAAATTATGGATGATAAGAGGGTCACGCTACTTTGGAAATCCGCTAAGGGCAAATGCGAGAGAGAATATAAATATTCGCATCAAGAATTTTCTTTCACACTGAAAACTGTCGGATGAATAATGACGCGAGTAATTTAAGTGGATTGCTTCGAAGCATATTTTCATATATAAAACACAGAAGATTATGATACTCGTATCATGAACAAATAGAGAAAGATAGAGAGAGAGAGAAAGAGAGATGCGTGCGGACGCATATTTTTTATCATATTTATAATGAATATTTAGCATGTTTTGTAATATCTGTAAATAACTTGTTATTCCGGAATTAATTTGCAAGAATAACTTTGTCCAAAAATAGCGCAATCGCCAATTGCCAGTTTCGCCAAACACCCTTTATAATTCAGAATTTCCATCTCTCTCTCTCTCTCTCTCTCTCTGCTCTTTCAGAGGATATTCCTGCCTCGCGTAACATGGAGATCAGCGCCAGAAGCTGCCATTACGAAAATGCGGGTCTATGCCAAATTCACGATATCTACTGTTCCTTTTTATTGAGCTTTTTGCTAATTTCGCGGAGACGCCAAAGAATGCGCGAGATATAGCTTGTTGGAAAATCCGCGGGACGCATTTAATATAACTTCCAGAAGACGCATTTTCATTTCTGCGCTCTCAGCTGTCTCACCCTATCACAAACTTTCCGTACAAATAGCCTACTAATCGGCAAAATCAAAACTACTATTCAGTCACAATCAAAAGAGCTAACTGTATTAATACGAATTGTCCGATTTATAATAATTTTGAGTTAAATTTTTTTTTTTTTTCCCCCAAGTGTGTGTGTGTGTGTGTGTGTGTGTGTGTGTGTGTGATTTAAAGTATAAAAGTTTTCATATTTTTATTAATATAAAATGTAATCAGTTGTTGCAAATCAAACTACTATCAACAGCCTTGAACATCTCACTTAAATTTTAATTGTAAAAAATATAAAAATCTCGATTCTTCGTTTCGTTAAATTTCTTTATGATATCGCAATTTTTTTTTTTTTTTTTTTTTTTTTCTTTCAACGAAAAATGCGCAAGTGGAAAAAGACTCACCTGAGGCGTCCACACGGACGGCTGATGCGACGCCCTCGACGTGCTCTTGCTCCTGGACCGCCAGATCTTCTTCGCCACCAGCCGGCTGCCGTGATGCACGACGCTGCTCGAGGACTTGCTCTTCTGCATCGCGGTGCCACCTGCGGAATTGGCGGACGATGACGTGAGTGCCGGCGAACCCGGTGCCGAGTGCGGCTTATCCTTATGCGCGTTGGAACCGTGCAGGAGATGGGACAGGAAGGATTGATGATGATGATGGGGATGTTTAACCGGGGTGTTGGCCTCCTCGGAGCCGAGGCCGGCGTCGATGCTGCTCCTGGAGCTGGCGTTTCTGCTCGCCGGCGGTGACGTCGTCGTGTCGGCGTCCGATAAATTTTCAGACGGGATCTCGCCGGGTCCGTAGGAGGACATCTCGCGATAATGCGCCGCCCAATTGTCCTCCGTCTGGCAGCCCTTGCTGTTGCCGTCGTCGTCGCCGGGCTTGGTGATCTCGCCCTTGGCCTTGATGTTGCGCAGATTCCGATCGTAGTTCACCCGCTTGAACCGATCGACCTTGTCCGCGTCCATGGACTTCTTTCGCGCCATCCGCAAGTATCTCTTGATGGTGTCGCTCACGGACGGCGACACGTCGTCGTTGTCGACGCTGCTGCGTCTCCGACCGCTCGACTTGTGCGACGCCGACTCCTTCTGCGAGGAGGACTCGTCCTTCTCTCTCTCCAGTAGACACGCGTCGAGGACGTCTCGGGAAACCGGATCAGTTTGCGCGCCATCGTCGAGGTAGTACCGATCGGTGCTGGGTTCCTGTACGGCGATCAGAGGCGGCGGTGAGATCGGGTGATCCTTCCTCGTGGATGACCAAACGTCGAACTTTTTGGTGGACGGCCTATTCCTCTCGTGACCCCACCATCGGGTGGACGGCGAGGTGTACGCGCCGGTCGCTCGGGGTCCCCTGAAGCCTCGAGTACACCTCAGATCAAAGTAGAGCTTCTCGAGGAGCTTCCGATCCGTCAAGATGTCGGAAATAACATGCTCCCGAGAAGACGACTTGCTATAGTAACGACTCAACGTCTCCATCAACGATTTATGAACGTAGTCGCCTTGATAGGACGACATGGTCTCGGGAACAATCTTCTTCTCGCTCGAGGAACCCTGGCGAGAAGCTTCATCGCGCTTAGCCTGAGCCACGATCATATCCAGGTGTTGCTGCAACTTGTCTATCAAGCTACGATAGTCGAAGTGCTCTTTCGCCATCTGTTGCGTTGCCCCCTGCGACTTGGCGGCCGTCATCGCCGGATTGGTCGCGTCGCCCTGCATGTTCAGGTACTTTTGTAGCATATCGGCCAGCTCTTTCGCCTCGACATCCTCTTGAGAGGATGTCGTCTTGCGCCGCGTCACCGGACTCGACGGCGTGCTTCCACTGCCGCTGCCTGACGTCAGTAGCCACTCTCTCTTCGCCTTGGCAAGATCAAACTTGCCAGACGTGGTCGCGCGAAGGAAGAAGCTCTGCGGCGAGCCCCTGACGTCGTCGGCCTCGTCGGCCGAGCTGGCTTGGGTTCGACAGCTGCCACCTTTGAGCTGTCTGCGACGTTGCTGGGCGCGGAAGCCCAGAGTGCCCGGATACGAGGCCTTCCTCCAGAGCAAGAACCGCGGCTCCTTCTGGCACACCTCCTGAAAGTACTGCTCGATCTTCGGTATGTCCTCCGGACGGTTGTGGGTACCGTCCGGGATGAGACGCCGGCCGGCATCCGCCATGTATCGCCACGTCTTCCTCGTCAGCAGCCATCGCTCCTTGACGGGCTTGCGTTTGGTCCTGCGATCCTTGGACGTAGGCGGTGTATCGCGTTTCGCGTTGATGGTGTCCGCGCTGTCGCGACGCGAGCGTCTCCTGCCGCCACCAGGACGCTCCGCCATCGTCGCGTTCTTGTCTCGCCTCGCCACGCGAACCACCTTCGCGAAATTGCGTCAGCCCGGTGTGTCGTGCACGACAGGGACGACTCGCGAACGGTCGTCCTTCACCACGTGGAGGAATCACTGTACCATACCAGGTGATACTGAATGATCCGTTCTCCCCGTTCTCTTACTCGCGACGACCTATCATCTCGCCTTCGATCGGACAATACATTGAGGCGAAACGAATATCCGTTTCGAACCAACGTACACCAACTGCACTTTGACACTTTGCCACTCGCTGAAGAGAATATCGCGGATCGATGCCTTTTATTTTCTATTATACAACGTATCGTTCAAAAAAGCCTTTCAGAGTCGACCGCGAACTGACTCGAGAGTTTTCAACAAATTGACCTTCTCTCTAAATAGAGCCTAAGAAGGCTCTTCGGACGAGAATCATTGTCAAGTCTTGCCCGTGTTCTCCAGCAGATCTCTATACGAAAAACAACGACGACGACGACGACGACGACGACGACGACGAGACGTCCGGATGTCAAGATCGCACGCGTTACGAGAAGTCGCGCGAGAGCCGGCAAGGTGGAAGCTACCTAAGGTACGCGACTACTGTTCTTCAGGGCGTCGCGACGCTCGTGGACGCTCCGTGTCTAAAAGCGTCTTCGCCCCTTCTCTCCGCTTCCTCCTTCCCGCTCGCGTGCGGAAACGCGAGCGAGCGAGCGTAAGAGAGACGAAGACGACGACAACGAGAGACAACGACGGACCAGACTGAGGAAGAGGTATAAAGGTTGCTGCGGTCTGGGGATACCTGGATCCGCCGCAGACTAACCGGAGGTGTAATCGTCGTCGTCGTCGACGACGAAGGTGTTGTCGTCACGCTTTGCCAAATACCGACGGCGCTTTCTGGCGGCCGCTCTCTGGCGTTTTCCACGACGAATGACGGCTTTGACGAGGTCGTGACGACACATCGTTCCTCGTCGTCGTCGTGGCATGGCGTGAGAATGACGTCGCGTCAAATCGAGGAACGCCAAGACGCAATAATTATCAATAAATATCTCGCGAATCTTGCGAAATCGGTAAAAAAAGAAAAAAAGCGAAGAAGAAGGATTTTGAGCAGAAATTTGACGTGATCAGCAGAGGGTGATTTCGAATTAAAATTTTAAACGTTAAAAAATTGTTCCTTCGATTGATTTTGTAGATTTAATCAAACGTTAGCAAATCAAAGATGTTGAAATATTACGTTTATACATATAATCATATTTATTAACTTTTTTTTTAAAATTAAACTGTGAGAGAAATTTTCAAATTAGATATCTATTAGAAATGACGTGGAGATAATCGGTCTTCTTATTATTTATAGCAATATATTTTATATTGACATCATTGCAAAAATGATAGTAAATAAAGGATATCTTTATATCTCTTTATATTTTCCCTCTCTAGAATTGAACATAGTGGGCGGCAATAAAACTGCAATCTTAATTTTGCTGTAACGCAATAATGTACCGATTGCGAAAGACAGGTGTAAGTTGTCAATGATATCGACGTGACATTTTGTAACAAAAGTAAAACAAAAATAAATTCTACTGTTACACATCATGTCGAAATCTTTGACATTCTCTGAGTTTTCTCGACATTTTCTGAATTCTGAAAGAATGACAAATCTGTAACTTTGTCATTATTAATCATCGAGACACTCTTATGTGCAAATAATTCTTTATAGATCTGTGTTGCAAATCTCTCTCTCTCTCTCTCTCTCTCTCTCTCTCTCTCTCTCTCTCTCTTTCTCAAATTAACTGAAGTGTAAATGGCAAACTCGGGAGATTAGCAGAAGCCAATATCTCTCTTTCGCTAGTTGCCGCGGCAACAACGTTTTTGGCTGTCTAGTCTGTGTGTGTGTGTGTGTGTGTGTGTGTGTGTATGTGTGTGTGTGTGAAGACCACCCACTAACCGAGAGACGTGTTAAACGCGAACTTTGTTAATATTTACAAATGTAGGATTAGAATTAAACTCCTATATATTACAGAGCGCCATGTGGACGGAGTAACTGCCGGAAAATAAGATTCGTAACAAGACGTATATAAACTAAATAAAGATTTCTGTGCCATAAGATACGGTAAGATATTATTACATCTACTCGACACACGCGGAGAAAAGCGATATGAAAAAGAATTAAACAAGTTTCGAAGCAATGATGAAACAATATTTATCGATCAATCTCGAAGGAGAGCTTTGCTTCCTAATAGAATTTTGTGATTCGTGATTTAATCATTCTAAGATGTCGAATGTTGAGATTTGTGAATAAGAGCGATCGCTCTCAAAATGTTTTATTCAGGAATCATTTTCTTTACGTTTTTTCATACATCGACACATCTGCATGTGTCTGTTCTCTCCTGCTATTGAAACATATGTATAACATCAGCATCCTAATGATCGATAGATTCGCATTCGTATTAATTAATTAATTAATTAATTAATTAATGGGATGGCACGAGGCTCGGTACGCGGATCCTTTGATGCGAAACCTCAAATACACTTACATACAGATTTATACTAATTGGATTATCTCGACGTAGCGGTAGATTGCGTATCGAATAGATTAGTTCCTGCTTCGAATAAAATTGCACGTTCGCTCACACGTGTTTGCGAGCATGTGAAGCTGCAAGTAACGTTATAATCTCCAGGACTTTCCCGCTGAAGCCCGTCCAGAGGTAAGGCTTGCCGAATGAGAAAGTTATATCACGCAGCTCAAGGAGAACAAACGTACGGAATTACCTAACGTCTCTCACACTGGCGGAATCCTTTCTTACGCCCGTAATGACGTATAGAGCGATAAAGCTCGCGATAGGGTATCGTCCGGAGGATATATTTTTCACCCGCGACTCTATTTCGGGACTCATTCTCACACCACGTGTGTTGTGCCGATGTACGGGTAGAATCGTAAATCAGAAGCGAGTTAATCGAGACCTGCTGGAGACCATTGAACTCTCAATTTCTCCCCGTTCTCGTTTCTTTTTCGTTCGGGGAAACTCGACTTTTGATTTATCGCGCGGATATACTTTTACCACGCGCAGCTGCAAGTGATGTAAGAAATTATAAATATCAATGTCACACACAAATGTGACGCAACGCCTCCTTTCGATTCACCGACTTGGAGAAAAAAACGCCATAGATATACTCGTTTTAGAGGAAATTGCTGTTTACTTTCATCTTCTCTAAAATTTTTATTTCCCATCGCGTTGTTTACCGTTGCTTGTGCGGAATTTTCGCAATTAACGGCCAGAGAGAATTTACTTGTGCGAGCAAATGAATGTCTTTCTTTCGAAATTGCGCAGATCTCCAGAGCTGCGCAAGATTGCACGAAAAAAGAATTTCACGGATTCTTGCGACTAATGAAATTATCCAGAACATTATTTTTGCAAAAATATTTTCTCCGCGCATTTGCTAAGATCCGTGAGTCGACAACGCAAAAACAAAAATCTTGTATTTATAATATATACCTATCTTTCAATCTTTCGTGCAATTTTTAATATTTCGATTTTCCATTAATTTTAACGATAACACATATATTTACAGTCGTATAAGAAATTCATCAGAATCGTATAAATATATTTAGAACTGTAAAAAAAAAACAACGTATGCATGAAGTTAAGAGTTTAAAAATATTGATGCTTCTCCTGAAAAAAAATAGAAGTTTATTTTTGTAAAAATTACAATACAGATTCAAACGAGTTTCTTTAAGAAGTATCTCCTTAAAATTCGCACGTATTTCGCGGTATCTTTAATTAAAATATTAACGTCCATCCTCCATTTATAATTGACATTATACCAAACTAAATATGGAAAAAAATTCGCGCAGAGAACTTCCCTGCTCTCTTTAATAATGTATGGCAAGAAAGTTGTAGAATTATTGATGTCTCTTCGCGATGTATCTTTGCGCGTTTTCCGCCGTATCGAACACTAGATAAGAAGTTTCAACGCGTTCGGACGAACTTAGATAAGGTTCGCCAGCAGACACTTCGGCGTCTCAATGAGTGTTGGTGTGTGCGAACACGAACTCTAAAGATAGAGCGACACACGTCGTTTCTTTAACTCGTCCTTCGCTTTTCTGCACAATTTTGCTCATTTTTCCCTCGTTCAGCTTTAATGCTTTTCGAAACGATCCCGAGATTCGTGATGTGCGTATCTAATATTTTAGGAATATAGTACAGGAATATATATACGAATATAAATGTATGTGTATAAGAAAAGGGCATTTTTTTTTCTCTCCAGATGCCTTTAAAAAAATTCTTTCTTTTTGTTCCATTGAGAGGTCTTTCATCATATATCGAACAATTCAGCTTGCAGGCAAGAACTTTAGCAACTTTACGATCTGCTTCTTGTCTTCAAGGACTTTTTACGATCTCCAAACGACCGCTTTACATTAGCGACACATTACCGGTGTACGACGATATACGTCAGCTGACAATGGCCACCGTTTTTATCGATTGCGGAAAGCAGTACGAGCTTGCCGGAAATGATAAACGACCTGCTAAACGAGCGATTGTGGACAACATCCGGCAACATGATGCTGAACCGCAGGACTTTTTCCCATCATCTATTAGATGACACGTAAGTAAAGTTTATGCAAAGTTGACATACTGTATATAAATAATGTCAAAATACCCTTCCCCGCAATATCAAAAATTATTAATAACATGAAGCGTAACGTGGTTCAACGTGACATATTTAAAAATGACATAATTTATAATATGTCTATGATTATAGTAATTCTTCTTTCTAGAATTTATTAAGGGATTTATATATGTAAATGTTTTATATATCTTTGCAGATCTCTTTGTGGTAATAAAATTAGGGGTCGTGGTTTCTTTAAGCCATCCTTCAGAAAAAAAACATGTTATTTTTCAAGTTTGTTGTAAAAAGATATGTTAAAAATACGACTTGATATATGAATGTTCGTTGATAATATAAGATGTGACTTATCCTTTACGGCTTCGAGAATATTGGAATCCTTCGGTAACGAGTTCCTTGTAGAGGACGAGTTCCTTGAGATCTAACGATCTAACTTGGCGAATTACTTTCCGGTATCTGAAACTCGATTTCGGGAGATTGCCCACGAATGCGGAACGTTACGCGAAATATTGTGCTGCAAGTTTATAGCTGACGCGGAAATCGAAATCATGACTATCCTGAGAAATCGATAATGTTCGATATGTCGACAAGATATATCTATTTATTAATTTTTTCGATTTTTTTTTTTTTTTTACGTAAATACTTCTCTATTTTTTTTTTTTTTATCAGATGGATAAACGAATTGCAATCCAGAAAACTACCTTGAAAGTTACGTAAAATTTAAAAGTTTAGAATCATATACGTCATATATTTATACAAAATTTTAATTTAAAAAAAATTTTCGAAAAAGTAATAAACATAGAGATAGTTACTATACATAATTAATACATCTTATATCTTTTATTTTTCCCTTTCTTCAGATAAAATTCTCAATTAATTATACAATTTGTTTATGAAATAATGAAATAATAGGCCAAATATTTTCCAAGTTGACTGGAGATAACTACGTATGACGTCACGATCAGAATCACGAGATGCGTCGAAACGAATCATCGATAAAACGATATCAGACATTTCTAACGCGCGGATTTTCTAAAAGCTTCGATCCTCGAGTGGTGTTCGATATATATGTCACATAAACGTCAGGACGAATCGAATTCTCAGGTCAGTCGGAGTAAAATATCGCTATGGCTAATCTCGTTACCTACGTAATCCCCGACGATGGATATTTTGCGTGGGTAAAAACGTGTTACAATGTCATCGTACAAGCTTTATCTCCAACTACGAACGAACGATTTAAATGTTTGCTTATTAAGCAGTCGCGTCGAAAATTCAATAGATGCATCTCTATTTCATGTGACATTTGGTACTTTACAGATTTATTGTTATAATGGAACAGGGCTCATTATTATCATATGAGATAATCCCACGTGTTTCAAAATTATCGCACTTTGTTTTTATGTCAAGGATATCACGAAAAATTTAGTCGGGGTTGACTCTTTCCAAAGGCGAATTTCACGGGGATTATCAATTAGGGAGAAACAATTAATGTTGAAAAATAAATTAATACGTTCGATTGAATCTTTTATTTTCTATTTCGTTGGAAGGAGAGCGGACTCTTGACGAGCCCGTTTCAAGATGACAAATCGCGCCGCTCCGTTTTCAAGCGTCTATCAAGCGATTAAGCCAATTATCATAAAATATTGTGACGGCTGTCGGTTTGAAAAATTTGACGTAACGCTCCGTGTTTCTAGCGTGAAAGCGCTGATAAAGTGTGTATACGCGAAACTTAACGAGGCGATAATATTTATAGTAACGGAGAGAGTTAAAAAGAGTAAGCGACGGCGGAGGAATAAATATACAAGTCGAGGCAAAAGACTTGGCTGATGCTGTTCGTTGCACGCTTTGAAGGTGCGCTGGACCGAGCCATATTATACGTTTGACTATACAACATTTGGGAAATAACACCCTTGAATTTGAACCGTATAAATCCGTAAGCGCTATAATTCATATGTTATAGGCACACAAATACTGCTATCACCGGAGCCAGCAAGTCATACAAGTCGTACTGTCATCGCTCGCTCGCGTATAATTAACCAAGATTTAATCATAGAGTATATAGAGGAATAATGATAATGGAATTCATTAAAACTAGACGGTTAATAAGGAGAAAAGGGAAAGCGTGAGATGTTTGATGAAATTCATTGGCAATGCCGGAGAATACATATTTGTAAGCAGCATCATTATTCGCCCTACTTTCAATATTTGCACTCTCTCAAAGATTCGTAAAACATAATGAAATAATCATTAAATAAATACAATATTAACGACAATGAATTAAATAGTTATTCGCGCGCATTGAATTTGTTAGAATATTTATCATTATTCTAATGTTTTTTTTATGTCTTTTTACATTTTTATCGTTGTATTTAACTTAATCTCTGTACTTTTATGCAAGAATTTATATTAATGAACGATTCTGTAATTATGCATACTTATCCCGTCGCTATATCTCTTGGTTTCGCGTTAATGGCGAAAAACGAGATAAAAACGCGAACGGGGATGCAAGATTGAAAAGAAGAGAGAGAGAGAGAGAGAGAGAGAGAGAGAGAGAGAGAGAGTGAACGAGAGAGGCAGAGGGAGACAAAGAATTACGGAAGGACATTGGTAGCGTAACAGCGCCAGAATAATCGTCCCAGTGGCGTCTTTTAATCCGTACCGCCATACGAATCTATTTTTCGCCGGACAATCGCGCCAGAAATACCGGATTGGCCTCTCTTCGCGATAATTTTGTTCTGGTGCTCACATGATCGCCACCACTTGGTCGGCCACGTCGTCGTCGACGGGTGAAACCCGGCGAGCGGATACCGCTCGTTTCACAGCTCGCCGTCAAGATTTTTACCATACGATCCATTATCTGCCGGATGAGAGAGATAATTGACGCGAGATTTTAAATATAAAAGTAAAAAGCTTTAAAACTTGAAAAAGAAATCGCTACTTTTTTTAATATATGTAAAAAAATATCGAAAGAGAAAATAAAAATTTTTTTTTCAGAGAAAATCAAGAGAAAATCAAATCTCAAGAGACGATTGTTAAAATGATTCATAAAAAGAAGGAATTATTCCGCGCGTTAACGTTTGGCGAAAAATCGCCCGAACAAAGATCGAAGCCGTTCGCGAGGGTTGATCGGGGGTTGAGGGAAAGGGCTCGGCAATTCTCTACGAGATACGCAATGTAACGCGCATCGTGCGATCGCCGAGATCGGCGAGACTGGGTTAGAACTCGTCGTACGTATTATAAAATGTGCGAATTATTTTTAGATCGGCGCAAAAATATCGCAAGGTCGCCGCACCGCTGTCGCCCGCGACGCGGGCGAGTCTGGCCGCTTCGAGGAGCTTTTGTGCTTTCCCCGAAGACGAGACACGAGATGCCGCCACCGCGCGGAGAAACATCCCCGTTGACGTTACCACGAAGGTTCACCGGGTAGTAATTCAGGGAAGCGTGGAATATTCGCGGAAGTCTGACTTCTCCATCGATGATAGGATGGAGCTGCTGCTACCAAAGTCATGGAGATGATCATATGACAGTAAGTATATCAACAATTATATTTTACAATGATATAAATATATAGCGTTTTAATCATCATAATAAAATCGTCATCGGAGAGGAAGTTATAAAAAATATATAATACATACACATATGTGTATATTAAAGTTTACACAATTTAAATAACAATATTTTAAGATCTTTTTTAATATTCACTTTTAATTTTAAAAATATATCTTTTATTTTTCTTAATATTTTACTTATTAATATACATTTAGTTTTATAAGAAAAAAGTTTTCAATATTCAAAATTCTTTTTTGACATCTGCTTTATTTTAATATGATATATATATATATATATATATATATATATATAGTGATAATATGATAATATATAGTGATGATAATATAGTGAATATATGATAATATGGTGATAATATTGGATTATACTTTATGATTAAAATACAAAAAACAATTAAATTATAAAATTTATTTTATATATGTGTATTCTAAGTTTATTTATCTATTATATATAATAATAGCAAAAACAGTCTCTCATTGTTAGAGTTCTATGAGTCAATGAAACGAGCAACATGACATCGGCATTTGTACTTTCGCTGGCATCGAATGTAAAGCTCTATTTAATGCTTGCGGCGAAATTAAACGTTCACGTAATTTTAGAATAGTTTCTTCCATTACAAAAACATAGAGGGATGCTAATGCTGCGAATATTTCTCGCAGCATTAGATAAACATTGACAAGAATTTAAACAAACGGAATTTACAACTCTATTGCACTTTTTCTCTCTCGCTTTAGCGCCTTCGGATTTCGCCTTACGGTAGAGATTCAGATGGCTTAAATAATTAAATTAGAACCATATGCTTCCAGTCTTGCCTCGCAGAATGTCTCGGTCGACGATGAGTCAAAGAACTAGAATGATACACGGTTTAATTTTACTTGTAGCCAAATACCGTGGGCGAACAAACGAGCTTTCGAACGCCACGTTATATCGCGTGTGCGTTTGAAAGTTTCGCGTTCGAAACGTCAATTAATACGCTATTTGGACAAAACTGGCAATCCTATAGTCTGGAAATATTCCTCATCAATATCACATGTAATATCCCGCTTTTAAAAAGTACAAAAGAGAGAGAGAGAAAACGAATGTGTAAATCCCCGTCGTTACAACGTTTTATTTTTCTTAATATTTTACTTATTAATATGCATTTAATTTTATAAGAAAGAAGTTTTTAATATTCAAAATTCTTTTTTGGCGTCTTCTTTATTTTAATATATCTAATATATATATATATATATATATATATATATAGTAATTTAAATTATGTATATATAATATATATGTATAGTAATTTAATATTATTATCATATATATATAATATTAAATTAATATCTGTTTGATAATATTAAATTACTTTATGATTAAGATGCAAAACAATTGAATTATGAAAATATTGTATTTTAAAATACGATCCATCTTTTTAATGTCTCGAGAGAGAAATTCTAAAGCCGCCAATCTAGCGAAATGATGAAAATTCTCGCGATCAACGAACGATTCGTGTAGATTTTGATGCGCGCGGTGCGCATTCTCCTTTTTGGATCTCGTCTCGTTCCAAGATCTAATAAGAGATCCTCCCCCCTCAAGGCCTTTGGCCTTTCGTCGGGAGCGCACTGTCTGGCCGCGCGCGTTAGTTCCATCCGAATGCAACAGCTACCTGTGACGAGATCTACGCATGCATATGCACACACGGCGCGGATAGGGCTTATTTATGGATTATATGGTGGAACCTTTGCCAGACGGCAGAGCTTTCCGTACGAGAAGTCGACAGGAGCCAAGCGTTGCACGCGCTACGTGTACGCGCGTAGTACGTCGATAGTAAAAGTAAAATCGAAGCTGAACAAGATTACACAAGAGAGATAACAAGATTTTCGAACTAAATGCGTGACACAATTGTTTCCACTTCTTATTAAAACTTCAAACAATTTAATGATAATAATAGTAATGAGATTATTGAGACACGTGTTCTCTCCGGCAAATTGATCATATAATTATCTGCCGAAAGACTCCGTCGGAGAACTTAAGCTATATTTTCAGCTAACGATTGATATTTTTACGCAAGAAAGAATCGGCAAAAAGAAAAAGATCCACTATAATATTCTTAATGAGACACGTTTATTTTGTGTGTTGCTCTACGCGTCAGAGATGAAAAAGCCGAAGATGAAAGATGTAACGAAATTATGATTGCAAAAGTCTTATATTATTTACAATATACAAACCGTTACTATGTTTAATAGCTGTTTTCGAATTTTATAGCTCATTTTGCGCAAATTATTTTAAACTTTTTTTATATTTACGATATCCGGTCTCATTTTGGGAAAATAAATAAATAAATTAAAATTAGCTACGTAATGCAAGAGTGAAACAGAGCTTTTGCCTAGATTTGTCGCAAAATAGATATTATAAATGTTTAAAAGTTGCGGTGTAATTTTTCTCTTTCAATTCGCTCATAAATAAAATAATATAAGGAAGCCGAAGGTTACGAAAAAATTGCATAAAACTAAATCATTTTAAATATAAAAGAAATAACAAAATTGAACGATTTTATTTAATCTCCGGAATAGATGCAGATCGACATAAACATAATAATAATAAAAGTAAATACCCAGAAACTATTTGCGATAAAGTAATCGATATAAATCGGCGGATGATAAATTGAATTTCCGGCAATATATTTTATGACAGATGCCGTCGCGCGTGGCAGAGAGTGACAGCTCGAAAATTTTCCCCGACGTATAGCGCAAGTTTTCCCGGCCATGCAAATCTCGTTGGTTTCACGCGAGGGTGCATACGACTCACACGTACGCGCCAACACAATCATGTGAGTCACGTTGGCTGGCAGAAATCCATGAAAATGATCCTAGTGGATGCATAAACCGTTTCGACAGGCGATCTATTAACCCGAAATAGGGGTTTTCTGATGCAAAACATGCACGCATTCGTTTCGCGCTCGTATTTCCAACGTAATCTATTCACACCCTATTCGCGTACATTGATCGTCGCGACTGCTTTTTAAGACCGATCATTGTCTCGCCATCATCGTAGAATTCTTTAAACAAAAACGATTTAATGTAAAATTAAGGGAAATTAAACAAATGAATGATCGAAAATAAAATCGCAATCTAAATGTAAATGTTTTCATACAAATATTTATTTTGCAGAATAAAACATTTACTATTGCCACAATTATTTATGTATGCGCGTATTAAAAATCTAGAAGAAACATACGACAATGTTTAATCACTCTGTACGTTTCCGTGTATTTCGTTTTCCGTTCGCGTAAAAATACAGTAAAAAAAACGAACGATAATAAAGTTTTAAATGACATCCCACAAAGTAATAAAACTACGATTTTTTTTTTTTTTTTTTTTTTTCTTTTCCACATTTCTCTCCAAGATCACAGACGAGCCGTCGCGTCGTGCGGCTGCGAATACCAAGGAATTCAAAGTTATATGCTCCGCAAAGTACGCGTTTTGCATTCATTTTCCGGCAACAACGGTTCCTGACAAATTTTCGCACTTGGAGCGGAGAACCAGGAAGCACGTCAATCGACCGGTATAATAAACGGTCCCGCGCGGATGGCCGATGGATTATCAACGTGTCAGTCTGCTGCCTGACGTACGCACGTATCCAAGACAGACCGGGGGAAATCCCTGACGCGAGAATGATCTTTAAATATATATCGCGCGATATCCCACCCCCGCCTCGACGTCCGTCCGACTTTGTCGATCATCTCGTTCCGTTACAGAAACGATTCCGGAGCGATCCGAAGCACAGTGGACTAATACTCGTCTCGGGATGGCTTAAGGTTACGCGATCTCTTTTTCGTTTCATTCCGAAACGCCGCGCGTTGCGCGAATAATAATCTAAATTTATAAGATTTATATCTATATTTAACACGCACACCGTCGATGACGTGCGTACGTGTATTTATTGACGAATGATCTCGTAACACATACAACGTGTACATATATACATATATACAATGTAGTCGAGTAATCGAAGGACTGGATGAATAAATCGTTGGCGCTGAATAATTATATATCATTCGCTCATGTTATTCATAGTCAGTTGTACAATTTATTTAAAGAGACTCCATATAAGGCACTAATCATTCACATAAGATATTTTCTCTCGGCTTTTATATTTATTTACCATTTACATTTACAAAATCCAAAGCACATTTATATTCTTTCGACAAATTATTTATTAAGAGAAGTTTCTTCGAGAGAGCTCTCAATAATAATTTATTGCAATCTAATATTGTTCCAACCGTTGCTTTTTTGTACAAAATGATGATTTGACGTCTCTTTCGTATTTTACAGCGTATCTCGCTTGCAGAATATTTGTTTAGTATAGAGCGAATCGCGTGCAACGATTTT
>OX424444.1:676013-956013 GCA_949152495.1 Lasius fuliginosus | reverse complement strand
ACGCTACTTTTAGACGATATTATCTACTCGCTCATAAAAATGGAGCAGTTAAGAAACTGCTGCACACGAATGGATGCAGCACCACGGATGTTACAATCCCCGAACAACGCGTTATTAATTAGCGTTTAATCGGCGTGGACTTTAATAAACTAAATTCAAACGTCAGTTCAACAAGATATTTTTTTTTTTTACATAAATCTCTCGAGGAAAAAATTATAAATGATTTTGAGCTTTCTGAAAAAATTGATGTCTGTCAATGTCAAGAAAAAAATTGTTAAAAAAAAACTGCGTTTATTTTTCTCTCGAGTCGCCGAAAATGGATATATTTACTAATTAAAATTTGGTGATATAAACGTAATGTAGATTAAAATAATTCTAATGTCGAGCAGGCTAATATTTATTAACAATCACGCTCATTTATTTTATAATGATAATTATATAAAATACGAGAGCGTGTCGCGGTGGAAGAAATTAATAGAGCGAGCTCAAGGATAATCTGTCATTATAATCGTGCATTTTAATTATCGTCTGACATATTAGGTAACCCGATATAGTGGCGTTTTTTTCGCCACGAATATATACGTCGTAGATCGATTTACCATATCTCGCCGTCCACGTCGGACATCAGAATGCCACGTGATCAACGTAAATGTGTTTGACGATATACGATATTCTATAGCGCCAATCCCAAAGATCTCAAGTTCGGGTTGACAGGAACGTTTCGGCGTTCCCCGGAAAGAGCGTCACTCATCGCGAATCGATGATTTATCCCGAACCGTTGCAGCCTCCGTTGCTGCACACAACGCGACGCGCGATCGTTGTCTGGGATCGTTGTCGCCCTTGAAGAGACGACCGCAACGATGAGATAAATCGCGCGCGTCTTCCGGATATTCCTCCCGAGAGGAAGATCTTCTCCGCAGGGATCCTCCCTGATTCTCGATGTCGACAACCACCCGTAGATCGACACACACGTTGAACGGCTACGAAACGACGCGCTCGCTTCTCGCGACTGGCGGCGAACGACGCGGGCGCGATGCACGATCAACTACCACCGCTGAAGAAGAAGAGGTGAATCAGAGGGAACGAGAGAGAGAGAGAGAGAGAGAGAGAGAGAAAGAGCGCTTGGACCGATAGGCATTGGCAGAGCGCTCTGGGACTCTCGGTGCTTATTTTAAAACCACTGTCCTTCCAACTCGAGCGAACGACGCCGAGTCCGTTCTATAGCGACACGACGGCATCGTGTAATCTCCTGTGGCCACATTGCCGGAATCGGATATGGATCTCTTTTTCCTTCTCTCTCTCTCTCTCTCTCTCTCTCTCTCTATATATATATATATATATATATATATATATCTCTCTTCGGCGATACGCAAATTCGCGAGGGCGATTGGTCCCCGACTCCAATCGTGGAGAAGCGCGGATGCTGCGTCTAAAGTAGAGAGAACGCACCGATGAAACACCGATAATTAAATTAAATTAAATTCTTCAGTCTTAAATTTTTAATTCTTCAGTCGGTATCTTATATTTGAAAAATTATAGCAGCACATGTGTACAAAGAGATAAATGTGATTAACATTCCATGAATACCATAACTTTGAATATTATCAGCATTAACCTGCTATAATTATTTCACGCAAATTATTCTCTAATAAATAATAAATCGACGAATATCATTAATACAAAAAAATTGCTACTAGAACAGACAAGGATGACACCCCTTTAAAAAAAATTACTCTTTTCCAATAGACGATGATTAAAGTTACCGATAATGGCGTGAAATAATTTTACACGTTAGAAAACGCATTGAAAAATATTTTGCACATTAGAAAATCCGTTCGAGAAAATACACAATTGGACAATTAAGAATTGACAGGTAAAAATATATGCGTACGTTTGCTTTATGCGTTTACGATCGCACTGTTGAGCATCCTTTTTGAACAATGCGAAATATAAATGGAATTTGCAGAAACTCTGCGGATCGCAGAATGAGGACGTGCGAGAACTTTGCGGAACGAGAATATCGGAGAATATCGCGTAATTATTGTAAAACCGAAAGTAGTTTTCTAGGTCTGCTATTTCGCCGCAATGGTGACGTTCATTCAAGGCGACATCCGATCTATCGGCAGGTTGTCTCTAACACGGTTGGAGAATTTCTTGTTTAATATCCGTGATACGTGCCAGGCCGTGAATAACGCGAATGATGAATTAGAATAGGATTTATGAGCATTCGAGAATTTATAAACAAACATTTGCTGCGTACATGAGTGAATCTGCATCCACGTAATTAGCTATAAAATTATCGTGGCTACGCAATTGCTATAAAAGATGCACCAGCAATTTCTTTAAAACACAAAATCGAGCGTTAAACGTCTATTTTTAAAAATGCATATTCAATCCGCGTAAATGCATATTAAGTGATAACATTTTTGCAAGATATTCTTGAACTTGTAATTGTTTCTTATTATATTTCTTATATGTGTGTATACGTATATTTTTATATTTTCTTATTAGAGTGCATTACTGTTGGACGGGAGAATTTTTTTGACATCACACTTAAACCAGTACACAAACTGGCACTGGATTTCTTGGCAGTGCTTGTGAAACACAACGTGACAACCTTCGCGTGCGATCATCACTCGAAAATATTAACGCAGCGAGTTTATTAATTTAGAAAAGGAAACGAATACGTATATTCGCATTGAGATAATCAAACTGTCGATTACAATCTGCACGATATAGAATATTTCCCGAATGCAGCGAGCTTCCTTGAAAGTATTTTCAATTCTGTAAATAATCTCTAGTTTTTCCAAGTATCTATCAAATATACTCTGGTTTGCTACCAGTTACACGTTTCTCTTTAATAGTTGATTAAATTTTCCCGCAAACTCTCTCGCGCGATGTTCTCCTCGTTTTAATCTTCCCGACTCAATGTACACACACGAAAGAGGTAAACTGATTTAGATTCTTTCGCGGAAGCTTCGTCAAGTAGACAAAGCGTGGGCGGTCAGACAATTCCCGAGAACGGGTTGACACGAGCTCTACATCTGTACGTTTGTCACAGCGCCGTTTTTCTGCCGTTTTTCGTCGAAGCTCCAGAAAATTCCATGAGCTTCCACGAGCGGACGCAAGGTTCGTTTACCCCTTCTTTGAAAGAGTCAAAGAACGCGATACTTCATTTCACTGACACGCCTCGGATTCTTCAAATTGTTCTCTCTTGTATCGCGAGAAAAAGAATGTTCGCTCTTTTCATTCCGCCGAAATAAATAAGCGCAAAATTGCGCAAGAGAAGTAGAATTTAGAAATCTCTAACGCAGCGCGCGTTTCGTATTCTCGGAACAAATATCTCGCACTTCGGTTTAAAAATCATCACTTTATAGCGGGTGGAACTAACACTTTATTAAGATCTTTCCTTAACGCGAACGGCAGTTTGGAGATAATTCAGGAATTCTATATTTAGCAACGAGAGAGAAAAGGAATATTGAAACGAGATGGTCTATGATTCCTCAACTGTTCTAATTGCAAACGAGATTATTTACAATTGTAATAATTTATTTTTATAAAAATACAAGTATACATGATTTTATATTATCGTGGAAAAAAAATAAGTTGTCAATATACATCTTCTCTATTAACAAAGTTAATCTTGTATTGTGACAATTTAAACTCGCGTATAAATTTACTAATCTAATAGAGAGAGATTATAGGGACGAGAGACAACGTCCCGAGTTGACGTTTCACGTCAAGCGGAAGACAGTTTAAGTGTGACACGGACACTTTACGACAGCAATTCTCAATTTTACGCGACGCGTGTCCGAGGAATTCCCATCTTCGAGAACCCTCTCTATCTCGAATTAACTCGCTTACGTATAATACGTAAGTAATAAGGGCTCCCTTACATCTTGTCGTCGTATATTTGTTCGAAACATAATTTCCCGCGAAAGAAGAGAATAAGAGGGAAGGGGATGTTTATCTTCGCGCAAAGAGATCGTCTCGATGCGAGCTTATTAGCCCCGCTGACGACGAAGGGAGAGACTCGAATCTCTCCAGGACTTATTTATCGTCGCGAGACGTGGACATCGGCTTTTCGGCTGACGTTTCATGTATAACAGAAAGAAATCCTCCCACCTATGATCGCGCTTTACTTTACACTTTAATGCCACGGTAATTTTACACTTTGTACGCGAATGAATTTTCTCGCCATTCCGCGAATCGTTCGGGGTCCTTCTCTCTCTTTTTCTCCGTCTCTCTCTCTCTCTCTCTCTCTCTCTCTCTCTCTCTCTCTCTCTCTCTCTCTCTCTCTCTCTCTCGCACCCTCGCGAATTATTTTTGCCGACGTCGTCCGTTGCGCGCGGCAGACTTATATCAAACGTTTAATTGGACGCCGCGTCGAGAATGCGAATAAATGCGGCGTAAATTCGATGGGATAGGACACCTGCGCACGTGTCGACGTAAAAGCACCACGTGTGTTAAACGTCACTATCTGCGATCGGGGTCGAAGGGGTGAAAGCGCCGCGGTGCGCTTGGTTCCTCTTTTAACCCTTCTGCCAATGAACGGGTACCCCGGTACCCAAAGCAGCTTTAAATGTTAAAAATATGTCGGAACTTTTCTCCGAAACAAAATACAAAGGGCCTTTGTATTCGGAATCCTCCTAAAATATAACGGGAAAGAATGTTCGATGCCCAGCAGCTGCTATAAAGAAATTGTCACAGTGCAATGTGTCGAAAAACATATGCAATTGGTATCCGAGTACTCATACATTGATGAAAAGGTGAAAAATTATACATTGACAGAAGGATTAAAGCGTGTCTCACGCTGAATTCTTACGATGTCCGCTGTTCGATGAGAGAAAATGGATATATGATTTGAATTTTGTACATAAAATGTCTTGAAACTTTCGCGAAAAGATACCGGAAATCAAGGATTTCGGACAAGAAGCGTATCGTTTATTTCTATGAAGGCGAGATGTTAAGGCACAGATAGAGTTAAAGTAAAATTTTTTTTTTATATGATTTTCCAATTTTTTTTTTTTTTTTTTTTTTTTTTTTAAGATAGACTTTGTATCGAGAAAATTTTAATTTCAGAATTAACAACAGACATGTGTAAGAGATAAGTAAAACGTACAAAACAGCAGTGATTCAAGTCAATTATTTACGAAATCGAAATGAAATCTCGAGCAGATAGCTGGCTTAAGCTCTAACTTCTTCAACTAAAGGACGTGAATAAATTGGACAAAGTGTTTACTGAAAGGAACGACGATGATTATGGGACATGATAAACCTCTAGTAGTTATAAAAGCTCATCAACTACACAGAAAATCCGCAGGGATACAAAGAATATTTATTCTCAAAAGCTGAAATTTTAGACGGTGTCTCGGGACGTAATAAGGCTTCGTCTCCGACTATAATACAATGCGCCGTTAAATTCGGCCCATTAACTTCTCCACGATTCTGTATATACAGAACTCGGATCTTCTTTGTCGACGATTTTTCCTCGCCGTCTCTCTCTCTCTCTCTCTCTCTCTCTCTCTCTCTCTCTCTCTCTCTCTCTCTCTCTTCTCACATTCTCGTTCCGAAGTACCGAGAATCTCGCGATTGACCGAGAAAAAAAAAAGATACGAAACGCCCTCAGGAACGCGGCTTATAAATCACGTTAACGGCTTCTGGTCAGAGCTGATCACCATCTCGCGCTAACTCGCTCGAAACGATAATTTGCTCCGCGCCGAGATTTACGGCGCGAGAGCACGTGCGTCGGTGATTTTTAACACGTGACACACTGACTTCTCTCGCCGATTCCTCTTGTCTTCCTCGCGCGAATGTTTTGGACCAAAGCGGGAAAAGGGCGGACGAGAAACGCGTCGTAAATCTCTGACACGCTTTTTCCGCGCGTTCGTTGAATTGATTGTTCCTTTATCTCGCGATAGGCGAGATGCCACATTTCGCGAGACGCTTCTACATCCAGAAGCTTCCATCATCTGATCTCTTAGGAGCGGACATCGTAGTCGAAAGTCTCGATATCTCTCTCTTCTGGCCTGACAGGTAGACTAGAACGAGATGAATGTAGGAAATTCATGTTCACATTCCTTGTGTGCGTTTCGTCCATCGATCTTCCGTCTAACATTAAAGCTAGATTCAGACAGGCTGTCTCGAAACCAGACACGGCAAAAAAATACGCAATAAAAACAATAATTCGAGAGATTTAAGACAGATTTTTTTCACACAATAAATAACGGTTTTATCTCTCAAACGCAAGCGTTATGTTTAAAAAACTATATGTTCAATCGAGAAATATGTATTTAGAGTGTCGTTCTATCCTTGCTCCTATTCCGTTCTATCTTTATTCCTTCTATTTTATCTCGTATTATCGGGGAATCGAGCTTCCTGTGATCCTGCGAAGGGAGAAATTAGCGTAATAGTTGCCGACGAGAAACCATGCAAAAGCTAGGGATGAGATCAAGTTCAATATGTACTTAAAAATCCGAGTGGAATCCAATAATCAAGATTCATTTTCTAAGATTCGAATAATACTTATAAGAAATGATATTTCATATATTGTACTTGCAAAATGATCAAATCTAGAACAGTTATATTCAAATTAATAGATTGAATACCTGCAAGGTTTGAAATAGTACTTATAAGTACTTTCTATCATAAAGAATCGAATCTTTTACAAGTACTACTCGAACTCTAAGATAAAAAAAAATCTATTTATGAAACTACTCCTCATCTCACCCACACACTCATTCATCTACCTCCCTACTCACACACACACACACACACACACACACACACACACACACACACACACACACACATAAATACTCATAAAAGATTCGAATACTTGGTCTATGTTTGAATGTACTTGGAAGTATTGCTCTTCGTTTTTCGAGGTACTTATAGAGAATTCGAATCTATCTCATCCAGGTTCGAGTCTACTTGAAAGTAGATACTATTTTTTTTTCGAAGTAATCATAGAGAAACCATGCAAACAAACTCGAACCTACTTGCAAGATACTTAATCCCATCGCTAAGTAAATCCTATTAGAAGCGCCGGCTGCGTGTGCGCGACGACTTTCGTCGTTCTTCTTTCGTCGACGTTCAGCGACGACGTCACGGTTCTATTCCTGGCGACGTGGACGCAGCGATATCTTTAGAGCGACCATCGGGTACAGCCCGTTTCCGAGCTTTCCCTCCTTCGAGAACGTGTGCCAGTTGACGAGAGAAGGCGCGAGACGGAGATGATTTATACCGGTTAAATCGGACCACCCCTTTCGCGCCCTCCTCCTCCTCCTCTTCACCCTTTCCGCGAGCATGACGCTCTTAATATTTCGTTACTACTATTACCACTACTATCGTGCGCGACTACTAGTTGATCCGAAACGCGGTCCATCTCGAGATAGACACCTTATGGTGGAGACTCGGTTCGGATTTAGATGCGTTCTAAAAACCGCTTGTTTGATTTTGCAATCTCGCGGGATAGGATCAAAGCGTGGCGCCGACGGAAATATCGGCCTCTCATTGTCGAGCCATTGATTGGCCGATTAAAAGTCTAATTCGAAAAGAGAAGATGATTTCAGGCCGGAGGACTCTAGCGAGTCTAGAGGTGAACCTCTAGACTAAAAAAAAAAAAAAAAAAAAAAAAAAAAAATTGTAGCGAATTTACGAGGAGATGATTCGAGTTTTACGACGATAACGACAGATAAATATTCGAGCATTTTATAAAATCGAAACGACGTCAAAACGGAAGCCGATTCGACTACGGTACAATCATTAAAATATCTCGGCCTTTCATCTTAGTCCCTATACATTTTTTGTTTTACATTCGCGAAATAGAATCATAAAGATAAAAAAAATTCCGCGAAGCAAAGAACCGACAGTTTTACAACTGTCACTTTACATGACTCAGACAAGTAAAACTAAATTATGTTTTACTATAAAAAAAAATGATATACAGATGACTCAGAGTCTTTCGAGTCTTTCATAGCGTGGATTTATATGTATTATTAATTGGCGAGAAAAAAAAGGGATATGTAACATCCTTTGCTGGAAATAATTAAAAATGCAATTTGAAAAATGCAACGGCGGATAAATAGAACTCGTCGGCAATCTGCAAAGCTAATTTGCTAATTTATTTCCTCATTAACTGGACGCGAGAGATTGCTTGTGAAATTTTATTAACAAAGATTTACGGAGAAGGATTTAAACAAATCCCTCTCGAGCGCTAATGGAAGGATGAAGCGAGGCAAATTCCAAGGCGATTCCGGAAACGGAACCGGTGCGAATTTTTAATCGATGTATAATCTCTAAATAAAGCGAACGTGTCCTTTGCCGGCGATGGCCTAGAAGCATATCGGAGCTCGTCAGTCTTCTACATTGAACTATCTGTTGCCTCTGGACCGATGCCAAACACCGATGAGAAAGAACGCCGTGTACAACGGAGATCAACTGGGTGGTCCACGTTCTCTAATCGACTTTCAAGTCTGATCATTATCGGGGCAATTATCGTATTTGACATATAAATCGTCTGGTCGCGCGAATAATACGTAGTGAGGATTTTTCGTTTATAAATATCTGATAAACAGAGAGATTCGAACACATGTAGACGCGAAGAGAGGAGATAGATCGGAATCTGAAACTAATTAAGGCTCTCAACTCTGATTTGTATTAATTATAACAATCGCTCTCGACTTGACGTTTCGACTCGAAAATGAATAAGTTTCCTCGCGCGAATCGGCATCATGCCAAACACAATAATTTTCAGTCTACGATGCCACCTTTTATTCCTACTTTGCGCCTTTGTTTGTAATAATACGAATGCGAACAGTAATATCTCTCGGATTCGAATATTTACTGTAAAACGAAGTTTATTTATCCTGCCAGCCGTTACGATCAAAATCATTTTATCTCACTGACTATAGAGAATTGAGAAAGATTGAAACTTAACAATCGATTTTTTCTCATTAATATTTTTCTCCATTATATTTTTCGTGATAATCGATGCAAAATTTATTTCTGTATGTTCTATTAAATTAAATTGCCGCAAATTAGAGACGCAAAAAAATTTGAAGAGCGTCTTTTTGACAAATCGACGATCGATCAGGGTTAAGCTGTCCAACGGAAATTTTGGCCAGAAAGATGCACGAAATTTTGCAGTACAAAGATGTAAACGCGCAATTGTAAAATAATTTATCATGGCAACAATTAAGAAGTAACGCGTAAATATCTTAAAATTAATACAATGGAAATTATAATGGAAATTTAGAGTGATAATCTCTATATCGCGGCATAATGTGGGAAACGTGGCAGGTAAGAGAAAATTTTTTATAAATATAATTACGCTTAATATTAAACATTTAATTGCTGGTGGCGCCGAGCAAGGATCAGGAAAGTGTGCAACGGCGATGGGAGCTCTAAAAAAATCCTCGTAAAATTCCCTTTCGTTCCTCCGCCCGGAAATTAAATATGATGAATCAGAAGAATCACTTTGTCTCGACTTATCAGAAGGACTACGCCTGGCCTCACGCGCCAGATGTATGTCGAGCTGAACCGTCGACCAAGCCGATCGCAATTAAATTTTGCCTCTGTACCGATTCACGGCGAGTGTTTAAGAAGCTCTTGGATGCGAGTCTCGAAGAGCATCTCGATCGGGATCGGACGAAACCTAAGGTTTATCCCAAGACCAGACCCATTCTGCGCGTGAGGACATTCGATTGGCCGTCCAGTGTTTTCATGAAAAAAGTATTTACATTCAGAATTTTATATTTTCTCAGAATTTCGTGTGTAGTATAATTTATTTTATTTTAGAAAAAAATTAGTGGACAGAAAATATACAGAATTTAATTATAGAAAAAAAAATAATGCGATTAAATTCCGAATTCAATTTCTAAAGGTCGAGAAAGAATGTTCCGATCCGTACGAGAGTCTCGTAGAGAAGATATGTCCGGACGAAAGAACAGCGCGTACGGATGCTGAGCGTTTCAAAACGACGTATCAAGCGCATTACAGCGATCCCGGTGAGCGTGATAAAAATATCTGGAAAATATTGCGGAGATTATGCACACGAGTTTATCGATCGACATGTCTCCCTGCTTACTATGATCAATATTGCGTGATGCGTTTTTTTTTTTTTTCATTCGGACGAATTTACGTTTCTTCTCAGCAGCTGCACGTATGACACAACGTGACCTAGCACAGCCGATCATCCATACGAAGGATCAGCAGCTGCGATGTCGTATGCCGATTAAGATAACGATAGAGACCGATTGCCCGCCGCATTGTCATCCCTCTTCTTCGAGGGTAAACGCGAGCGTGAAGCACAGACAGGATTACAAGCTGAAGAATGGATCCAGGCGCGACAAGAAGTCCGAGATTGTCAACGGACAGACGTCGTTGCCGTCCTGGAGGTCCGAGTACCAAGACAACATTAGCAAAATCGGCCACACCATTATGCAAGTTAAATTGCATCATGCGAAGAGGAAAGCTATCCCGCTCCAATACCAGCACTGTACTACATCCAATTAAAAAAAAGATTTGCAATTAATTCGATTTAAATAAAATGATGTAACAGGCTTTATCAAGTATTAATAATTCGTCTGTCTCTCAAATGCGCAAAAAAAATATTTTGCATATTAAAAAAGAACATAAAGTAATTTTAAAATAATTGTTAAAGGAATAAATGAAAAGAGAGATAAAATCGTGGAAAAGGGTAGAAGGGAAGGAAGAATTCGCATTTTGACATTCAAATTTTTTTTGTAAGAAGTCTCTCAAATGCACAAGAAGAATATTTTGCGTATTGAAAAAAAAAACAAAGTAATTATTAAAGGAATAAATGGAAAGAGAAATAAAATCGTGGGAAAGAGTAGAAGAAAGAATTCGCATTTTGACATTCAAATTTTATTTGTACGAAAAACATCGACTACTTCAGATCCTATCTGTCATCGTGGTATTTCGATCTGCGATGCAAAAAATGTAACGCGTAATTATTTACGCGGAAATGTGTAACCACTAAATTAATCGAGTTGACAGTTTGGCATCATCCAACTGGCCGGTGTCGAGAGAACTAAATTTCACACAACGCGCGAGAGATAATTAAAATCCACGTATGTTTATATAAGATGAACGATGGAAAAACAGCCGAGTCGTTCCTCGCGCGCATCGTAATTGCATTATCGAGTGCAATATTGCACTATGCGCTCTACAGAGCGACCGTCGCGTCGATCGTGTTGGTGAAAGGATGCGTCGTCTGGCTAATCCGAGGAATATCGAAATTTAATCCTTCGCGAGGTGCCGCCGACACTTTATCCCGCATGGATCCACCCCTGTCTTGTCCCGCCTAGTCTCGACGTTTTCTCCTCTTCTCCGAAGTATTGAAAATTTCATTTGGTGTGCGGGCAATTGCAATTTAATTCCGAAGGAAACCCCCTCGCGAAATCGAAGCAAAATGTCGAACGCGCCGGAAACTTTTCTTAGCGTGGCGCGACAAGATTTCCCGAATTGGTTCCGTGCAAAAGAACTTCCCGGACCACCGCCATCGCCGATGGATACCGATACACGATTGTATCTTCCCAGACCCGATCCGGAGGATTGTAGATGCGACATTCATGGTTTGGAAAATAAAAAAGTCAGGTGAACTCCAATTTTTTTTTTTTTTTATTAAAGCCTATTTATGACAATTTCAATTCGAATATATATATATCCATCAAACCGCTTTAAAGTCGTTCTTGTTTCCTTTTAAAGGTACAAGCAGCTGGCCGATAAGGAACGTCAGCTTCACGACGAGCTAATGAGAGTCGATCGTGAAATGATTCATCTTACATCATTGATGTTGGACAGCGCTCGCGATATGGACGAAACGATGAAGAGCATTTACAAAACGGATTACGAAAAGAGGGGTGAGTTAGCTTTGAATGTTCGCCCGAAAATTGTAACGGAATAAGTATTATGAAAAAATCGTTTTGTCATCTTGCTAGGTCTGCCCGTTACGCAATACAGGTCATTAATGGCACCGATTGAATTGTCTATTACGCCGCCAATCGTCGATTTAAAGGATGCTTATAGAGATCCGATCAGATTCAGGTACTCGGCTATGGATAGCCCGACAATTCAACCCGCCAAGACGATAGAGCTCTTAAAAGGTAATTATAGGATAATTAAACGTATAAAAAATATATATGATGAGTATAATATAAGCAAAAGTTTCGCGAGCAGCGAAAGAATTCCTTTTGTTTTGTGTGGTGTACGTTTTACTTATTATCTAACCGAATTAATCCCAGTTTCAGAAACTTGCCCCTTCTGGGACAAGCCATTTGCAGGCTGTTCGGAGTACAAGGATACCATCAGCAAAATGGGTTTGACGAATATGAAAAATCAGCAGCGATATTTAGAACCTCTTCTTCCATCGAGGAAACTTGGCGATTGCAATTTACCCAAAGTAACGCAACGAAATATATAACGTGTATAAAAACGTTATCACCATAATAATATGTCAGTGTAATAAAATTTACGATAATCGTAAACGATGCGATGTATATAAAAAATTCACAACATTTATATAACACAAATAGAAAATGCGTATTTTAAGTTTGCTGTAATATTTACGTTTTTTTCGCGCCTGAATAAATATAGAAATATCTATTGCAAATTATTACTAACGGATACTACATGTTTTATGAAACGTATTAAAAAGAAATGAACAGATAGATTTTAATTTTTAAAGATAAATTAAAATTTTTTTATAAGACAGAGATAACGTATACCTGCTTATTGTAAGATGAAGAAAATCTAGAAACATGCAGATAAGATACAAACTTTCCTCCATTAATCTCTCGGAATATACAATCTCTTTATTTATCACATTGCGGTATTCAGTTATAAAAATACCTTAATACAGAGATATAATAACAAAATACGAACGTTCCTGATATATTACAATAATAGAGTTGCAACTTAATACAGGTGTATCGATACATATATACATCTCGCTAACAAAACTAAGAAAATTTCGACTTATACAGACATTGATTAAAATTACTGTTCAACTAAAGTTTCACACAAGTGTGACAATGCAAATTCATAAAATAATATAACGTCCTCATATTTGTATATCACATGTAAAAAGATGCATAGAGGAACTATTACTTCTACTGACCATTATGTATGTATAACTGTATCGTTATATCCAATAATATCCCCTTTGTCATATTACACTGATAATATTTCTCAGAGTTGTTAACACAGGAAAGAGAAAGAAACGTTTGTAGAATAATATATAAACGAAATTTTTAGTTTGCTTTATATTTTATATATATAATTTAATCTATATTTGTCGCACACAAAATACATAATCCTTTCCAGTCTCTGCGTTGCAAAGTTAATGTGTAATTTATCATAAACATTTAGTTTTGTTTTTTTTTAAATAACTAAAAGACAGTATTTTTTATGTAACATTTTATAATTAAAATTTAAAAAACTCAACTTTAAGTAAAATTTTTATATTTTTATGTTATCTTTCATATTATGTACAATGAACATAAGAAAGAGATGCCGCATGTGTAACTCTGACATATAAACTGGTCCTCTTACGACTTGTTGGTGCTTACGTATTATTATTATTAGGGCACAGTTTTGTGACGTAGGCAGAGATATTAAAGACGCGGTTTCATAACTTTAAAACTAGTCTTCTTGTTAGCTAAAGCTTCGGTGCGCGCACACACGTTCTCCGAACTACGCCTAATGATGTCCATATATTCACTAGACGCTTGAATGTCACACTGCGTTTTCACTTCGTCGTACGAATAGCAGTCTGATTTTGATGTATTCAAAATCGATCTCGCGTCCACCTAGACATACGAAATAGACACTATAACTTGAATACTATAACATTATTAAAAATGTATAGAGAAGGTATTGATCAAAATTTTTTTACCATTGGTTCGTTTTTTACATTCTGAGGCCATTTCTCAACATGTTGAGGATAATTCGGTCTATCCTCTCTAAAAGAAGCCATTATGTATATGTACGTGTAAAAAATTATTAATTTATACACACAAACACACATATACACAACGTACAAGTAGATTACATCTACTTACGTTGATTCAAAGTTACGTTTTTGTTGTAATACAGCATCTCTTGTATATTCTTCCGGATAACTGCAAATGGAATTTGTTCTCTGCTTTTGTTTCGATTCCTCGTAAGTACACACGTCATCCAAAGATAAGCACGATTTGGCAAAACCTTCTCTGCTATAAATGGCAGTTTCCGTAAGCGAGCTTTGAATACTTTCTTCGCTCATAATTGTACTACTACTCGTGTCATAATTTTGTGAAACGTCGTTTTTGGAATTATATCCTTTAGCGTGTTCGCCATTCCTCAACACATTATCTATCGCATCTTTGACATTTCTCAAGCTGTCATCGACCGAGAACACATTATCGTCGTTTCCCTCTCTTCTAGCATGATTATCGTTAGAACTATCATCCACATCGTTCTGGCTACTGCTGAGAGCCATTTCGCAGCTACTTATAGAATTGGAGCTTCTGTCTCGAGCACTTACGGAACTACTTTCCAAGCTATCCGCGACATTCCTCGCTTTAGAAACCGATGTAGGTATCATGATTTCGATATTACTCTCGATAACAACCTTATTGCTAATCTCGACAAAATTATCTTTATCTTTAAGACTTATATTATCGATATTATTCAGAATGGCACTGTTTAACGTCTCATTACTGCTATTACTTGACCTGTCTTTAGCCAATACCAAGGTTTTATTGTCAATGGCACTCTCTTCTGATTTACAAATACGCTTTGATTGATTACCCAAGGCAGGTGATTGCACAGGTTTGTCCAAACCCTGATCCAAAGAGGATCCAAGCGTCGACTTGATATTCTTTAATTGACTCATCGATCGAGAAGAACGGTGACATTTCTCAAAAATTATTTTTTGGAGTGGTGGCGTGAGAGGTGGATTCTGTTTACCATTACCACCTTCGGTGTCCAAAGATGAAGTAGAAAATGTTCGTTTCGAATCGTCCAAGCTATACACACGAAATAACATTAGACAAATGTTGCAAAAAAAAAAATATATATATAAACATAGATAATATGTACTCGATAATATGCCAGACTATAAAATATACGTACTGCATCTGATTGGGTTTTATGTTAATTAGCGTAGCGAGATTTGGTAGCGTCGCTCTTAAATCGGCGGTAGGAAGGCCACAATACCATCGAAGTTGTGCGATATTTTTATTCAACAGATATACAGCATAATGAAATTGCAGCTTGTCCTTACTTCGTGCAAACAGTGGAAATCTAAAAATATACGTTAGCGATATATATACGCATTATAAACCTTTGTTACACTTATGAGTAAAGATAATTTCGAAATGTTCTTACTGTCTGTCGTTGTCGGGTAAACTTTCTATAATGTGATCTATAACTTTACTGCGCGAGCCATAATGTATGATAGGATATCTAGTCGGTACATTTAGAAAATTTGCAATCATCTGCGTTGTATGCGCGACGAAACCTAACGCCACAGCCACTTGTGTGTCATTCGATAACTCTAATTCTTCGCTGTCTGGCAAATAAACATCGTTTATTCTGAACTTTCCAATACTATCCTATGAAATCAAAAAGAATGTTAGCCGTTTGATATATTCAAATATTTTTTATTTTTTTATTTTTTTTTTTTTTAGAGGGAGGTACCTGTCTAATCGAATATATTAAACTCAATTCTGAGATTAATTGCCGTCGCCTTTGCGCAAGTTGGCTGCTCATTTGCAAGTACGTTTCCCTTGTATCCATGTGATTTTGCCGCCATTCGTTCAGTCTTTCCATGTCTTTATTCAGCTCTCTGTATCTTTCCATCAAATCAGAACCTGGGAAATAACTTTTTTTTTATTATCTTTTCTATGTTTTTCCAGCCATATATCAGATATTCTAATCGTACCTACCGTGATCTTGATTTTCTTCTACAATATTAATGTGTAATTGATTTAATACGCGAATTTCCGCCATTTTTCGCGCTCTCTCTTGTTCTAATAATTTCGTTCTAAATTTAGCCATTTCTAGCTCTTTACGTATTTTCATAATTTCCATTTTCTTTTCCCTGTTCACTCTCCGTGGTTGTAATAGTCGATTCAAAGTTGTCTGTGGATATTTGGGAGTATGAAAATCATCACCAGAGGCGATGCGTACTCTGAGTGCCTGCACCGATTCCGTTTGTTGCTTTAGTGCCTGCATTTTGCTTCTTAAACTGCTAAGCTTATTCACAGTATAGCTACTCTTAACTTCAGACGTATTTATATTAATGTAAAGGTATCGCTTTAAGTCCGGACTTGTTACAAAGCAGTACGCAGGAGTGAAGTATCCACCTTGAAAATGGAATATCAAAGAGTTTTCTTTCAGAATGGTCTCTAAATTAGTCGGAAGTTTAGGACCAATGTATATTAATCCGGTAAAAGATATTCCCCAGGTGAAGAGGGTTACATCAGCTGTATTGTCACCTGGCATCGAACGCCTCCAGATCCTTAGGATAATCTCTGTTCAAGAAGACAAGGATTATTTCTTCACGATTCTTACAAATCAAAGAATCAAATAAGCTTAGAGTGAGATACATTGAAGATACAATGATAAATAATATGTATATACTTAAATCAAGAAACATAGCATTTATTGTACTAACAGACAATAACGCTCACCACTGGCTGTTGAATAACCTGTGGCGTACAGAGTGGGCACTTCAAGACTCGACCATCTTGGATTGGCATTGTCGATGGCCTCGCTCGTATACAACGGAGACGACATGCTTGATCTATGCAACGTATAATAGAACCAACATACTTCTCCATTTACATTGGCTTTCAGATTATGGCCTGTTATTTGTACTAAACTTCTGAGCCGCAACTGAAAAACGATATTGCACAGCATGTATGAGAAACAATGTGTTTGAGTCAGTTTGCTGTTGCGTAAAAGGTATTGTATCTTCACTGATATCAATTTTTATTTGTAACTCACCTGTTGTGTGGCGAGGGGAAGCCAGCTCTTATACCGCGGAGCGATTCGCGGTTGAAGGGTTAAATCTAAATCCTTAACGAGATTACGCGATTCGGAGAGCTCCATCGTGTAACTTCATAGTACTGCAATAGTATTATACAGTCGCGAAAAAGTCTCGCAATAGTGAAAACACCGAGCGTTTTAATTAATTGCGAGTAATTGTAATTGTATATACGCGCACACAAACAGGTTATGCCGATTTATTACGAGATAATGTGTAAAGGAATAAAATCTGTATTTAGCGATCGCTCGACGAATTCATTCGCGGAGACTGGCTTATCGCGTCCGGGTTTCACGATATTTAAATCGTTAAATACATATACGATCTACGTAAACGAGCGTGATAACGCTTGACAAATTCTGACAGCTATTCGTATTGACATCTATCGGTACTCCGATTACTCGTAGTAGATTGCGTTCGAAAATCTACCAGTCAGAGTGAAGTAGCATTCGATCGACCAATCGGAACAAAAATATTTCTCTCACTCTGATTGGTCAATCGAATGCTACTGTACTCTGACGGGTAGATTTTCGAACGCAATCCTAGAACATTCCAGTGCGGCCAACTATTGAGAGACGAGAGAACTAAAGAGAAAACTGTTGTACTCGATCCAGCGTCCATTCGAATTGTTTCTTTGTGCGATCGAAAGTCAAAATAGCCTTCGTTAGCGTCTAGAAGTCTTTTTTTTTTATTATTATTATTTCAATATAATTAGAAATTTCTTTTTTTAAGAGGGACACCCTTATAGACCCCAGAATGGCGTACACAATAAACTGATACGGCACTGCGACCAGTACAAAATGGTCGACGTGCTTTGGTCGTGTCGTTGACAGTGGATCTGCAAGGGGATGTGAGACGACTGCGTTACCAGCCCGTGCTACTAAAATCGAACCGGACGGAGACGAGCGAGACGCCCGTGAAAAGTGCGCGACGCGCAGCTAAATGGCGGGATAAAATCGCACCACTCTCCCTCTTTCTCTCTCTCTCTCTCTCTTTCTCTAGGTACGTATGTATCCTCCGCGAAGCCGCGCGATCCACCTGTCAATACGACGGCGCCCTCCCCAACAACGCGGCGACAAAGTGCGCGAGTACAAAGCGCACTCCTCTCAACGCCGATTCCGCTGCTCGATTTCGCGCGCGCGCGCGCGCGATCATTTGGTTTTTCCTTCTCTCGCGATTTTGAATTTCGTATGTACATATATTCTCGCTCCCGCGAGAAAATCGTCGCTCGAGGCAGCGATTGCTGTTTCCCGAATCGGCGGGGCTTCGCGAAAGAGCGCTCCGATTTCGCTAACGTCGCGCTCCTTCTTCTTCTCAGGTGAGATTTTTCTCGACTGTTTGCAGTCTGCGTGCGGTCGTCGGAGAAGAGATCGAGATCGCGAGGTGGTGCGCGCCAAGGTGAGGATACGCGGCGCGAGAGGGACGCGAGAGGAGCGATGGAGAAGCGACAGGAGGTGCTCGCCCCGTTTTCCTCCGGTGAGTCTTTCGCCGCATTTGTATGCTCGTCGACTCCGCCGCCTTTCTCCATCTGTCATAGGAAAGTGCGTGGACGGACGGCCGTTTGTTGTGCGTAGGTGTGTGTAGGTACAGTGCGTGTCTCTGTCGCAAATCAAACACACTGCGCTTATTTTTTACATCTATATTTACATTTATATTTATTACGCGACACATATATATACATACGTGTACCTGTTTTACAATTGTTACTATAAATAAGATGTGTGTGAATTTTTATATTAAATTTATATTTATAGAAGAATGAAATATTTATTTTGAAGAAGAAACGCGAATATTTATAGAGGAAAAATATGTATTTAAATATCTTTGTGAAGGTTCCAACAGTTTATATTTTAAATACTGATAAGGATAATCTAGCAATGATTACGTCACAGTTTCAAAATATAACATTGTGTGTGCAATATTCCTCGTTGAAGTGACTTGCTACTGATTAATGAATCTTTGTGAAAAATAAGTATTGTGTTTGAAAAGTATAAATTAATACTATATAGATCTTAGGAGAAATGAATATACCAGTACGTATCGGAATAAGATGCATTTCACATAGCATTCAACCTTGATGCGTCTTGGTACATATATGTATCATTGCTATTTATGTCAGAACAGAAACAAAAGAATATTCTTGAAGTAATCAATACCATGTGAATCAAGTAGAGGAGCAACACATACATTCTCTCTCTCTCTCTCTCTCTCTATATATATATATATATATATATATATATATATATATCCTAGAAAATATTTAAGATATACACAGAATATTACATAGTTTTATATTATACTTTTTAACATCATATAAATATTCAAGTATACACACACACACACACATACACATATATATATATACATACATATGTATAATTTAATAGAAAAATCATTTTTACAAGCGATTTTTCATTATAATTATATTTAAATTATATTTACATTCACAGATCACTAATCTCAGCATGCTTTTTAGTTTTAAGAGTCTTTTTAATATTTAAGAAATTACTTAAAGCATAACTGCAGAAGTTTCTTTTTTTTTATTATTAAATTTACATTTTATATTCATGTTATGCCTTTGCACGTGAGCAAAGATTTAAATTATATTTACATTCACAGATCACTAATCTCAGCATGCTTTTTAGTCTTAAGAGTCTTTTTTTTTTAATATTTTAGAAATTACTTAAAGCATAACTGCAGAAGTTTCTTTTTTTTTATTATTAAATTTACATTATATTCATATTATGCCTTTGCACGTGAGCAAATTTTCGCTTTCGCGTTTAACTCGTTCGTTAAAGCGACGAGATTAACGCTAAACGATATGGTAAAACGCTTACTGCGATATTCTATTATGAGAATTCCATTCCGCGTGCATCTAATAAAAATTAACAATATCAGCTTTTCACGCTTAATGTATACACTACAACGAAAATAATACAGTCAATTTTTCCGCGGCGCAGATTATTCTTTTAATGAGAGGAGGAGGAAAATCGGAAGAAAGAATCTTATTAATCTTAATCTTAGCCTATACAAGGTGCATCATAAGTCACGCCCCATCTGTTAATGGGAGATTCCTAAAGTTATTTGGAGACGATTTTTTCTCAGCAAAAATGTCGAGGCACCAATAATTTTTGAGTTATAAGTTATTGAAAATAAAGGATTTCTCGCAAACTAAGCCTTGAGGAAATAAAATATTAACAAAACCATATTCTTCAGTTAATTTCAAGTAGAGTTTACTTTAATAGAATTTTAATTTAAGGCTTAGTTACAAAGATACATGATGACAAAAATTGGAAACTTGCAAAAAATGATGACCTCTCTCGACATTTTTGCTGAAAAAATCGTCTCCAAATAATCTTAGGAATCTCCCATTAACAGGTAGGGCGTGAGCTTATGATACACCCTGTATATATAATGCGTCATTCAAAAGCCACGAGATGCCAAAACTTTCTTCTTAGCATGAGGAAATTTCCGCGTACCCCAGTTATTATTTCTTCGCGCGAACGTGGAATTTCGTATCGTCATCTACGAGATAATTACCTTGCGAGCGCTGTAAGGTTTCTCTCCACGTGCAAGCCAATAAGTATCGCTGTATCGAATATTGGCGATCCGACGCCGAGAGGAACTCTCTCTCTCTCTCTCTCTCTTTCTCTCTCTCTCTCTCTCTCTCTCTCTCTCTCTCTCTCTCTCTCTCTCTCTTTCTCTTTCCCTTCTCTCGCATTATGAAGGGGGGGCCGATCGTTACGGGCTACCCCAGCGAAAATCATTACTACCAGAATATTTAATAAACGCTGATAATACCAAGTCGGAGTCACCGCGGCCTACATTCAAATGCCAGCTGGAGTAACACAATTGCATCTCTCTCTCTCTCTCTCTCTCTCTCTCTCTCTCTCTCTCTCTCTCTCTCTCTCTCTCTCTCTCTCTCTCTCTCTCTCCCCTCTCCCTCCCTCTCTCTCTCTCTCTCTCTTTTTCTCTTGTATCATTCCTGATAACCGACGCAGTTGTCGAAGGGTTGTTGTTTGTATCGTCGATATTTGTTACTACTGCGCGGCGAAACCTTTTCGCGGTAAATTGATAGAGAACTGTCAGATGAGGAAATGTTTTGTATTGAAGATGTAAATGTTAGAACAGGTGGAGGAAGTTTTATTGTAAGATAAAATAAAGTATTTAATTATTTAATGCGTTTAGAAATGCAAGACACGTGTTCCTCTTTCTCTTTCTTCGTTATACATCTCGCATTTAGGTATATATAGAATATAAATGCAGAAAGAGCCTACAGAGTTAATCGTAACATCTTTATATCATATGTGAGATTTAATTTCAAAAATATTTTAAAACATTATAATACAAAAAAGTTCTTATATAATATCGCATTTTAAAATTATCTCATATCAGTTATCAGTTATATCTAGATGTGTGTGTGTGTGTGTATATATATATATATATATATATATATATATATATAAAGCAAATTGGAATTATCGGTAAATAACTTTTTAATTACTAAAATTTATTAAAATTAATATACGTAATAATTTTCATACAGAGCTTTATCGTTTCTATTTCACATAGATGGATTTGCACGTGATATCGCGTATCTTCTTTAAGGAAATACTAAAGTTTAAGCGAAACATAAAATTGCTTCGTCATATCGAAGTATCTCAGTTCTTATAAACTTCAACTTACAAGTTATAAATAACTAATAAATAACTGAAGATTGAAGTGCTCTAACGGATTAAAGTTTCAGTACTGCAAACAAAGAGAAAAGAGTTTCCAATAGATTTTATCTCAATAGAATTCGAATGTGAAATTCTCCAATTCACGGAGAGAGATTCACTAATATACCATCGACCGTAACCTTTAACTATAAAATTCTCCCTTTCATCCCTTTCTAATTCTATTTGTAGAAAATGAGAAAGATACAGGAGAGAGAGAGAGAGAGAGAGAGAGAGAGAGAGAGAGAGAGAGAGAGAGAGAGAGAGAGAGAGAGACACAGATTTGAACTTGAATCGAAGTTAATCGATATCGATGAAACTATTCGGTAAAGGTATTCGCAGCATTTTTTAAATCTCTCGACAGTTTCCAGGGGAGGCGATAAATATATCCTGATAAAAAAGAAAAAAAAATCCGAAAGCGGAAGATTATTATCCTCGGACGTGAAAAGCCGCAGAGACATCCGGAAGCGGCTGGCAGTTAAAGATTCGTATCGGGTCACACTTGTCTCGCAAGGGATGGAAAGATACAAATCTAACAAACATGCCGCTGCGCTGATGCCAATAGTGGTGGTGTGGTGGTGATGGTTGAAGGTTGACGACGGCGAGTTGTAGGGTGGCGGGGGTGGTGGAGGGGGGCGGGGTGGACCAGCGGATCAATTCGCGCTCCGGGAGCTACACAGGGAGAAAAGCAACAGTCTGTCAGCTCCTTTCCACCCGGAAAAGTCGCTCCCGGCCACGGTACGCTATTATTCTCGCGCGTCATCCGTCAGCGAAATGTTTTTCGTCGAGAACGACGATGAATTCCAATTCCGGCGATGAAATCCGCGATTATATATCGCTGAGAGAAGTTCGCGGAGAAAGGACCTCCCCTGGGAAAAGATCATCGGGGCCTGTACACGCGAGACTGTGCAGCCTACGATAGAGAGAGAGAGAGAGAGAGAGAGAGAGAGAGAGAGAGAGAGAGAGAGAGAGATATCCTACGCGAACTATACAACTGGCGGTATCGGCGGCGCGCATAAAGGACGTCGACATAATTAACGCGTCGCGGGAATTATAGCATAGATCCTGCTTACGTCGGAATTAAGAGCACGAGTCGAACCGAGAGAGCCTTGCAGTACCTTACCTTACCCTTACCCTTACCCCGTGCGACGCGTTACGTTACGATTCTCTTCGGTTGTTTCTCACACAAACGAGGTAACGCGAGAGAGAGAGAGATTTTTCGAACCGCGTGCGGTTTGAGACTGAACAACCGATGAACCGAGATGTCGTTTCCTTCTTCGACGTCGCTGTGAGATCTTTAAAATTCAACACTCGCGTTCGGTTGCCCGATTCGGGGTGTCTGGTTTGACCTTAGCGTACTTGACGATACTATCAACTCGGAGAGAGAGAAAGAGAGAGAGAGCTCGTTTCGATGAAACACGTCGTAAGGAAAGTCCTCGAGAGGACGACGTTACGTTATCCGTTTACTTAAGCGGGACGCGAGTTGTCGTTGGCGGAATACGTGATTTGACCTGATTTCCATTGAATATGCCTTTATGCGGTATCCAAGAAAAAGACAGAGAGAGAGAGAGAGAGAGAGAGAGAGAGAGAGAGAGAGAGAGAGAGAAAGAGAGCGAAACCGCAGAGTCCGCGGAGATGACGCCGTCGCGATTGTCGCAGAGTCGCTCGTTTGTTTCCCGAGCCCCAGCGAGTCAATAGCGAGACGGCGCGAGGAGGACGACGTTTAGATATCGGTTTTCCGGTATCGCGCTTTGGAAACTCTCCCTCCCTCGATTACACACGACTCGCCGTACATGCACCGCGCCAATAAACTACTTTGCCCTTTTTACACCCCATCCCCCCGTAGCGCGCTTTCGCTATCGAGCGACGAAAAACGCGTCACCCGTTGTCCCTCGTCGTCCTAGAAATAGAACGGAGGAGCCTGGCTTCCGGCCCGGTTTTTCCTGATAGAACACACGGCGGTTTCAAATTAACGTTCAAGTTAATACAGGGATACGCGATGGCGACGATATCCTTCGCCGATGAAGATACACTTGTCAGACGGGAACGTCGTGTCCTATGCTTGCAGACGAGTGTCCGAATAGCGGCGAGGACAGCGAGGAGGATGTAATAACCGATTACCTTGGCTCATCGCACTCCGACTGCGATCGCGTGCCGCCCATTAATGGAGATCTGCGCGGCCTGAGTCTGCACGGCGGCATAGTCGCGGAGATTGGCTACATCACCAAAGACAATACCGACAAAGCGTCGATCGTCATGTCCGAGAGCGGCGAGGAACAGCGGCACCAGCGGCAGCAACAGAAGCAGCAGCATCAGCAACACCCGTTGCTCGCACTCGGCATTAATATGCAAACCCAGCCTAATCCTTTGGTACCCATCATCAGCGTCACGCCGCACTCGCCCGGTCTGGCCAAGAACTATCCGGTCCTAGGTAACGTTTCACGAGAACTTTAGCAGCTACAGTTCTTGTTTTAATCATTAAACAGGTTTGACAAGTTATACGATTTGAATTTATATATATCAACAAAATAAATATAACGTAAAAATTGACGTAAAAAGTAATAGACGTAAATAGAAATACAATTTAATAAATTGGTCCTCAGCTTTTTCTGAATCACAAACGAGTATATTCTTAAATCAATACGATTTAATGTTTTTTTTTTTTTTTTTTTTCGCAGAGGAAAACTTGCAGCAGCTGCACGAGATCCACGATTGCATTCAGCGTATGCGAGACCTTACATTGGGCACTCTGGGGTATCACATTCGCGTGTCCAGCAGCTCCGACGCTCCGCAGAGATTGACTTCCTCCTGCCCGTCCCTGTGTCCGCTGGCCTGTACCGCCGAGCTCGCGTCTCGTTCCGGTAACAATCATCATCACGACACTGGCTCCGATCCGGACCTCTTCCTCGCCAATTGCTCCACCAACAGTTCCCCGACGCATTTCCCGACGTCGGCAGGCAGTCGTGCACGCACGCAACAGTCTCAGGGTATAGACAGGCGACGCAGCTGGACCGGGGATCTGGAGGATCTGGAGGAGAGCCGGCGCGGTAATCGCCGATACTCTGGGCAGAATCATCTGCAGGCCCAAAATATGGTTAATATCGTCCGTTACTTGTTGAAACCAGGGCACGATCCGATCTCGGTGAGTTCAAGTTTCGATGCCGCAGGATTTTGATGCTACGCAAAAGAATATTTTTTTTCATTACCTTTATTTTTTTTCATAATTTAAGAAATATAGAGGATATAAAAATCATCTCTCGTCTCTTCGCCCGCGTATTCTGCGTAGCATCGAGATCTGAACTCGTCGAAATTACATCGGTCTCAAATGCCCGGTCACTCTTGACACTCCCGCTTTACGATGGTGGCATGGCTCTGGTCGCTCGCTTATACGCTTCCCGCCGAGGCCGCCGCTCTAATGCTCGCCACACAATCACAATGTACCCCATTTACTCGTTTCAGCGACAACGCAGCATTAGTTTAAGTAGCCTAGACAGCGAAAACGAGCTAGAATTAGATGGGAAATCGTGTGCCGGGCCAGTAGGCGTAAGCAATCGAGCATGCAGGTCGCAAACGAGCACTCATTCGCTGAACGAAGCTGATCTTGTACTGGTAAATTTCAGAGATCCCCCTACGAGGGACGCTATTCCCTCTATCTCGCGCGCAGGCATACTACATAGCGAATTTTTCTTTGACAGAGCGAATATCAGAAGATAGTCACAAAGAGGGGTAGTCAGAGATTAGCAGAAAGTAGCAGTTTAATGCCAGGGCTGACTGGTTCGCGTTTACCTCTTCAGAAATCCATATCGACGCCCTCGATCGTTACACCGCAGGTTCACGCGCATTTAGCCGAAACCGGAACACGGACGACGCCTTCACTCGCAGCGTAAGTTTGTTATGCGAATGGATCAAGATCGCACAGCTAGATCGATGATGAAGAAACATCTTAGAAATTACATTTGCATTTTCTATTCACTGAGGACCACGTCTCTCGAGATTAATTAAGAGATGCCATTTAAGCTCTTTCGAATCATCGTAATCCAGCTTGCGATCTTGTTATAAATTAACGCACAAAAAGCTATGCACACATTTTGCGCCGAGTACATTCATGCGTGCGTAGACACCCATGTGTGTACACGTATTTTCACGCGCATATATTTACATCTTGTTACAATTTTTTTTAAGATTTTTCAATTTTTCGCACAAGTAGAAACTCATTTCGAAAATGAACGCAGACGTGCATGAACTTTTATAAACAAGTAGAATGGAGATGTCTCTGTTTCTTTCTCTTTCTCAGAGATATCTACATTCATGAATGCTTAAAACATTCTGCATTATGTAGATCTTTTAGCATGACTGCTCGCGTGTCGTTGTATCGTATGCCACGTGAAACATGAACGCAAGAAAATGTCATACCGGATTAGAATTTTACGATAGCAATTCAATATAGTTTATACATACTTTGCTCAAAAAGCGTATATATCTTTCTGCTCTCATTTATTGATATATAATTAACATCTTGAAACTTTCTACATGAGAGATCAAAATAAGAACATATACATATATATACTCATTGATTTGAAAGTAGTAGTAGTAGTAGCAGTATATTTCTCTCTCTCGTCGATCACATTTGCCAATCGTGTAATCATTTTTCTTAAACGCAAGCAGTTTGCTATTTCAAATATTATATCGATGTGCTCTTCTGTAATATAGTATCGGAGAATATCTCAACTATAATACTTTATTTTACACGATAGTTGCTTAGTTTGTGTTTGTACTTGAAAATTTGCTATACAATCCTGCATGAAACAGCCGTCATGAAAGAAACGAAAAGGGTAGCGGGAGTGAGACAGAAACCGAGGATCTTCATACACCACACAGCCACGAATTCCACGAAGACCGGGAGGGCACTCCGAGTGTCCAGATATCCCTTGACGAGCTTTTGACCGAGTGAGTAAAACTTGATGCCTTAAAACATTCATATATATTCTTCCGAATTATTTATGATACTGCAAATATATTTTTAATTTCTCTGATGGAAATGGTTTGTACGCCGGTTTGCCGCCACTCGATCGATTTTATCAGCCGCAAATAGAAAGGGAGTCTGTAGTTACATTACAACTGCAAAACCAAACGTAGACGAAACTAGATGCATTTGTTATTTTGAGATAACACGCATTTCTATTATATTTAGATATCGATATTAGAAATATATATATATATATATATATATATATATTTATGTTTTATGGCAGTTTAATGTCACTTGAGACTCATTAAGCGAAAATTTGTGAATCTTTTCAATGCCAATCTATGAAAATTGCCATGTCACACATAGCTCGTGCATGCTACACATTTCTTTTTGAACACGTAGCTTTGATTGCACAGAGAGGCTACACACACATATACATAAACACTTTATCATTTATATCTCATAATGAGTTGTGATTAAATCGAAACGCTTTTATAGTTGCACTGCTGATCACCTATAACAAGATACAATTTTTCAAATGTCTTATTTGAAATCGAACAATGTCGACATTTATGCTGATTTTTCAGTAGTACTGCGTACGATGATCATCATTCCGAAAAGACTAGAAGAAAGCGCGGATCCATCTTCTTTCGCAAAAAGAAGGTAATGCGATGACTTATAAATTGCAGTTACCCGATATACATATATATAATAAAGACGTTCCTGACGAATCGATCGTGCTAAAATCTTATTTCAGGATAAAAGCGGGAAAAAGACCAGTCAGCAGCAACATCTATGGGTAACGATGACGGTGGGATCTCAAGGAAGCTTACTATGTGACGTTTGTATGAAACATTCGACGAATAAGCCGCTCCTTCATTGCGACAGTAAGAGAACTATTTATTTCGAGTTAAATATTAAAACGCGACTATATCTCGCCTTTTATAAATAATTAACTTTTGTAGAATTATACCTTAATTAATTTTTAAATATTAAATTAGATTGCGGAGCATCGGTTCATCAAAGCCAAGGATGCAAGGATCAATTGGTGCTGGAGTGCGTCAAATCTAAACATCACTCCGGCAAATCCGCGTCAAAGTCTTCGTCGAGCGTTTCCACAATCTCGAGTAACAGCAGCATTAACAAACGCGGTTCCACGACATCGTTGCCTCTGCCAGCGTCGTCCGGAAGCGGAAGGTAATATAAGTTTCATCGACGAAAATTCATACATCTTTTGCATTGGATCTGCGTATCTGTGGTTCAAGATTCGCACGCAAATGGCATGGCGCTGGGTCTAAGCTCGGAGTTTGTAATAAACTCCTTTTATACTTGTAATGAAACGAGTAATGAATAACTCGGATCGTGTTTGACTCAATTGGCAAATTAGGATTTATTATTTCATTTCATCATATATATATATATATATTTTTTTTTTTAGGCGAGAAACGAAGATATATTTAATAATTTTATTGATGGAGTAAAAAGAATATTTTTTTATCTATCGTATTTAATATACAAGTAGTAGATAGTATAACATATGTGAGATGTTTGAAAAGCTTTAAACTAAAAAAAAAAAAAAGAGTTGTGCGTCTGCTTGTTACTCCGAGGCTTTGGCTGGCTCAGAAGCTTATTATTTCTTCGTTAATTTTGCAGTTTAGCAACATCAATAGTACGGCAAGCTTTAGCGCGTTCAGCCTCGCGCCGCCTACATCTTGATTGATAATATTGTTTACATATTATACGTATTACTTGTACAGAATACCATATGCTCAGACTACCTCAGCTAGTTTTTGGTTTACTATTACACAAGCTATACCTGAAATAATACTAACGATTGATATTATCCGTAATCACACAACAACGAGAAGCAATGATGATAGCACATTGACTTAGCCTTGAGAATTGTTCGATTTTTCATATTTTTAATTTTAACGTCATGTCGCATTTGATAAAAGAACACAAGAAGGCTATCTATTGACGAATAAAAAATCGCTTGCGTATGGGGAACGATTCGTTGAGATAGGTAGAACGACGCGTAAAGTCGAAAAGAAAAAAAGAAATTAACATGGAAAATGGAGGAAAAAACAGCCTAACACAGGCGAAATGAAGTTGCCCTAATGCAGTTATGTGCTTTTTCCTTCTCCCGTGCATTCCCCCTCGTGCAACCACGTGCAAACCGATCGATTGTACGACGATTAAAGGGAAATTAACAGCCACAAGAAAACCATGTCAAGTTACAGCCCTTGGCGGCGAGTCGCTACTAAGCTCGGAGTCAAGTAAGTCTCTGATATCTGATGTGTTCCTCCTGTATTCTGTTCCGAAAGCGTTCCGTTCGTTTCTGTTCGTGTGTTATTCTTACACGCGTCTGGTAAAAGGGCGCGCGTCTCTCGTTCCTCCATTTTTTTCTCGCACACATCACACACGCATACACACACACATGCCTATACATGTACACATATTGTCCATATGAATCTGTCCAAACGACAATCGAGTTTTCGTATTGTATAGTCGGAAGAAATATCATATCTTTGCCCTGCCTGTGCTTCTGATCTTGTGCTTGCTTCTTCTATAATTTGTGTCCATACAATGAGATATACATATATATATATATATACATTTTTTGTGTTACATCTCTTCTCGTTGTAATCTTCGTCTTAAATCATAGCGCGTAAGAGTTCACGAGTGTTGTTAGTCCATAAGGTATTTTTTCTTCGTAACAATTATATTTTATATATATATATATATACATCAGACATATATACATATATCATACAGTAGATACATGTTCATTCATGACATGCGTTACCACACAGTTTCTATCTTTCCATTTTACACAAGTTTACACCCAGTTCAACCCTGTCAGTTAGTTAATCACGCATAGTTTGTCATATTTTGTTTATCTCATCGTTCCCGCATTTCTCAATGTCATCATCGAGACTTCATACTTGAACATTCATATAGACAGTTTTCGCAGTAATTTGTCAAGAGGTTTTGGGTCGGGTCGGGATTTACGGTCTAATGAACATAAAATGAATACTGTTCTTCGAATTTCCCCGTCATACGTAAATCCGCGTTTTCCGTTGAATTAGCAAAGCTTAAGCACAAATCGTAGGTATATGATAGGAGCGGAGAAAAAGGAAGTGGTTGCATTTACGACGCGTATCCTACCCGACCTGAACTCGGAGCCTTAAGGGCTCTCGCAGATTATCCACTTTTTGCTATTAATATGAAAGATTTTAATCTCTCTCTCTGAATTTATCTTGAACCTGCTAGCTTTATCGCGCCTATGCACTGCGACGAGCAACATAATTAGCAATAAAAAGCAATAAATAACAATAATTATATTACGACAATCCAGTATAATTCAATAATATATACATATATATATATATATATATATATATATATATATATTGACTGCATAATGAGAATGCATAATGGATAAAGATTCATGTACGCTTAAACGAAGATGTCAAGTATCGTCTTACGCAAGGTTTGTATAGACACATTTCAAAATAAACTGGAAAGACAGTTTTGCAATGCGCATAATATTCTTCAAGTCTTAACAAAAGGCCGGCATCTCAATACGTTAATTTCAAGAATCTCTCAAGCTGGAATTCAACCTAACGTTGTATGCATTGTTTACGGGGAGAGTAAGATTTTTTCTTTAATCACATATAGTGCTTTATAAAACAAAGCTATATCTTTCTTTCAGTCAAACGATAAACGAAGAAAAAGATGGCGAGGGCGGGCAACATCGTGATCTTCCCAGGTTTGTAAATATCTCTTCTTTTTTTTTTTCATTTTCCTATATAGATATTATAATAAACTTTGACCCGCGTAATTAATCAAAGTAGCAATATTGCCGGTATATATCTCGTAACGCTGTAATAAGACTGAAAAACCAATGAAACAAACTAATAGGATAATTGTTTTGTTCACATTTCAGCGGATGGGAAGAATTTGATTTCGGCGACGACGTTCATCAATTCACCGTAGGCGATCTCGAGGAGATAGATCCCGAGCTGACGTTGGGGAAGGAGGAACCCGATTCCTGGAGCTCCGCGATCGGACGTAACGTCGCGCTGCGCCTCGTCGATCATAGCGAGCGCGAGGTGAAGAGACAGGAACATATATACGAGTTCGTGCTCACGGAGAAGCACCATTGTCTGGTGCTGCTCGCGATGGAAAAGATCTTCGCGGAGGGACTGCGACGGCACTTTCGTCTCGGTCAGCCGGACCTCGAGCGTATGTTTCCCCGATTGCGGGATCTGATCGACATCCATCTGCGGTTCCTGCAAAAGCTGCGAAAACGGCAGAACGCCAATCCCGTAGTCTCCACGATCGCCGACATTCTAGTCGAGCAGTTCTCAGGCGATAACGCGCAACGCATGAAGAGCGCGTACGGGGAGTTTTGTAGCCGTCACCGGGACGCCGCCGAGGCGTACAAGTATTACCTGCGTAATGATCCTCGCTTCGCCCGTTTCGTACGGCACTGTCAGGTATGTTTCAGTAATAAGCAAGACAAATGGAATCATGTAGGATTCTATGTAGGATTCTAGCGTGAACGGTATAGTCCAGTAAAATAAGGTATCTGTATCCTTAGACGAATCCCTTGTTGAAAAAGAAAGGTATACCCGAATGTATACTTTTTGTTACTCAACGTTTGACAAAATATCCGTTGCTGATCGAGCCACTCATCAAAACCAGCACTATACTAGACGAAGGCGAAGATCTACGTAAAGCACTGGTCCTCGTTAAGGAGATCTTAGCTGACGTAGACGCCTGCGTAGCCGATAAGGAGCGAGAAGATAGAAAATTAGAGATATACAATAAGTGAGTTTCGATTTTTTCTTCTTTCGCGGTTATTTTTTATTCTTAGCGTCAGTTATCTCTTCTGAAACTGTGAACGATAATATTTCTGCAGGATCGACGCGAAGTCATTCGTGACGTATCGTGGTGCCAAATTTAAAAAGTCGGACATAATCAACAGAATCTTGAAGTTCGAGGGCACTGCATACTTGATGCAAGGTCGCGGCAAAATGACTGCCATTGTAGTGGTCGTTCTCTCAGACATATTGTTTTTCTTGGCTGAGAGGGATCAGAAATACGCGTTCTTCGTGCCTGACAATAAAGCCGGTATAGTGTCGCTGCAGAAGCTGTTAGTCCGCGAGAAAGCTCGTCAGGAATCCAGTATTTACCTGATAAGCAGCAACCCGGCTGAACCTGAGATGTTCGAACTGAAGATTCAGAAACCAAAGGACAAACAGCTATGGATACAGGCTATTCGATCGGCGGTCGAGGCTTGCCCGCAGGAGTCCGAGAACGAGACCGACGCGCTGACGGAAAATAGCAACGAATTGCGAGACATTCGCTCCTCCTCGATCTCGCTGGTCTCTGTCGAAGAAAAGCAACGTATCGCCAAGGCTAAGGAATCACACATACTTAGAATTGTCGGTATGTCCTGCTTTCTCTTAGCTCTTTCCGTAATTCCTAATATTGTAATTTTGTGTGTGCCGATTATATTTGCAAATAAAAAATTTGTCTCATTACAGGCGAATTGCGAAAAAAAGATACCGAGCAGGCGCTGCTGTTTGAGGAAAAGATCAATTTGCAAATGCGACTTTTACAAGCGGCGAACATTTGGAGCGGGAACGAGAGCGATAATGAGAGAATCGAGAAACTCGAAAAGGAAGGCGCCGATTACACACGGTTGGTGCACAACGAGAGGACCGATACCACTCAATTATGGCAGGAGGTTAATGTTCAATCATATTTCTAAATTATATATTTCGCGATCATTTATTAAATCCTTAATTTAGTTAATAAGGAGACCGAGAGAATTAGAGAAAATTTTTATGTTTAACGTAGGTATTTGTGGCCGTGCAAGAAGCGACACGTCTCGCTAGCTCGTTGTCGTTCAGCGCGGGCGGCGCTAATTTATCGAGAAGCTTAAGCTCCGCCGGTGAACGTCACAGTGAAGCTTACGTTCCGCCGGCTCTTTGCGTGCCTCGAAGAGCCGAAACTTTCGCTGGTTTTGATCACAATAAGGTATATGGAAACAAAGAGCAAGAACATGCACAATTACATGAAAATGTAATCATCAAGTACTCTAATTGCGCTTTTAGGAGAGGCACCCGCTGCGTGATCCGAACGCGTTGCACACCGTAATTCCCGTTCCGAAACTCGGCGAATTACCGAAAGAAAATCCCGACGAGAAGGAAGGCCAAGAATTGGAGACGAACAAGGATCAGCAGTGGGCGGCGATACGTTTGTCTCATCACGTTTATACGTTGCTTTGTATAATAAGCAGTCAGATGACGACGATCGACAGTCTGCAGGCGCAACTGGTCGCGTGTAAGGACGGCGGCACGGGTAAATCGTCCAATAGTCGTCCGAATCCGAATCGTCAGTTGGAAGAGCTGCGAAATCTACAGGATCAGCTCTGTCGAGAGAAAGCGGCGTTTCGCGCCGCCTCTCAGCAGGAGAAAATCCAGTTGGAGGAGGAACGGGCCGATCTGGCCCGACAGAGAGAACAATTGGCCGCGGAGCAGCGGGATGTGACGCAGCAACGGGATCAGTTGTATCGACGGCTTGAGGCGTTGGAACGACAGGGGGTCACATTGGTCGGAAGTTCCACGACCGGCTCGACGACGATTCATCTGTCGCATCTGACGCAGAACGCCGAAACGATGCAGCAAATCGCACGCGGCAAGGCGCAACCCGAAGCGAAACGCATCCCCCTGAATCTGATCAGCGCGACGAATCAGCAGAAGGTGCAGAGCAACCTGCCAGTCAAACAGCAACTGCCGCTAAAGCTCGCCAGCGGGAGTAACAACAATACGAGGTAGGATCGACTCATTTAACGTTAATATCACGTTAATATCACGTTGATATTCCACAATAAGCGTGTTTATGTTTCTCGTACGATCGATAGAAGCGGCAGTACCGCGAGTAATAACAGTCCAGATCGGCACTCTAGAGCGGGCAGTAGTCCGGCGATCGTCACCAGCTCTGCGTACTCTTCGCCGGAGCTCGGGAATAGCCATCATCACGGAATCAGCAGCGGGAGTCACATGCACTCGTCGAATCGTTCACTTCGAAGCACTCGCTCTCCACCCGAAGTCTCGTACGCGCATCAGCAACGGAGCGCGGAGCAGCAGCCGCAGCAGCAGCAGCAACAACAACAACAACAACAACAGCAGCAGCCGCTGGAGGAGGAGGTAATCTTTTTCTGACGTTTCTTTCGATTCGGTCGCAAGCACTCGTCGCGTTCGTCACGCGCCGCCGCCGCTACTGGTTCAGCCACGTCGACTTCCACGCCGACTTCCACACCTTCGCCGCGCAGCCAATCGCGGAACAGTCAGTCCCGTAGCCGCGTCAAGTCCTTTTGACTTTCGACATAAACCTCTCGCGGTAATGCAATCTATACTTTATCCGCTGCTTCGCGGATACGATCCTTTGAAGCCTCTCATCGTAATCTCTTATCATTTCGCGTCTTTCTTCTATCGCCCACTCTCGTGTCCCACTTTTTTTTTCTCACTACGGGTTTGATTGTCTTATGGCAGGATGCACTTTCTGCTCTTTATTTCACATTCGATGAGGTCATACTTTAGTGCAATACGATAATTCATCTCATCCCCACGTCACGATGATATTATCATTAATAAGGGCGAGTATAATTAGCCTCGATATATAGCTGGGAGAAGGAGGAAAAATAATAATTATTACGTTCCAACTGCTACAACTGATGGCAATAATATAATTTTTATGCCAAATTTCACGAAATTACCTTGACGAGAGAAATACGTTAAGAATAAAACGCAATTTCTATTAAGAGTGATGAGTAATGATCAGAAATGCTCGCGGGACAAAGAGAGAGAAAGAGAGAGGGAAAGAAAAGTATTAACGGCCGACGTAGCAAAGTAGATCAGCCGATCTTGTTAAAGTCTTGCTCGTTACGTTATTAAGCCGACTGACAGTTTTAGAAACAACAAGATTTTAGACGAATCTTTTAAGCAAACCTGTTGCTGCTTGCTGAAATATGCAAGATAGATGAATACATATATATATTACGGTTACATATACATTAAATGTGTGTGTGTGTGTGTGTATATATATATAAAATATATACTTTTTCATAAGTGTGTACGTACAATTGGGTGATGAATGAAAAGACGAATGTACACACGCGCGCACACGTGTGTATGTGTTTCTTTTCACGCATATCTCGGTTATCTCTATGAATGCTGTTACGAATGCGAGAAAGAGCGATGGCTATTCTTATATCATAACTATTAAAGTATTTTAATGCTAATGCGACGAGTAAGATTTATCAATTAACGATAATGAATGATTATCATTACTATTGTTACGTGTGCCAAGCCACTGTCGCAAATCGAAATTGATGCTGCATTTTATTTTTCGACCAAAATTGTTTGCTTCAGAAATAATAATTCCGTTCGTCAAGTGCACACGATACACACTTTGGTATTTCCTCCACTGAAATATCGAAATACGAGTATATATAATAATAAAATAGCGGGAGAAATTCACGTCTGGCATTTCGTTTCGAGATTATTCACTGCCATTATATTGTTATTCTTTATTGAGTGTTCTTTTTCTTGTATTATTGTCTATATATAAACTCTACACTATTTATTACGTTGCTTAAGATCGATGATTAAAGTCTGCACGAACCTACGCGAAATACTGGGAAACTGGGAGAGTTCGTTGTACGAGAAAACGTGTAACGAATATCCCATTCGTCCCCCGAGTTTGCGTCTTTTCGCGGATCTTGTATTCCGCATTGTCTGACATATTTTATTTATACATGTATATTATACTTATCAACGAAGAAAGTCCTCGAGTAGGAATCTTTGAATCATACGAGATACTGTACGTCGGTGCCGCCGATTCACTATTCTGTATGTAAAGTGCAGAGGTATACAGTATACGCGCATTTAGCATTTTAGCGAAGATCATCATGTCGAATCAAATCATCATTCTCATCTCTCAAATTCAAAAAAGGACAATTCTGTACGCGACAATTCCGTTAATACGTAAAACATATTGTTGTGATGATTGTCAATACGCATCCGAATTATGGATTCCTAAACCATTCGGTTTTACAAACGGTCATAGTTATGTAAAACGCTGAATAAATACATACATTCCTTAACAGATAAGACTGGCATGCAATATGATCGAATTGACGAAGGCTAGATAGAAGGTTGATCACATTGTAGTAGATCGACGATAAGAAAGAAAAAAAAAACGACTAAATGAATCGTGACCTCGTTAAGGAAATTTAAGTAATAATACTACCAGCTGCTCGCGTCTCAATCAATTGTGTGGTGACAATAGATCTTAAAAGTATTCCATAAGGTATGCTGAGAATTTATGCGAGAGAAAAGAAAAAAGGGGAAAAAAAACACATAGCGATGACATAAGCGATGACTTATTATATACGAATCTATACCTACTATTACTTACTATCTACTGCGATGCCGAGCGATTATAAAAAGCTCAAACTCAGACTATTATTGCGATTAGCTGTTACGGTGTCCGCCACGGATGAGTGTTCGACTTCATATTACGTGAGTAAGATGATATATATTATATACATATATATAATTCAAATTGCGAATGCTATTAATTAGTAGCATTCGCAACGCTCATCAGAGAGCAAGACAACAAAAACCCATAAAATTTCAAATCGATTAATCTATTATAACTTAATATAATATAAATAGATAAAATAAATGAAGTCGCACGCAATCCCCCGGCGGGATGATACACGCATTGAAGAATCAAATCGGCAACAGCTAAGGAATAGCGCGACGGCCTACGCGCGCCTGTCTCGTGGCGTTTTCTCTTTTTTTTTCCTAGGATAATGTCACGCGGATAATGGCGACGCAAAGTTTGAGAAAAAAGAATATATCCTTGATGATATAGAAATATATATATAAATATATGAAATTATAGTAACGCGGTTTTTTCCACGTTTTAGCGAATCTTTACGTCCCCGATGCTCATGGGAAGTATTTTTGTACGTTTACTCTGTACCGTTTCGCTCTAAAACTATATCTATTGTTATCATTGTGATACTCGCTTTACTGCGATCGTCTTTTGAATCGTTAATGTAATATTTACATAATAATGTGTAATATGCGGGCGTGTGTGTTTGGTTATTGATACGCTCATGGATCACAGCGATGGAGATGTCTTCGAGAATTTTAACGATTTTCAAACGCAGAGTGTATTGACGATAGATTTACTATAGATTGTTATTATTATTATTATATTATTATGATTATGATTATTGAGAATTGTTTGATTGATTACTCTCCAGGTCAAGAGTACTCTCTATTCAGTAATGCTCGGTACGATTTTTATGACGATTGTCGACATATACGCTCCGTTTTTCTCGCTATGGCGGAACGAAATCGTTTCCATGCCATAAATCTGTCTTCTTCTTTTCTTATTCGTCTAATTAATTCCACATATATTCGCGGTTACACGTGATTTTACATTCCTTGGCATTTACACGGTACTCGTGGCTGCATTTTTTGATCAGTATATATGTGTGACTCGCCGTTGAATAATTAATCGCATAAACAAATAATATACCTATTTATTATAAATGTACATACAACTGTTATTGTAATAAAGAAGAATGTGAGGGAAATATAAATATATATATGATTATATGACTCTTTGATGCGGCTCTGTTTCTTTCAGTTTTATTGTACATTTATTTCTTACAAAATTTTCGTATTGAAAAAAATCTCTATATTCCTAATCTTATTTGTATTATTTAATAGGGTTTAGTTCTGTGATGCCGATCGCGTCCTTTTCCATTACTAATTTTAGTCAACAGCTGGCGGGACGAATTTTGCTGCGTCGCCTCCGCTTGTCGCCATATATTGATAATACCACCCTCGCCGACTGTCACCAAACAACCGCTCTGCAGAATCGAAAATACGAAATCACGTCGATAATTCTTTAAGTTGCGAAGAGTGTATAATTCCTTCCAAATCTACTCACCTTTTCATGTATCCAACTATCCCGTACTATTTGCTTATTTCCTACGATCTCGTGACATGTTTCTAGACGATTCTTCATGACGCTCAAGCATCTTAGGTTCTCCCTAGAAAAGAATACAGATGTTATACAACTTGTATTATGGATTCGATATACATGTTAATATACTATTCAAAACAATCAGGAAATTATTTCCTGGAATAATTTTGTAGATTTAACTAAATGTCGATCACACATTTTCAAAAATTCTACTGACTTTGAATAGTATATATATTAATAAGCAAACTATAAATTATAAATTAATACCCTTTAACTATATTAGAACCCGTCAGCATAAATGGTTGTCCAAACACGCTTGTGGCATGAAATCTCACTAAATAGCAACTATCAGGATCGTCATTCTGCAAGGAACAAAATTTCTCGGGATTATTCTTCAAGGAAAATGATAGAAATAGTAAAATACAAGGAATTAGTCTAATAAAAAATATGCGAACCTGTGATACAGCCAACTGACTTCGTGTAAATGTTGCATATGCACTGGCACCTTCGCATTCCCATAACTGTAACGTATGTGTATGAGTTGTACACCACAGAGAGTCATCGGTTAACCAGCCTAGCCTATCCTAAAAAAACCGATATTAAGGAATATAAAGGATTCTCTATATACTTTATATTTTTACATAAAACACGCAAGATATTTTTCTCACCACTGATGATTCGGTGTTTAATGAGCATGTTAAGGCCAAGTCCTCTGAGAGCTGCGTGAGATCAAATATATTCATCAAACCGTCTGTACTACCAGATGCCAAGACATCTCGCTTGACAGGATGAAAACTCAAACAAGTGACATCATCCATATGCGATTCCCAATATCCACCGAGAAGATTGTTTCTATTCTCCATTTTAGAACCATTATATCTCACATCCCAAAACAGGATAAATGCATCTCCACCTGTGTGTTCTGTTCCACCAGCTATGAGCCTGTCGTCGCAGCTAATATCAAAGCTGGCCAAAGGTTTTGTTTTGCCATCCTCTGTGTTATCTAAAATATATATTAAAATAAAGGAATATTACAATAGTGATAGTTTATACCAATAAAAAATTACAATTTATGATTGACAAAGAGCTAATAATTACCTTTAAATTCTGCCACGACCTTCCCCTTAGCACGCAAATCACACGCTGTGATTTGTCCATCGTTAGTGGCGGTATATAATACATTTCTGGAAGTAGGACTGAACTTAACTCCCACAATAGGCGCTCGATTGTGTTCTAGCGTAATCATTCGGCTTAAGGACTCACCAACAGAATATATCACACACGAATAATCTGACAATGCCGCTCCAATCCTAAATTCTGGCTCACTGTAAGCAATGATTCTTGATAAAAAAATCAAATTGATACATGCGCATGAACAATATCGGATCACTTTATGTCAAATCTAAGTGTTCGTTCCAAGCTACTAACATTTTCAAGAAAGATTATAGCTACATTCCAACAAGTACATCAGTAACCAAAATTGTTGAAAATAAAATATGCATTGTTAGACGAATATACAGACGAAAGAAAATACAATAGAGAAAGTGTCATATATTTTTTTCCTCGCAGATTTGACATGAATTGTTCCATAAGGAAACGTAGGATTTGCCTTTGAGTTCCGCAAACGGAGAGGATGTACTTCTGGTCGTGCGACACCGTCTCCTCCATTGCCAGGGTCAGCTCGCCTTTCTCGCACGTCTTCTCGTTGTCTTGTTCGGTTGACGTCGCGCCATTCTCGACGTTCAACCTCTTCAGGGACTCGACTATCTTCGACATATCAGCTTTTGGCTCGTGAGAACGTGTCACGTATTATTTGGGGTTACATCGGAAAAACGTGTATACGAAAATGTGTACAATCCGAAATGAGGTTAGCTCGAATCACAGCGCGCATCGATTTCGCGCATGACAGGAAGTTGCGCGCCGCCGCGTATAACCTAACCTGTCCAGGGCGGCTGTAAAATGGATGTAGAGGCGCTGCTGTACGGGACCGAAAAGCGAGTGGGATTCGATTGACCACGTTGCTTTTGACCACAGAACCCTCTAGGTAAAAAACCCTATACACCGGTCAATATATGGTGCTTTCCATTTAGCGACACAAGTCGGCACAAGCGTATTTTGTCTTCTTTATATCGCCAGTGACAACAAAGATAGAATGGCCGCATTCAGGGGACTCAACCGCTAAGTAGCAATCGAACGTGATTGGTTTCTACTTTCAGATCCGACCAATTAGCGTCGAATGACATCGGAAAATCTAGTAATGTTGCCCAATTGTTGAATCCGCTGAATGCGGCCAATGACGCTTGTGTCGACTTGTGTTGCTAAATGGAAAGCACCCATAATTGGCTGTGGTCAAAAGCAACGTGGTCAAACGGGACGCTTCCCCGAAAAAAAAGCTATCGTAACGAAATCGCCGGGATGGCCTCTCTCATTCTTCTCTCTGACCTAACCTATAGAGGGCGCTCTGTTGTTTCGCGGACCATGCGTCTTTCATGCAACATGGCGACCGGCAAGGGGCTGGTTGTGATTTTCTTGTCGAGAAGCATCAATCTGATCGGGAACAATAAGCTAAACAAATTCTCGTGCAACGTTCTACAGCGGAGCAACGCATCTTGGCGACATGTGGCAACTGTCGCGTCAACTGTCGGCTGTCCGAATCGCGATAAAGCAGAAAAAAGTAGAGTATATACACCCTCGATATCTCCGCTGGATTACATCATTCTTTGTTTTCCGGACGGAATTACGTTCGGTTTTAATACCTTCGTCGGCTCGTCGAACGACGCTCTCTCGCGTCAGCGTTTTCGATCGCACGTTACTCGCGTTTATTATTTCTTGCCGTCATTCCATACGTGCGCATACGCCGTTTTTCTAACACGTTAACATAACCTATAATTTCGTGCTATCTATATATGTATAGACTATATAAAGTATACACTGTTCCAAAAAAGTCTGACAGCTGAGATATTTTCTTTCGAAATGCCGCGCTGTATCTACATAATCAGCTGATGTGCAATGGAACTCTATGTATCTCTAGATACTCGAGCAATTTAATACTATGATTTATTTTATTTTTAGATGTTTGATGATACTGAGTTTTATTTTGTTCTATCTATTTTAGATAATTTAGGAAGGATAGTACAGCCACATAGAGCCATACATTTAACAAATAGATTGTTAAAACGCAACTATTATGAGATCCTGGGTGTCTCCAAGAATGCCTCCGCCAAAGACATTAAAAAGGCATATTATCAATTAGCTAAGAAATATCATCCTGATACGAATAAAGGAGATCCGGACGCTAGTAAAAAGTTTCAAGAGGTTTCCGAGGCTTATGAAGTGTTGAGCGATGATACTAAGAGAAAGGAATTTGATACGTGGGGTGCAACTTCCGAGCAAATGGGAATGGGAATGGGTCAGCAGGGTCAGAGGCCCAAGAGTTACAATCAACACTGGCAATATAGATCGACTGTTAACGCGGAGGAATTGTTTAGAAGAATATTTGGCGACGCTGGATTTCAAAGCGGAGCCTTTAACGACTTTGAAGATTTTTCAGAGACATCTTACGGTTTCGGAGCAGCTCAAGAGGTACGCAAATATCTGCGTTATACTTTTATTTTCTGCATTAATACGGCACAAATCTAATATCCTTTTTCTTACACAGGTGATAATGAACTTATCGTTTTCCCAAGCTGCCAGAGGTGTGAATAAGGATATCGATGTAAACGTAATAGACTATTGCCCGAAATGCCGTGGCTCTCGTTGCGAGATCGGAACGAAACCCGTAAAGTGTCAATACTGCAACGGTACAGGAGTAGAGACGATAACCACCGGCCCTTTCGTAATGAGCTCGACTTGTCGGTACTGTCAAGGGACAAAGATGCACATCAAGTTCCCTTGCACAGAGTGTTTAGCGAAAGGACAAACGGTACGAATACTTGTTCATTGTCATCATCTCTATAAGTATCATTCCATTTTCTTATTTACTATCGTGCCATTTTAATCGCGCTGCATTTTTATAGGTACAACGTAAGAGAATTACGGTACCGGTCCCCGCCGGAGTGGAGGACGGTCAAACGATTCGTATGCCAATCGGCAAGAAGGAGATATTCGTGACATTCCGTGTGGAGAAGTCCCGGTACTTTCGCCGCGACGGCCCCGACGTGCACACCGACGCGGGAGTCTCGCTGGCGCAGGCGGTGCTGGGAGGTACGATACGAGTGGAGGGCGTATACGAAGATCAGACTATCCAAATAACGCCGGGCACGTCGTCCCACACGCGGATCCGTTTGAGCGGTAAAGGATTAAAGAAGGTCAACGGAATCGGTTACGGCGATCATTACGTGAACATTAAAGTCGTGGTGCCTAAACAATTGACCGATAAGCAGCGGGCGTTGTTACAAGCGTACGCCGAGCTTGAGACCGATACCCCCGGCAGTATATACGGTGTAACATATAAAACTGACGGTAAGGATAAACAATGAAAAAAAGTAAATCATCACTTATAATAGAATATATTCGTGATATATCCGTTTGATATCCTTACCACATCTTACATGACAATAATTCATCATCTCCATTACACATACTTGCGAGTCGCTTGAGTTTTCTCCAATTGTACCTGCTACTGCTAATTGAATAAAACATTAAAATGTGTTACAAGTGAGTTTCATTGGCGTTTGTCAAAATGAAACAAAAGATTTTTTTCTCACATGAAAATTCGTGCAATAACAATAAAAATTGGTATAACAATGATTGATTCATTGTGAAATACATGTATTGCTTCGAGTTTTCTTCATCAGTAGCTTCAATGTTTTTTCTAGGCACAGCAGGTCCAAAGGTGCAAACTCAAGCGAGTCAAGATGTCCAAAATGATCAAACTAATCAAAATGATGGTCTGCTTGGAAAAATTAAAAAAGCTATATTTGGATAAGAGCGAGTTGTAAGTAAATTGCTGAAAAGAGCATAACTTATTTACACAATTTATCGCATACTTTTTAGTTAATAGATCAAAACGTTTTTTCTTTTGTAAGTGGAATTGTAAGTACTTTTATTAGTAAAATTCCTTAAATATGCAGTATTCCAGACCAAGTTTTATGTGATAAGAATATTTATCACAATTTTCATATTAGCATTATGAAATTCCAATCAACTAAGTTTCTGTGATAGATCTTGGACATTCTATAGTAGGCATACTAACACAAAAGAATACAAATGTGGTACAAGCTATTGTTTATCCACAGGTACAAAAGAGAGTTACTCAGGTCCGCTGCACTTGGTGGAGTCTATACGAATAGCACTGGGAAATATGCCTAATCGTGAAAAACAGCCTTCGTCATCCGAGCCCGAGCATCCGGGAGACAAATCACTGGACAATAAGCCCGTGCATATCAAAGACACCGACGCCGACAGCAAAAATGACACTAATGCTGAAATGCGACGGCGGAAAATGCCCTAAATGTAATCGCGTAACATCTAAAGCAGTCTATAGAGATCTAAAGGATGCTGTTCGTCGCTAATAAATACAAAAATATCGCATACACGCTAGCATTATCATTACAAATGGAAATCGTAGAGGGAATATATTGCAGTCGTGTACACTTTTGATCAAGTTAAATAGAACAAGCATAAGGACCTGAGTAATCATTACGAATGTGAATAAGTGAGGCCAGCCTGATGTCCCTTATCCTAGCTGTACAGTTGTAGCGTACAAGTTTGTCTTTATTTGTTACATCTTATTTAAATAAAGTGTACATGGAGATACAAGTATACAAATCTATTCATTTCAATCGTGTAACGAAAAATGCCCGAAAAAAATGTTGAAATTTAACAGGGTGTCTACTCCCTGGAAAAACCGGAGATTGTCAGGGATTTTTTTATCTTCAAAAATCTGGGAATTCTCATGGAATTTTATTGAGACTGAGAGAATTTTTTCAAAAATTGTGTCTGATAATTTTATTGACGATCTCTTTTTAGTATCAAGGTCTTATGTAAGTTCCTTAGAAAATTGTTCCAATTTTTTAATAATATTTAAATAATATTTAAATAATATTTAAATAAAAATTAGTACTCCTTAAGACGTTTATAATAAATTACTTTTTGTTTTATATTTTTATTTTATATTTTTGTATATATTTTTAGCATAGATATTGTGATATATTGCACTTTGTTATTGTCCAAATTAATTTTACGATTAATAAGTCAATATTAAATGCTAGACAACCTGCATTCTCTCTTTTGGTAACTTTCTTTATAATTGTAATAAATAGAAAACGCATACAATAAAGAAACTGATTTTAAAAAGCTGCATTTATAAAGTTTCTTATTTCACCTAGAATTTTAAACGATATACTTGAAAGATCAGGGAATTTTTTTGCAAGATTTGAGTAGACACCCTGTTTAATGAGAATTTAATCTTCGATCAACAAGCCGTATTTCAGTCCGATGTTTGTGAGACTCTGCGTCGCTGATACCCGTAACACGGCTACCACTATCGCCGCGATAGTGACAGCACCTTCTAAATACAGACCATACAATATCCGTACGTGACCGGCAATGGTGGAGAGATCGCCCGCCGCGGTAAAGTCCAACGGAAACATCACACTCGCCGCGATCGGTCTCGATCGCGCTATACCGAAGCACAGTATTCCCAGAATGTAGTAAGCAACTACAATAGACACCGAGGTGTGTTTCAGTTTTTCATTTTAATTATTATATAATTATTATTCACCTTAATATATTACTAAATAACTATTATATTTCGACCTATAAAAGCTACATTCTGTAATTTCTGTATAAAACGTGTGACAATAATTGTCTGCGCGGTCGAAATGAATATTTACCTGAACAGACAAACGGTAGGATTTTAACCCATCTTGGCATCGTGAAATGGCTAATTTCCGCGTTATCTTGTCGCGCGCCTCGTCTGGCGAGCGCGTACTTTTGCAGACGAAGTGCCACCATCACGCCGAAATTTAGTATGAGAAGAAAATGCGCGGGAATGCCGATAGCAGCGAAAATTACTCCTACCGTGCGACCGATAGTAGTTCGCGGAACGGGCGCTCCGAAACCTGTAAAATTTAAGAATACAGGAGGATTAAGTACGAGAGAAGATACGAGACGACTTTTAAAATAAATAAAAAAAAAAAAGATTTGCATGTGCTCTGCATATTTATACAATTCTTCAAGCTAATTATTTAAGAATTGTTCCGGAAGTAATGCGACAGCAGTTCCCGGGACCCCGATATCAACGGCCTGAGGCAGCAATTGCCTCGTAGGGAGGGGTTTTTAGTGGGTGAGAGTCCCACATAAAAAAAAAAAAATTATTTAAGAATTAATCCCGATATTAATTAACATGCCTAGAGTAGTGATTAGCGAGACGGCGAACAGCACGCAACCGGGAAACGTCCACAACTGTCCGCTGTTGCCGCCCTCACCGTAGCCGGAACTAACGGCGATCAGGAGGAGTTCCTCGTGTTTGGCCACGTACTGACGAACTTTGTCGCTCCACAACGGCTCCACGTCCTGATCCCGTTCCGTACGCAATTGCCGCAACTCCGTCGCCAGGCCGATCGCCAGATCCTTCTGCATGCTCTTCAGCGAGACGACCTGCTCGCGCTCGCGCGGACCTTCCGCGGCGCAAAACGCCGCCGCGCCTGCCACCATCCACATGACGAGCAGCCATAAAAGACCTGCGATAAATTATGTTAAATTAGTTTGAGATAAAAAGCTAATGTGCCATGTTAAAGTTATAAAATTCGAATCAGCTGGGCGTACCAAATTGCGAGAACGACAATCGTCCCATGAATCTCAGATACTTCCAGAATCTCGAGGAAGAGGAATTCCCGTTATCCTCTTCGATGTCTCTGAGAGACGGCAGTACTCTCAATCGTAGCGGTAATCCTTCTATGGTCTGAATAGCCACGGAATTTGTCCATTTCATCGGTATTATACCGTTCTTCAAGCGAGGCGAGATATCCGTGGATATCGTGGTCGGTGTATCCGTGATATCTATTATTAATTCAGAATTTACATATGCGGTAAAAAAGAAAAAAAAATTATAACGGACACATACATGTGTATATGAGACAATTTTTTTCATGTATATATAGATATTGTCCAAGTGTTTTTCTTTTTTTTTCTTTAAGTTTAAAGTCCTCCAGGATACATCGAAGAACGATATTGCACTAAAGAGAATGTCAAGTCAATTTTTTCTTTAAGTTCTTGATGAAAGTTGTATCAGCAAAATACAGTGATCGATTGTTTGAAACTTGGTACCGTGTGCACGTCCTTTCTTAATGTTATACCGTTCCCCCCTATATGAAACTACTTTATTACGTGATAAACTTTTTTTCAACTTTTTTATATGCAATATTCATTACAGGATATTAATTATTGACCATCCTAGAATATATTTTACAAGCTCTGTTTTTGCAATATATCTTCAACTTTTCTTGTGCATTATTCTAAACTTTTTCTCATTATTATTTTTTCAGTGTTTTATTTATATTACATATATATATATATATATATATATATATATATATATATATACACAATTTATATTATATATTACATTTATCTTTTATATATATATATATATATATATATATATAAATTAAAATTTGATTTGTAATAGTTCGGATAACGCCTACCGACGCCGCAGATGACATCGTCGTCGTCGTCCCCCTCATTATGCTTTGCATGATGCCCCGTCATCCTCACGCGGAACTCGGCGATACTATGATGTGCATTGTTGAAGAGAGAAGCGTCCTTGACTCGCGGATGAACCAAGTTTTTGCAGAGGCGACGGTGCTGTTTCCCGGGACCGAAGATGAGAGAGGACCGCGGGGGCACGGCATGTCGTCTCCGCGGCACGGCCACGACGGATACCGGGGTGCGTGATAACGTCGCGACGTTCGGCACGTCACTGACGGGCGTCGCAACGCTCCCGACTACCGGCGGTCGCGGAAAAAGCGGCACATGCATCGGTTAAGGTCAAGATTGTAACCGCGCTTTACAATCCGATCATGTTTTCCCGCAATCGATCACACAAATCGTACGTCGATATTTCACGCGTCGTGCCTTCCTCTCGGCTTCAACGTTCCTCGCTCCTCCCCAGGAGATTCGTCTCAACTGGGCAACGACGTCCCCGAGCACTTGTTGAATCGGCTCATCTCGCAAAGCGTTCCCCAGATGCGCCTCTTGGATTTTCCCAAGGAGCCGTACATTCTGCTGGGAATTTTTTATAATTTTAGCGTTTTACAGACTTGATCTCACGCGATATTTCCATCGATATACGTTGCACCGTGATTTTATTTTTGTCTCGGATATGACGACAGCAACGTTTAATTCGCATTTATTTTCGATAATCAATCCCACAACTTGTGGCTAAATATTAATCATTAATTCATTCATAGCTATAGAGACTATTCGATTTTAATAAATTCGATTCGTTGCGCGATCACAATTTTAAATTACCTATTTCTTGTCGAGGCTTTTTTTGTTGCTTATACATGCAAGAGTATGTACATAAAAGTTGGATCGATGAGCTCTACACGGAAACATGCTCTATGTTTTATTAATAATAATACTGTCTCCAAGCTGTTAAATACACATTACGTAAATTATGACGACAATATTTAATTTAATTAACACGTGCTGTCATATCTTTTATCTTAGCTATAACTTGACAGCTATAAATATTATCAAGTATATATTGCGATAAATATATATATATCTCTGACCTCGTGACCAATTTTGATAATATAATATTTCGAAACTGTTATCATTGATAAATATTGTATTTTAAATATTTTATATATGATAATCAAGTAAAAAAACAGAGATAGGGAAAGAGAAAGCAAAATTATACAAACACGTCGGCGATTCGATACCTCGAAGAATCGAGGAACTACTGGTTCCGTGGAACGAAAGTTTCGTGCATTCGGCGCGTTGCACCGCCACACAACTCCGGAAAGGAGTGCTGGTATATTGATACAATGCTCTTCTGTGTATTCTAATCGTTAAAATTGGAACACGCCCTTGGAATCAATGACGACGATCCTTAAATGATCCATAGCGTTCTGTCTATAACTAATTGCACACACGTGTCCCATCATCGATTAGACGTGGTCGTACGATGAATCCAGCGTGATCGTGCGCCCATTTGACTTTGTGGTGTGCCGCAACCACGGCACGTGTGTTAATTTTGTTGTAATGCGTCACGCAATACGCCGATTTGCAGCCGACTTCTGTAATAAAACCATTTGTATTAATAATGTGACAATTCGTAACTTTAATTGCTACATATTATACATCGTATCGTACTTGTCTCGCAGCTCTCTCTCTCTCTCTCTCTCTCTCTCTCTCTCTCTCTCTCTCTCTCTCTCCTCATATACAATTTTCATCGTTTACAAATATGTAGTTTTCTCTGCGCAAAGCAACGTGTATCTTCCCGATACACGCTCATTATTGAATTATCGATCATGTGACCTTGTTTTCCTTATCCTCGCGTACATTGTCCTCGCGTGTGCAGTGCTTTATTATTCCGTAAATTCCTCCGTACGATGGCTCATAGATACAAAGCTTCGACATTCTACAATACACACACACACAAATGAAATATAAGACATTAAAAACTAAAGAGATATAACAAATATGAAAGAGACAATACAAATTAACATTCCGTTAAAATTTAGAAATTAAAATGAAAGATTCGTCACTGAGAGATATTTCAGATTCCTAATGGAGATAATTCATGGAGATTGCTAATAGAGGAGATAATTTTAGGCATAATCTAAAATCTACATGTCATTAGCGGCCTTAATCGTTCTCTTTCTCCGCCTGCAATCGCGGCTATGCATTCCTCGGTTGCGCATCCTCGCGGTTTGCCAACAGCGTTTGCGCGACATCGATCCGCGATATTTCGCGGTCTCGCCCCTCGGTGAGCATCATCCCCGTGCCAGTTCGACACGGCGGATGTTCCACGGAGGACCCGCCGTTTGCGTCTAATAATATGGAACATTGTTGTACCGTTCTCGATCGACGACGAGATCGAGGAATTCCTGTGGTGCGTGAGTTTAGCCGAACAGCCCTCTTCGTTATATACGATTCGTCAATTACAGCTTTACTTGCATGTGTCAAACGTATCGCTCCTTAAAATCGCCCCACATTGCTAAAAATATAACTGAAGATTGAGCAAAATATATATATATATAGACAATAGAGAATAATTCACGTTTCGCGTCTGCAGATATTTTTATTCCATAAATAAAAAGCATATTAGAAAAATAAGCGCGTCAAGTATATTTGTCTGTATAAAATAATGCCATGAAAAAGAAGCGAGATGAAAAAATGATAGCAAAAAATATAGATTGTCACAATTGTATTAAATTCATAATTGCAGTATATTGCATCGAAGGCGAAGCCTTAACGACATATATGTCGTTATAAATCGATTTATAAATTGGATTAAAAAAATATACACGTGAACATTAAATATGTATATCTACAATAGATGCGCGAATATCAATATATTATTATATTTTATTATAGACAATGTAAATTAACGTACGTGATATTCAATGTATTATCGTGATATCAAACAAAAATCTAAATATTTCTTTGCCATCATTTTTATTTTTTGTGAAAATAGTTTCATTAAAAAAAAAAAAAGATAATTAATTATATATATAACTATATTAATTATATAATCTCAAATAATGTTCGCAAAAAAATCTAGCAGTCGGCTAAAGGATGCGTTGTAGCAGAATTATTGTCCTGGACATTATAACTCTTGACGCGAGACATGCTATCGCGTCTCTTGATTTTGCAAAAAATCCTTATATAGGTAAAACGATATTTAAATTAAATTAATTAAATTCTAAATCCATGTGTATCCTCAGACAAGAAAGCGATGCGCAGCCTTGCTCGCAGGCTACTAGTATGGCCGGCGTTCGTGCTGTCTCTCCTGGTGGCCGGTCGTTTGCTGTTCGGCCGTGACTTTCGATTGCCGACGACGACAATCGTTTTTCACGACGACGACAGCATCTCGATACCGAGCGGCGGCCATACGAATTCGCAGCAAGACTCCGGTCCACCGGGACCGCCCGCCTATGCGGCAGGCATGTACATGGCGGGTCGGCGACCCCGCAACGGAAGTGCCTGCAGGTGGTACCACGGCCTGCCGGATGTCCTTTCTTATCCACCGTCCAGGCTCACTTGGAGTCCCGAAATCGGCGAGAAGAGCCCTTACAGGTACAAGGCCGCGTTCTCGGACAAGATGAGATTGTCAATACTTTTATTTTGCTAGAAAATATAATGGTATCGAAAGCGGAGCACGGAGAAAAAAAGTTTGCTCGCGCAGCAAGTTGTATGCTGTCGTGTGACAAATTTCGTCAATTATCGTGTGAGATAACAAAAAACTTAACAAAGATATTCTTATTTAGGATATATTTCTTATTTTTATTAAATTTATTGCAAAGGAAGTAGACTATTTTGCTCGTCGTTCTACGAATGAATTCGCTCGGCAATATTTTTCCAACAGAACATCGAGTAATTCGTTACGATAGCAGAAGTGTTTGATATTCGCTTTCGTTTGATTCGAATATAAATGATGGGTGATGGTTTTGCTGCGATGGCGAGATTCTTTTTCTCCGTGCAGGGTCCTACCGTTCGTGTTGCGCGGCGCCACCGAAGCGACAGACGGGTTGTCCCAGGTCACGCTGTCCACACACGCCACCGCCGATCAGGTTTACGGGATCGTGGAGCTGGCCAGACGATGGGAAGGACCTCTCAGCCTGGCGGTGTTCGCGCCGGGCCTCGACGCCGGCCTCGCTGTCGCTCAGCTTGATCGGGCCTGTCAGTGCGAGCCTGCCATGTACAAGGTCTCCCTCAACTTCCATGTCACGAATCTCGTGTGTCATGCAACACTCGTCGACCCTCAAAGTTTTCATATTTTCATCAACATATATTCGGCATCTCAGGAGTCCGTAAATGCAAGATGAACGCTTCTATAGAACATCCTGTCCCCTAAAAAAGATACTTTATATTATCGCGTACACACTTTTTTTATAGATCTATTTTTCGTTAGTTTTCATGAAAATTATTTTATCAGTTTGCTTATAAGGGGTCCGTAAATATAATCTAGTTTAGTTTTTCTTTTCTTCACGATTGAAATAATTTTCTAGACGCACGACATGAGAGATCGTTCACGCGACATACATCAGTTGAAATCGATACGCCGCCTGCTACAAAAGGTGCATGCATGATAGACGCGGATTCCGTTATGTCAACACGCACGCCTACGATTAGCATAACCGTTTTAATCCATATGGAATGCCAATTATCTTAATTAAGATTCTACGAATTAAGAACACTTGATTGTATGCAATCCATAAATAGAAGCTAGTAGAAAAGCGCCGAACATAATTGCCTGTATTATAGGTCTTGCGTAACAGCATGCTAAATTACACGAATATCTTATAGGCTAACAAACTAATATTTAATATAACGTAATACAAAAGAAATCCAAAGCTAATAAAATATTAGATTAAATATTTATTTATCAAAGTATGAAATTATATTTAAAATGCAAGTCAAATATCTTAGATAAATTATATATGTATATATATATATATATATATATATATATATATATATATATTGGAAATAATCTAAAATTTAAAATCTACATTTCGAATAAAAATCCAAACTATTACTACGAACTGTTATCTGCCATCGCAGATAACGATTTCAATAAAAAGTGATAAGGTATATATTGCGATCGATTATCGACGCAATCTTTTCTCTCATCTTTTACGGACATTTATCCTTTTTGGAACACACAGTATTACCTGCCTATGCTTTCTCCTTGCTACCGTTCCGTTTTCATATATTCCGCAGTATATACAGAATTCGCAATCTATGGATCCGACGATCACAGGTTTCTGTCCACCTGGTGTTTCCGGCCGGTCGACCGCCCGCTCTGAGTGCGATCAGTCGTACTCGAGGCGATTGCGCCGCCTCGGATCTTCAGTGGCGACAGGCCGAGACCGAGAGGCGAAAGAGGAGCATGACATATCCGATCAACGTCGCTCGAAACGTGGCGAGAACGGCGGCGAACACGTCCCGCGTGCTGGTGTCGGACATCGAGCTGCTGCCGAGCGCGCGGCTGGCTTCCAGTTTCATGGACATGGTACGTCGAAGGCCGCCCAAAGTCGGCGTGATCTTCGTCGTGCCCGTCTTCGAGATAGAGTCCAATGAACCGCCGCCGGCGACGAAGCGCGAGCTCCTCGCCGCCTGCCGAACCGGTCTAGCGGTGTATTTTCATAGGTAGATTTATATGTAGATTTATGTAATCTCGGGAGAATGTCCTCTAGATTTATAAAAATACACCGATACACTCTACTACTTTCTCGAGCAAGATTTCTCGAAGCATCCACGTCGAGACTAATGTATACGTTCAAACAAGATGCCGACGACAAGATGTGGATCCTTCGCAGATTCCTCTGTCCGCACTGCCAGAGATTTCCCGGACTGACTAGATGGATGATCAGGCCGGATCCGGGCAGGGTTCGACCGTTAATCGTCACCAAAAGGGAATATCCGCATCACAGGTGGGAGCCGGTTTTCATCGGCACGCGCGAGGATCCGCTCTACACGGAAGAGATGTCCTGGGAAGGGAAACAGGACAAGATGGCTCAGGTATCTTATTGAAATACAGACTCTCTCTCGCCCGAATACGGCAAATATTTAAAAAATTTACGCCTGCGAATAATTATATATCTCTGGAAAAATATATCGATTTATATATAAAATTTATATATAAATAAATTATTATTATTAATTATATATATAATATTTATATTTATATTCATTTATATATATATAATTATATATATATATATATACATATATATATACTTTATATACTTTATATATATATATACTTATATACATAGATATATAATTTTTTTCTTATTTATTTTTTAATTTTTATACAATAAATTTATCGTTAGATTATAAATAAGGTCATCGGAGACTTTCTTGCTTTTGTATAATCGGAATGTTATCTTATTCACCTTGTACAGATGTTCGAGATGTGTCTTCTGAATTATCGGTTAGTTGTTCTCGATGGTGCCTTTTTAGTGCATACTCCGGGAATTAAGCGGAAAACGCACAAGATCATCGCGGCTACGCAGGAGTTCTTCCGGCCGCACGAGAGGCGAAACGCCAGGATTTATCAACGCGTGACGAAACGTCTAATCAAGCAATATCCGATTAATCGTAGATGCGCGCAATGAGACTCGTCAAAATCAGCGTAATCCTTCCTCCTTGAAAAAAAGAAGAGAGAGAGAGAGAGAGAGAGAGAGAGAGAGAGAGAGAGAGAGAGAGAGAGAGAGAGAGATCGCTTCGATGCGCATGCGGTGCCTGATATATATCATATATCTGTATATGAACGATAAGAAAATATTTTTCGGTGACGTCGCGAGTTTTAATTAGACTTATTAGAAGAAGCTGCGAATATATATCAATACCAAAATCGTTTTTCTCACCGCGGAAATAAAGATTTTTATACGCAAAGAAGTATGTCTCTCTTACGATAATAAAATAAAACTCACCCCCGTATATACGATTCCTTCCGATTAAACGTAGACGATCTTAAATATAAGATCGGACTATGAATACCGGCCATAGAATACTTTGACATTCAATGTATATTTCTCAAATTTTGATTTTTTTTAAATATATATATATATATATATATATATATATGTATATAGATGCGTTATGTAAATTAAGCGCGAAACCGCAAGCACGCGCAACTAACAAGGGAACGGTCGGAAGTGTCCCTCACCGATTTTAATGAGCCTTGAATATGTTGCAGAGCATTGAAAAATATTAGACCCGTATTTTTTTTAGCGGCGTATCTCGACGTTTAGGGGGTAAAACACCCCCTTGAAGAAAAAACGGTTTTTTAATTTCTGAGCTAATACGATAGAAACGGTAAAAAATATTAAAAAATGTTTCAAGTAAAAGTTTTATGGTTTCAAATGTTCTTTAAAACAGTGCAAAGAAATTTTTCAAAAATTTCAAATTTTTCGAAGTTCCCCCCCCCCTCCACAATTTTTGAAAATTTTAAAATTTATTTTATAAAAATTCTGAAAGCTTATTTAATTCCGAATCCAACCGTATATAAGAAAGTTGTATTCCGACAACGCATTTTTGAGAAATAAGCTAGAAATACCACTTTTACCAAATTTACAAAAATTGTGGAGGGGGGGGGGGGGGGAGAAACTTCGAAAAATTTGAAATTTTTGAAAAATTTCTTTGCACTGTTTTAAAGAACATTTAAAACCATAAAACTTTTACTTGAAACATTTTTTAATATTTTTTACCGTTCCGATGGTATTAGCTCAGAAATTAAAAAACCGTTTTTTTTCAAGGGGGTGTTTTACCCCCTAAACGTCGAGATACGCCGCTAAAAAAAAATACGGGTCTAATATTTTTCAATGCTCTACAACATATTCAAGGCTCATTAAAATCGGTGAGGGACACTTCCGACCGTTCCCTTGTAAGTTACGCAGGCTAGGATCTTGAAATAAGTCGCATCAAGGTGAGTCGCTATTGGTCGATCAGCGAGAAGCCATTTCAACGAACACACTTTTAACGATCAACGTTCCAACAGCGATTACATTTTCGGAGCACATAGAAAAAAAAATATTCTATTCTTATTTCAAGCGCAAAAATAATCTCTGCGTGAGAAAATTATTTCGCGCGAAACTGTCAAAACATACCAGCTATCAGATAATAACTTGCGGATATAATCGCTGAGCGGATAAATACAAAAACAAACGTGAAATGTCAAATCAAATGTCATTCGTCGCTCTATACATGTAGCGACTCTACGTTCTCGCGGTCGTTTGATGACTCACCGGTAACCGCAAAATTTTTCTAATTTTTCTCGACGCGAACAAAAACCGCGCATAACCCGTTTTACATGTACATACAATACAACAAATACATGCGGTAATAATACATCGTCGCGAGTGAAGCAAGCTGCTAACGTAAGTAGAGCTAATCGCCAAATAAGGTCGAATAAGTATCAAAGGGGGAGATTCGTGATCCGTGTTGCCGGTTCCATGGAAACGTTCGTATAAAAAAAAACAGATAGGGAAGAGGGAGGAAAAAGGAGAATACAGCACGCGCCAGTGATGCCAGTTTCGAGACGCTGCAGCACGTACAGCGTGGAGGGGCTAGGAGCGCACACAAGGAAGGAGCCGTGTACGTGTGCGCTCCTAGCCCCTCCACGCTGTACGTGCTGCAGCGTCTCGAAACTGGCATCACTGGCACGCGCGAGAGAAAGAGAGAGAGAGAGAGAGATGGGAGACCCTCTCCCTCACCCAGCTACGTTAGATCGGATGCGATCGGACGTGTTCGGTGTTCGTCCTTGCCGGGCGCGCCTCTCGCCGAAACGCTAGCACGCACGAGCGGATTCAGTCTCGTGCGGTGATCATTAATTAATTAGAGGTATATCTCTCGCGTTCTCTCTCTCTCTCTAACGGCGCGCCGAGGTTGACGGTGTTGGTGCGACACTTGTATTAGTGTCAAAGCGGTGAAAACGACATGGTCACGCGGCCAAATGGACTCGTTATCTCGATCGTATGACAATCGCTCCTCCCGCTACTGCTTGTAGTGGTAGTGGTGATAATAATAGTAGTAGTGGGTAATAAATCCTAGTGTGGTTATACGATAGAGTAATGATAGTGAGACTTTGACCAGCGGATTACGAAGCTCGACCGGCTTCTCGATCGTAGATATCCGCGAACCGTTCTTATCGCGGCTCTCTCTCTCTCTCGTTTTTTTTTTCCTTTCCTTATTACGGCAAGATTTATCGAAGTGTCATTTCGATTGCGCGACCAACAAGGCGCGCTACATTAGCAGCGGAACGACGCAGCCCGTGTGATACGGACACGCGCGGCGCGGGCTCTCTTTATCTCTCTCTGTCACTCTTTCTTGTCGCAACTGCTGCTCTCCTTCTCCGTCGCTCCGTCCGTCCAGTGGCGCGTTTCAGTTTCAGATCGCACGATACATGTCGAAGCGGTCGCTCCGGGTAAGTGTGCTGCTTGTTTTTTTTTTTTTTCACCCGAAAAATCCTGCCGATTGAGCTTCCTTCGCGGTGTATCAGTTTGCACGAGAGTAGAACAGAATCCCGCGTTTTCAAATCGCGTTCGTCCTGTAAACGATGTCTCGCATGGTCTCGCATAGCGATGAGATAATTCTGACATTAATTAATCCTAATTTCTCTCGCTCGCTCTTTCTCCTTTTGTAACTCTCTTTTTCTCACATCGCTATAGTTCTATCGGGCATTTATAAATTTATCATTCATCCGATGTAATCTAAGGTAGGAGAGAGAGAGAGAGAGAGACAAAGAGAGATTTGATAAACTTGTACTTCAATGCGAATGAGTGATAAGAAATGTTTCTCAATTACATTATCATAATTGTATGCTAATACATTTGTGCCTTGCAGACTACAGAGGAATGAATATCTTGAGAAATATTTCGGCGACCCTCTGGTCGCCGGACATCTGGTTGCCTCCTAATATAACATGGGAGGATATCAGTCCGAATGCAGACAATAAATATGCTAATTATCAGCATTTAATCTTTCCTGTGCCCATGGCATTTGTTCTACTAGGGATAAGATACACTCTTGAAAGGTAAGGTTTTATGTGCCTTTTGGTTTTATAGCCTTTATCTTTAAATATATTAATGTGTTTTATTTCTGGAAAGTGTTATAAATATGTATCAAATAAATGCGTAATGTTCAAAATAATATATTATAAATGAGAAAAATCTAATGTGCGTTAAAAAATTCATGGAATCTTGAAAGAAGGCTAATCTATCCAATTTTTTATATATTCGTAATACATATTTTTTAAACAGGTATTGGTTTGCTCCCTTTGGAAAGTCGATTGGTATAAAAAATACCAGAAGCAAACGAGCAGTACCCAATGAAATATTAGAAAAAGCATATCTTAATAAGAAAACTAAGTATAAGCAGGTGAGTGACATTAATCCATCTTGGAAAAAAATTTAATTAGACATGCAATTATAACAAAAAGATCAAATTTTTTATCGATAGAGAGAAAGTTATTTTCATAAATAACATTAAAAGATCTCATCTAATATTAACAGTATTAAAAGACAAATTAAATAGCATTACATACTGATGTATTTGTATGTATATCATCTGTATATATTATGTTGACATTGTGTAACGCACAACTGTATTTTAAGATTTCAGGCTTGGCTAAACAATTAGATTGGTCTGAAAGGCAGGTGGAGAGATGGCTTCGATTACGTCGTTCTCAAGATAAGCCATCTACTCTTACAAAATTCTGTGAAAGCTGGTCAGTTATCTTAATTAACTGTACTGTCTTGCAAGAATTACGTAACACGAAAAAAAATAATATACATAACCTTTTCTCTTTTCTTTTAGTTGGAGATGTTTCTATTATGCATATTCGTTCTTTTACGGCCTTGTTATTCTATGGGACAAACCATGGCTTTGGGACATTAATCATTGTTATTATAATTATCCTTACCATCCTGTTACTAGTGACATATGGTGGTATTATATGATATCAATGGCATTTTATTGGGCATTAAGCTTTTCTCAATTCTTCGATGTAAAGAGAAAAGATTTCTGGCAGATGTTCATTCATCACATAGCCACAATTTCGCTCATGTGTTTCTCGTGGGTCGGAAACCTAACTAGGATTGGTTCTTTGGTATTGTTAGTGCACGATTGTGCAGATATACTCTTGGAGGTAAGAGTTTAAAGGATTAAAATTGTACTCACAGCGGTATTTTGTATATTTTAATTCATGTAATTTATTTCTCAATTTTCAGGCAGCAAAAATGGCAAAGTATGCGAATTATCAAAAGGTGTGTGATTGTATATTCGCCGTGTTTACAATTCTGTGGGTTGTGACACGTATGGGTGTGTATCCATTTTGGATAATATATAGGTATGTATATCAGTATATCTATTTAATTCAATTAAACATACATTTCATGAATGCAAATTGATCCAAACTTATTACATGTTACAGCACATCTATAGAGGCTCCTAAGATAGTGCCGATGTTCCCTGCATATTATATCTTTAATTCTTTGTTAATTTTACTACTGCTTCTCCACGCAATTTGGACTTATTTAATCCTTAAGATTGCATATAACTCTTTCAATGCTGGTCAGGTACGTGGAGCTGATTTATACAAATTGTCGCGTGCACGTTCGTTGAGACATTTTATCAATATATCGATGAATAAATGCACATTTATATGCTAATCTTTTCTTCTTTTTGTTTGAAAAAAATATTACAGATGGAAGGTGATATTCGCAGTAATAGCAGCGACGAAGTATCTGACACTTCGGTCAATAATACTCCCGTAAACAGCACCACAAATTACATTAACAAAACGAATTCAAGAGCAAAAGCCCATTAACAAACAGCATGCTAGACGAGTTATTATTTTATGAACGATTTCCAAGGCAGAGAACTCATCCGGACATTTTAGTCAGGTGCTAATCTTTCTCTCTCTCACAAGTATAATAAAATTCTTCAATACAATTTTAATCTCGTAATCCAAGACGTTACCATTAACGTATCTAATCTCATATAAAATTAAAAATACATATATTTTCTTTTTATTCCCTTTTTTGGCAGTATTTTTCTTAAAGCTTCAATACTTTATTACAAATCTATCTATAATTTTGTCACACAATTTTCGTACATTGCGTTAAGGAAAATATATATAGAGGACAACGAAAAAAAAAGTATCAAGGAACGCAATCCTCATTGTTTGCATCACAAATTTATATTTCTACTTTATTTAAGAATTGATTAAGAGAGTGTATATTTATGTATACACATTACTTTGAACGAATTTTTAATGCTTAGTTAAGGTAAGAATGGACCAAAGCTGCAAGATGTTCAGTGTCTCTGAACTCCACCTATTGTCTCCAAGTCTCTGATACCGCGTTATTATTTTGAAAAACGTATTTATTTATTTTCATATATTTTGCGAGCATCAGTCAGAATAATCAATAAGTAAGAATATATATAATTCAATAATAAATTATAATAAAATAATTTCTACTAATTACACACACTTTCACACATATTCATTAACATATACACATACACACTCTATCTCAAAAGGACTTCTCTTTCTCTCTTAATGCAAAGATCAACCAAATACGTTTGTGTGCTAGTGCATAATCCATAAAAAAAAATGCGATAATTTAATTTAAGTATATGTTACTATGTATTTCGCGATATTTATATATCGCTTTGTACCGCTGCAACTTTTGCATTTATCAACGTATAAATATTGCGTATTAAATTGTACGTTGTACTTACAGTGTGAGCCTTTATACAAGTCATTGGTATTAATTATTCTTGCATAATACAATTGCAACGTCGTCCTCGTGTATCTCTAATAAAAATTTCCTTGCCGATTCTCGGATTCTCCTATTTTATTTCTTTACTGTGTTTCCTGCTAAAATTCTAGAAATCCCGTCAAGTGTTAAAATTGTGAAATTGCATTCGTTTTGAAATATCCGCCATTGGGCGGACAAAAATTTATCTATAGAGATTTTAGATATATAATAAGTGCATTGTAGTATTTCAATGTAGGGAAAATAATCTCGTAAGGCGTAAATTAATCTCCCGAGATTACGATTTTGACATTTATTTTTTGAGAGTTTTTCCAGCGAGAAAACGCACAGATAAACACAATGTCACACAATTGGATATTGAATAGAGAATTTTCAAAGCCCCAAAAATTTTTCTGTTTGACAGCCAACCGTGTGACATTGTGCTTACGTGCTTTAATAAAGCTCCCTTTATTTGTAATCTTCGCTTTTGCGCACCGACCCTGAAAGCGCGGGAATAAACGTGGCGGTGGAGCAAAAGTCAAATCGGATCAAGTTAGGTAACATTAAACTTGTCACGTTTGTACACATGTGTGCTTCTTGTTTGGACCCATTGCGCGGCGCAATTTGCGCCTTCTCCTTCTGCTTTTCCTGTATCAACGAGATGCGCGTCATCCGCGACGAAGAGGGGATCACAGGCCTGGAAGGGATCACCTTGACATGTCATTCGAATTTTAGCCGGTTCATATGTGCCTCAATTACGCTGTCGATTTCATTAATAGGTGTTTGAACGTCGTCTAATACAAAAAAAAAAAAAAACATGGGAGGAAAGTGGTCCAGCATGGATCCCTCGCAAGTCGAAGTTCCGGAGATAGACGCACTTCTGAATAGAGATCCCTATTTAAAGATGTACGAGAACGATATTCGCCGGAGGTATTTATTTTTAGCAATTTATGTAAACATTATTTGCATAAGTTTTATACAACTTGATATTGTTACTCGTAATAACTCGAGAATTCTCGTCGTCGTTTTTAATAATACTTTCCTAATCTTTAGGTATGCCGTGTTTAAGGATTATGTTGAAAAAATAGAGGCAGGTGATGGAGACTTGAAGCGATTTACAACTGCGTACAAAGACTTTGGTATTCATGTTCAAGATGACAATAGCGTCGTTGCAAGAGAATGGGCGCCTGGTGCACAGGAAGTATTTCTGACTGGAGATTTCAGTAAGAGGAAAACCATATTTGTATGATTATATGTTTAACATTATATCAAAAGATCATGATTTAATTAATACGATCCTCTTTTATATAGATAATTGGAATAGAACTGCTACACCATACAAAAGAATGGAATATGGAAAATGGGAACTGCATTTACCTCCAAACGCAGATGGCAGTTGTCCTTTGAAGCATCTGTCTGAAGTAAAAGTTATCATAAAGAATCATAATAATGAGTTGCTCGAAAGATTGAGCCCTTGGGCGAGTTATGTAACACAGCCACCAAATAAATCAGAAGGAACCACTTTTAAACAACGTATATGGCATCCAGAAAATGTATGCAGATATAATTACAATTATAAACGTGTCTACATTTGACACATAACAAGCTGATTTGTATTTACTTTTTTTTCAGGTATACAAGTTTAAACATCCTAAACCAAAGAAGCCAGAAAGTTTGAGGATTTACGAATGTCATGTTGGAATTGCTACACAGGAGGGGCGGGTGGGCACTTACTTGGAGTTTGCCAAAAATGTGATACCAAGGATCGAAAAGCAAAAATACAATGCGATACAATTAATGGCAATAATGGAGCATGCTTATTACGCTAGTTTTGGATATCAGGTCAGGATATATTTGTATACACAGAATGAATTTCCAAATAGTTGTATAAAAGTATCTGCAAGTGTCAGCTCTATAACGTGTCTCGTTAAAATTAATCCAGATAACCTCCTTCTATGCTGCTTCGTCTCGCTACGGGACCCCAGAAGAATTGAAAGAGTTGATAGATGTGGCGCATCAACATGGTCTCTATGTTCTGCTAGATGTGGTACATTCGCATGCTTCCAAGAACACTTTGGACGGGCTGAACATGTTTGATGGTACAGACTCATGTTTCTTCCATTCTGGCTCTCGCGGCGAGCATTCGTTATGGGACAGCAGATTATTCAATTATGCAGAATACGAAGTACTTCGATTTCTACTGTCCAATTTACGTTGGTACATCGAGGAATATGGTTTCGACGGATTTAGGTATTTATTTTCTATGAGAAGAGATCTATATAATATTGTAAAAAATTTATAACACAACTATATTCATAATTTTTGATTAAAATGTTTGGATTGGTAGATTTGACGGCGTTACATCGATGCTGTATCATTCAAGAGGCTTAGGACAAGGTTTTAGCGGTCATTACGATGAATATTACGGCCTGAATATTGATGTAGAGGGTATAGTCTACTTGATGCTCGCTAACCATATGTTGCACGAAATATATCCCGAGATTGTCACGATAGCCGAAGATGTTAGTGGAATGCCGGGCGTTTGCAGGTATGAAACATATATAAATTTACATAACTCGAAGCAAATAGAAATGCGAATGTAGTAATGTTACAATCAACTGATAAAATATTCAAGGCCAGTCGCCGAAGGTGGAATGGGATTCGACTATCGATTGGCCATGGCTATTCCTGATAAGTGGATCAAGCTGTTGAAAGAAACCAAAGATGAAGATTGGAACGTCAGCGAAATTTGCTGGACTTTGTCCAATCGAAGATGGATGGAGAAGGCGGTCGCTTATTCCGAGTCTCATGATCAGGCCCTCGTGGGTGATAAGACGATCGCGTTCTGGCTCATGGATAAGGAGATGTACACGCACATGAGCATAGTGAGCGACCGCACCGACATTATCTCTCGCGGCATTGCACTCCACAATCTAATCACGCTGATTACGCATGGTTTGGGCGGCGAAGCTTATCTAAACTTTATAGGTAAACAAATTTAGTTGATATTACATGCGGGCGCGCGCGCGCGTGTATGTGTATGCGCAATCATATTCTCGAAATACTCATTCAATTCGTGCGTCGAGAGAAAATACAACAACACAGAGATACTCTATAAAAATGTGTGTTTTATAGGCAACGAGTTCGGCCATCCCGAATGGCTGGACTTTCCGAGAATCGGGAATTCAGACAGTTACCATTACGCTAGACGTCAGTGGAATTTAGTGGACGACGACTTACTCAGGTACAAATTCATGAACAATTGGGATCGCGCGGTCAATACGCTGGAAGAAAAATACGGATGGCTGCATGCTCATCCTGTAAGTAGCTTTGTACATTACTATTATTATCGTTACCTTAAGTGATTTGCGTAAACTCAGCGCTGAAAGATTAAAAGAAATTCAAAGAATTAAGAGTAACTTGCGAGAATCAAGAATATTAATTTTATAGGGCTACGTGAGTTGGAAGCATCAAGATGACAAAGTGATTGTATTTGACCGAGCTGATCTAGTGTTTGTCTTCAACTTTCATCCGTCGAAATCGTTCGCTGATTATCCAATCGGTGTAAAAAATCCAGGAACGTACAAAATCGTTTTATGTAGCGACGATGAACAGTTTGGAGGGGAACGTCGTGTAGATACAAACGTGCAACATTTTACTAAACCCGAACCGTTTTCTGCGTATCAACACAAGATGATGGTCTACATTCCATGCCGTACGGCCATCGTTTACGCACAAACTGGTAATGCATATCAATACAACATGTATCGTATTAATTACTGTGTATAGCAAATAATATTAATGAAACATTTTTTTTTTATTTTTCAGATTCATAAACCGTTTCATAAAAAGAGAGATGGAGGCTCTGTCCTCAAAAATTACATAATAGATTATACATAAAGAAAATGAAGAAAGTGAGATCTTATTTTTATAGAATTATATGAAACTTATATTTACACATCAAATTGGAACTTGCATATAAAAAAAAGGTGATAAATCCTGAAAAAATGCAAATGTAATCTAAATTTTTATTAAAAAACAATATTTTATTAATTGATCAAAATAGAGGCTGATACATTTAGTTTATTTTTTCAAGATTTGTCACTTTACTCTAAGTTCCTGAATTAACATATTTTGAATAAGCTTTGTGTGCCAAAATATTTTCTTACACAAATTTTATAGAATTAATATATTTTATAGAATAAAGAAGAATTTATTAAACACTAAGAAAATTAATTGCATTTGGATATTTATAAAATGAGGAAATATATCTGGTTTTTTTCTGCAACTGGATTTTCAAATAGAATGTTTACAGCTTAATTATTAATTTATGGATATATATATATATATATAAATACTTGTTTGGCATAAACTGCAATTTATTATTTTTTCCTTTTATATAAATAAGACAAAATCTCCTAAAATTTATCATGTTGAAATAATATCTCTATTGTTTGCAATTTGTACAGCACTAAATTCGGCCTCATTTATATCATAGTCTTTCATTTTTCTTTCTAGTAACCACCATTTGTCTAGGAAGCCTATGTCCACTATCCTTTCATGAAAGGTTACAAATCGCGGTTTTAGGTAAGGGCAGACAGCCTTGTACAATGAGCAATCTTTGTCATAATTATCTAACCAGATCACAGACAAGATACCCAAGTTTAATCTCCTGATGAGTCCTTCGTTGTAACATTGCTCCAACCATTTTATATGCTGCACAGAAACAGGATTACGTATGGGTTCTCCCACTTGTATTAATTTTGTACTACTTTGTATCAATTGTTCCCTGAACATGGTTTCATCTGGATTGTGTCGACTAGAATAAAAACTGCTTCCTAAAACTATGATATATAATTATTTTTTATACAAGCAAATTATTTTTAACCACACACATACATCACATCTCTTCAAGTTATATCAATTATAATTTCTTAAAAGATTAATACATACATGTAGTATATATTGTGGCACGGACAGGACGTTCTCTGCATTCTTTGACTACATCAAACGCAACGTCCTTATAATCTATGTACAGACTGTGCCAGTATTTTGCTGTAAAACGAAACAAACTGTTACGTTACGCGAACACATAACATGTAATTCACTATTCTTATTTACTCCAGACAATATGACATTTCATTCACTATTCTTATTTACCCCAGCGTTCGAGAAAAGTGCCCTTAACTCTCTCGGGCATTTCATATTTTCTAATTTTATCGCCGATTTCATTGAATCTCCACCTAAACGATCTAAAAATCGTCCTGAGTCGATGGGAAAGTTGAATTATTTGTTGAGAATTCATGTTAAATCTTTTTAGTAGAGCCTTCAAAAGTACAACAATTGGTTGTACGAATCCAATAAATGTTGTGTAGTCACGACATCCATGTCTCGTTGTTTTGAATCGTAATAGGTTATGTAACCCGCGTTCGATTTAGAGTCCCTAGAATCCGTTCTAGGGATTCTAGTTCGATTCGAAGATGCGCGCCATCTAGCTTCGATCACGCAACTATCCATAGTTTTAGGGCGATATCGCTAGGGAATTTCGGTATTTGCAGACGGGAGCCAAGTGTTCCTCGCGCGGCGCATCTTGTACTTTTCATCATCCGCGGCCGCCATCGCCGTGTACAGTCTCGAGCAAAAGTTTCGAGAAAAGTTTCGCGCTCCGCGTTGGCGGTCGAGGAGGCGGATCCGCAGATCTGCCGGTTCTCGATTCTCGGGACGGGATATTCGCCGTGCGAATATTTCTCAGCGGCATCGTCCACGTCAATCGTGTAATCGTCATCATGTTTACACAGTTGCGATCTGTTTATCGCGCGCGGTCAGTCTCGGATGTCGCGTCGACGGAAAAGACGTGCTCGTGATAGCGGTGGAAGAAACAACGTCGTGAAGATTCGTATCTCTTAGCTGCACCTCGTTACACTCTCTGTATACTTGAGATGAAACATCTGTTCGAAACGAAATAGATGTATTCGTGCTTCGTGAGGAGAAAAGGCGAAACGAGAGTGCAGCTGATACGCAGTCGGATCTGTAGGTTTTTTAGCGGGAGAGAAAAGAGGAAGAGAGAGACAAATTAGAAGAAGAAGTGGAATATATAGAAGGTGCAATTAGGCGGAACACAAGCTCTCGGTGTACAGTCAGCTCCAGTTCACGCCGCTCGCGGCATTAGTATTATAATACACAACAAGCAACAAGCAGCCTCTCGAGGTGCAGTAAAGTCGCGAGCGCGCAAATGTCAGATGGGTCATGACGACAGCGAGACGAGAGTAGGAATGTGACGGGGCGCAATTCGGCGGCATTTAAATTTTCTCAGCTTGAAGGATTGAAGTCTGCGCGACTCGCTGGGAATCGTCAATCGTGCACGATGGAGGGCCAACAGGTACGGTAAATCCGCATCCGGCGTGTGCGAGAGTCGAGTTCGATCAACTCGATCGTCGTGACTCATTCTATTGGCAAGTGGAGTAATTTCTTCTGTTTCCATTGTGTCACGCGCGAAAATCCGTTTTGGTTTCATGTTTCTCCCATTTCCTTCTGTTTTTACCTCTCCTTTTTCAGGTAAGAGCGCTGTACGACTTCACGGGCGAGTCAGGAACGGCGGAATTGTCTATCGCTGCTGGTGAGGTTCTGACTGTCATACGAGACAATGTGGGAGATGGCTGGTGCGAGGGATTTAATCAGAGCGGACAATCAGGCTTGTTTCCAGCGGCGTACGTTCAACTGGTCGAACAAGCTGCAGTCTCTTCCAGTACATATTTTTATTTATAAACATTAAATATATTTATTAGGTGTTATTCTGTTTTGATTAACCATAATCTTAACATGATACGATTATCTCTCTGATGAGAGATCAGATGATAGATAAGCTACTTCTTTTTAGAAAATTATATAATGTTGATATTGATTGAAATGTGAATTATTGTATTTATACACAGATGCTATGACATCGTCTCAGCAAAGCTCTGGGGATTATTGGGATGATGACTGGGATGACGATTCTGAAGTTGGACAAACACAGGCTTATGTTCCACCTACGCAGCAGCAGCAATCACAAATTATACAACTGCCACAGCAGAATAATGCCAACGACTATGGCGATCAAGTATCAATGCATACTATACATTCTGTGATACCAGACAGGCCTATACCCAATGTACCAAAGAAAAATAACAAGTTTTCTACGTTGATCAAGTCGGGAGAGGATAATTTTTTGATGGGCACTCGAATAGTAACCGTGCCTGAGAGCGAAAAGATTTTTATAGAGGAGGGCGAAGTTGGCCGATGCACGTGGGTGCCGACAGGAGAGTCTTACAGTTGCGTCGTCACATCGCCCAAGAAGGAATCCAAGCTGAAGGGTCTCAAGAGTTTCATCGTCTACCAGCTAACTCCTACGGTAAAAGAAATTGTTGCGTCTTCTTTCTTGCATTCCATTAAGATTGTTAAACTTTCTTTCTAATATTAACATTTATTTGAATTATAGTTCAACAATATACAAGTCTCGAGAAGATACAAGCACTTTGATTGGCTACACGAGCGTTTAGAGGAAAAGTATTGCTTCATTCCGATCCCACCTTTGCCCGACAAACAGATATCCGGGCGCTACGAGAATGCGTTTATCGAGCATCGACGTACGCAGCTGCAGGAGTTTGTCGATTACGTCTGTCGGCATCCCGTTCTGTCGCGCAGTCGTGTTTGGGAGCACTTTATTACGTGTACGGACGAAAAGCGATGGAAGGCAGGGAAACGTCAGGCGGAGAAGGACGAATTGCTAGGTGTGAATTACTTCAACGCCATCCAATGTCCGGACACGCCGTTGGACATCATAAAGATGGAGATTCAGATGGATGCCTTCGGTAGATTTATCAGCGGACTCGATCCGATGGTGAAGAACTTTATGGCCATGGCGGTCGATCAGGCGAAGAAGCACCAAGTACTGTACAAAAGAGAATTCCAGAAGATCGGCCAATCGTTCACGTCGCTCGGTCACGCGCTGGAGGCGGACGATAACGGTCGCGGGAAGTTGACGCGCGCGTTAAAGGCTGCCGGCGACGCTTACAACGATATCGGCAAGCTGTACGACGATCAGCCCAAGTTCGATTGGGAGCCATTGGCGGATAAGTTCCATATTTATCGCGGTATTATTAGCAATTTTCCGGACGTCATCAGCATTCATAAGGTATTTCGCGATGTCACATGTACAATTAATTAAATACAGTCTAACTTGAACAGATTAATTATCGCTGTCTCGTTCTTCTATAGAGCGCCGTACAAAAGCGAAAGGATTGCGATCGACTGGTCAGCGAGCACAAGATGGAACCGCAGCAATTACGCGAGCTTTCCCATCGAACTGACGTGATAGCCCGCGCGCTGATCGCCGAAGAAACGCATTTTCAAAAGGAGCGCGAGGTGCATATAAATAAAGCTGTAAAGACACATCTCAGGGAACAAATCGCCTTCTATCAAAAAATAGTCGACAAACTACAGGAGGCGTTAAGTGCGTTTGAGGAATAATACTCTATATGAATAATTGTCTCACAATCTGCCTAAGTAATATAAAATCCGATTGCTCTAAAGCCACGTAACATCATCGCTAACAGACAAGTATTCCGTGTACGATTACGACGATAAATATACCAAATGCACATAGTTTTACAGTGAGATATGTACATACATTAGATATATATAAATTAATTACATCACAGCAATTGAATAGCTGAACTAGATAACAGTTAATGTCGAAACTGCTATACATAATCGTTAAATATTTGTAAAGCGATCAAGTGATCAATAAAATTGATAAATGATTAGAATTGAGACATAGTATGCAATAATCATTGATATATTACGACAAATTGTAATAATATATTTTGCCTTGATATTAATTTTAACGTTTCGTTCACTGCGTCTCGAAATATAATCTCCGAAATTAATTTATCTATTTTCATAAAAATTTCTTTTTTATGAATTTTTCTTACGATGAAGCGTTATATCGCAGCGATATTATCATGTATATACAAATTTTACACAATCTACATCTAATTTTATTGTAAATGTTGATCGCAAAGCATTGTGTATTGTAATATGAATTGTCATGGGTGTAATAATATTTTGTAACTAGAAACATTCATATCTCTGTGTGTGTTGGGTAATATTAAAAATTGGTAATCACATGTCCATTGGTCTTGCGTGGAGCAATTAGTGAATTGAATATCGAGATTTGTTACAATATTCTATATTAGCACACGTGTTATCATTTTCAAAACAAAATAATCAAAATCGAAAAGTTATATATAACTATACAAGCTTGATTGAATGCTTTCATTAATATGAAAAGTAATATGAAAAGATCAGAATTGTTTAACGAGCAGCTAAATATAGAATATATCTGAAATTTTGCTTTGTAAGATTTATAAGTATTTGCCAAACTTGATGTGAATTATTTTCCTCTGCAGAATATGAAAATTACTTATTCTATCGCAGCGAGGATTATATAAAATTGTTTGGCGCGTATATCACGTAGGGAGAGAAAGATAAATTATCTGCGCGTAATGTCTTTCTATGAAGTGTTCAAAAGACAGTCATTGTACGCGTAGGTCTAATAAAACGCATTATTATTGTATAATTGTGACACGAATCTATACATCTTTAAGTATAAGAAGCATGCGTAACGCGATAGTGAAAAATAACAAAGTGCAAGATACGCTACATTCTTGTTATCGCATTTAAATAATTGTACAAAGAGCTTATGTATATATACATATACATATTAAACATATAGGCACATATGTATATAAATCGACATACCTATAGCTAGGTTTATATGCAGAAATTATACTGTTTATTAATGCGAATTGATAAACACAGGAAAAGTGTTAATTTAATAATAATGGAATATTATTGCGATTTTCTTTGTCGATTTATTTTATTCGTTTACTGCTTTGAATTTACAGTCACAGGTTTACGTTAGGATTCAATCTAATATTCACCGGCGAGAAAATCTTTTTTAATTCGCCGGCTAATGTGTCTCGAAAAATTATTAAAGTTATTAGAGGAATATAATATATTTCGACAAGAGGTAGGGCAAGTTAAAGCAAGAGATAAAATTGAAATATATCGAACGAACCGAAGATCGTTCTTCTCTTTTTGGAAAGGAAATTCTAATAAACGGCTATTGAGTCAAGAATTTTAAATATCATTTATTATTTTATCACATTCTCAATTAACTACCATATAAACAATGTTCATACCGTTTCCTATCATTGCCACGCCTTCTCTTCAATTCAATTCAATTTTATTAACAAAATATCTCTTGGTGTGTATCACGAACTTATTACGATTTCTACTACTGTGATCTTTTTTTTTAACCGCGGTGTATATTACTTGTATATACAAATATATAGATCAAAGGAAATTCACAAAGATTTCGATCGTCATGGGAGAAGAATCATTTGTGCTTGCCGATGACCCGAGTATAAGATAGCGTGAAAGATTAAAGTCGTATACAAAAAACAAACAAGAAATAACAAATTAACTATTGTCCCAAGTTCATTCGGTGGAGAAGATAGCGCGCGCGCGGAGACAGTCTTTCTCTAAAGTACGTATGTATATTGTATGTATGCGACAACACTTTTTTTTTCCTCTAATTACATAAGCAACTTGCGTACAAAAAATAGCGCTCTTGTGCAACCACATGATCACGCACATAATCGACAATTAAATAAGTCACACAAATATAAGACAAGTCGTTACTACGTTTAATGCGCCGCGTTCGCTGTAATACTCTCTTATGTCTATCTCAAAATATGCACACGTCGATTCTTCGTAAGGCCAATCATTCTTTTTTTTCTTTTTTTTTTTAAAAGAAGAACCACATTCTTCCAACAAAAAAAAATCAATAAAGAATAAAATATTTTTAACACATTTTGAATAATATTCATCAAAATTCAGGATTTTTCCTCCCTCTCTCTCTCTCTCTCTCTCTCTCTCTCTCTCTCTCTCTCTCTCTCTGTCTCTCGCATCCCATTTTACACGCGTCCTTTCACAGACATAGGCCGCAACATATGTATGTAAAGAATGTATGCTATGTTACATAGTTAAGCTTCCAGAGCTCGCCGAGCCTGATAGGACATTATTGATATGCCGTTAACATCGCTAAATCGAGCGAGTAATATAACAAAGAGGTAATTATATAAGCTCTGCGTGATCCAACATCGCCGAAAGGAGCATCGCAAACACATCATTGGCACATTTTAAACTATTTTTTTTTTTTATCTTTATTCCGATTATATTCTTCAACGTCCTCGACGTCGATCCGCGAAAGCAAATCGGCGCGCGATTATTATATTCATTACAGTATAGAGAGAGCTTTTCTCTTTTTCTTTTTTTCTTCTATACTTCGTAACTTTTGTTTTGCAATAATATAAGACGGGGGGAGGGGGAGCAAAATTGTCTCGACGGGAGGCGATTATTGAACTCGGTACATTTTGCGTTTCCTAGCGTAACGTTCGCGAAAAGCCTTGTACAGTGAGAAAAATACAGGATAGGAAGATACTAGTACTCGATGTATGCAACCGCGTTAACGTTAGACAAGAACGCTCCGCTTCCTAGATAAAGTTCGAAAAATGTCTCGGTAATATAACACGAATAATATACGCACGCGAATCGTGTCGAAAGTCTTTGACGTTTTGAGTGAAGAGAAGAAGACTTTTGACATCGCATACCGTGTGGTACATCATCATCGCTACATCTATCGTTTCCTTTTTCGTTCTATCGCACACAGCAGTCAGATTGGCCTTTACATTTTTTTTTTTTTTCTTTAAATAAGACTGCGCTAACAATTTGTTCTGGTCGCTATTTAGGATCATCTTATCTTTACATCACATTTACAGTATTCCTGCCGATATGTGTTTGTTCATATGTGTGTGTGTGGCACGGTATTCTGAATATACAAGCTGAAGCTCCGTTTTAAAGATCTCTCCTTTTTTTTTCTTTTAGAATTTTTATCGCAGAGCCATCACACAACGTGCGTGTCTATTTATAGCGTTAAAACGAATTGTTTTCTAGCGAATCTCTCTTATTAGATGACATGATGTTGATCACACGCGGAGCACTTCAGCATCGGGATCGAAAGAGAACGCAGGTGATGCGCCCGAAGGGGACTATTACTGCAATAGTGGTTACACTGATTAATACAGAATTCTATATAATTCTACCAATCTATTGCATTAATGAGAAAAATACGTACAGCATGTGTGTATGTGTGTGTACACGACAATCTTCGATCCTTCGCCATATCCTACTCGTACAAAAAATCTGTACGTACATTTCTTACACATTGATACTTGAGCGCTTTAAGTATCTACAAGCTTTTCGATAGAAAAAAAAACACGTTATTTCGCAACACAGATATATATATATATATTCGAACACGTTCTGTGATATATATATATATATATATATATATATATATATATATATATATAAAAGCACCTACTAAAGTCTCTACTAATGGCACGTATGATAATGTACCATCATCATGTCATCCAAGGCACTTCAGAAGTCAATTTACACAATGAAAGACATCAATAATAGTTCAGTTGGATTAGTATAATTGGACAAGCGTATAATTAACGGTAATTTTCATATACTGTTATATCGCTTGTTCATTGCACCGTCGGATCAATATTATTCTACGGCCGTAGAAGTAGAGAGTTGTTATCCGTTGTTATCGGGGTTTAGGGCTGCGATCGAGAACATGAAACTCGAGATGCGAGGTAAAAATACTTAAATTACTCGGGACGCTCTAAATTATTTCCTTGTAAAACAACAAAAAAAGGCAAGCTACATTCGCAACGCTAAGATCTTATAAATGGCTAATTGGACGAAATTCACTGCTAGAGAGCGATGTTCTCCAACGCATCCCCAAAGATAAGATCATCATCGAGATTCTCAGTCACGCTTTCTTTTTTTTCTATAATTCTCTACGATATTCCCTTACATCGAGAAGTGCCCGCTGTACGGACGGATGCCTAATATGATAATATCAAGAGATTATATTAGATCATAGTTTAATTTCGAGAGAAAGAGTGAATACACACTATAACAACAGGCATGCCTGTTCGATAAAGCGCAATTAGCATGTTTTTCTTTTTTTTCTTTTTTACACTGTTTGATGCTCGGATCTTTTTTTCAACAAGAGCCATATGTGTTCTACTTTCATAACTAACTGTGAAACACGGAAATCGCTAGTCGGTCTCTTTTTCTTGATATATGGATATGTTTTGCAAAGGATACTTTAGCTTTGCGATTAAACAACAGTTTTACATTATATGATATCTGTCCCAGTTTATCAAACTGGTTTATAATAATCCATTCGAGCAACAATTTTGGTAAACATGGAGCATTCAAAATGTGTATTTTGATTAAGACGTAATTTACAAGCTTCATGCTCAGTTTACTTTATAGTTTAAAGATTTAACGGTACGAAACTCATCATCCTGAATTACAATTGTACATTTTTATATCTCGCACAAAAGAGATTTTCGCGACTACCAGTCTTGATACAGCAAAATTACTATTCCGAGAAATTTAAACTTTTACCAACGTCGCGCATGAAAATAATGAACATGCAATAAACGGATCAGAAGTCAGATCATTTAAATAACATTCTCTTTCTCGTTAATTAATCCGATTTTACGCAACGATAAAATAATATAGGCGTAAAAATTATTGGCTCCTATGTCACCGTGTAGCGGTTCATATATATATGGCACACATTCCAATTATTAAAAATAACATTACTATTTTTTCTTTACTTATATATATGGCATTTTTCTTTCAAAAAAGAATTTTCGTGTACAAGACATATATATATATATATATATATATATATATATATATATATATAATATATATATGCCATTTTAATATAAATCTTTTAAACCGTCACAAATGAGACAGAATAAAGTAACGTAACATGTCTTTACATATGTAGAAAATAATTATACAATCACTGTGACAATAACTTTACAGGACTATTTCTCATATATATCTCTTAAAACCAGGCACGCAAGATAATCTATGAGAGTTTCAACGTGTATTTGTGCATTATGTACAGCTTATGTATCCTAGAGAAATAGAAATAGAGAAGTGTAATATAGTGCGATATATTAGTAATTAGTATATTAGCAGAATAATGTACATATACGTATTTAAGTGTCAAGCTAGCTCAGAGGATCCTATTCACAGAGCAGATCCTATGTGTTAATCCTATGTGTAATAAAGGTTGCTTTCCTTTTAGGAGACACAAATCGACACAGGTTAACACACTCGAGCACAGTTTGTCACAGTTAAATGGAACGCGATACACAGAAACGGATACACAGTGTGCACTGAACTTTTAATACCTAACCTTACAAGATTTATCGTAAAACTTCTCAAACGTGTTTTCAAGTTTTATAAATGTATGTATAATATATTATACTGTATATAAATATTTTTATCACTCGAAGTATATTATAAAAATAGAGTTTATTTTTATTTTTTGTTTATTTTTTATTGCACAAACAATTCAAACCTTAATAAGGATAAGTACTAGATTCAAAGATTCTATCGCGAAATACTGGGAACGGATGCGTTCTTCGGTCAAAAGCACATTCCAACTCTCCTCCCGAGCAGAGTCGAATAGTGTCGATTGAGTTTGAATCAAATTCTAAATGGAAAGCGTGTGTCTTTGTGTCAAAAGTGTCGACTGTGTTCCCTAAAAGGAAAGCAGCCATAGTAATATCGCTATGTATATGAAGGGTAGAAGAGAGAGAAAAGTATATATATATATATATATATATATATATATATATATATATATATATATACGTATATAGGATAGTACAAGTGTTTGCTATGCAAGCATTTATAAGTAAGGGCATGTCAATTATATTTAAAAAAAAGTATAGAAAAAAAATGCGTCAATAAAAACAGAAAAAAAGAGAGAGAAGGAAACAGATCTCAGGCTATGTCTCTGTGCACTAAGTGACCTCTCGATATATCGTCTGCGTTTTTTTTTGGATAATAGATTTTCACGGATCACCCGGAAGAAGTAAACTGTGACTTGCATGTAAATAGATAACGAATCATTCTCTATCATTCTCTTTGAGGTGTATATTACGGAGCGAGTGAAGATCGAATTACATGTAGGAACCGTAGTAGCTGGAATTTCTCGTATTCATCCGTGATTCTAACAGTAACAAGGTCTCTATGCTGCACAGAATTTGTATCAAACAGCCGCGCTACTTATTACACCGAATTTTTTATAAAATATAAAAACTTGTCGTTGTACTGTTCGCGTAATGTATATATTTGTATATATGTATATACGTCACATTATATAATAGAGCGAACTCGATCTAATAAAGTAATCGCGCGGACATGATCGCGGAACGCAATCTTCAAGTCTTGTATCTTTAGAGAGATGCGACAGCCTTTTATCCTGTCAAATCGACGCAAAACGGATATTTGCAAATTGCTACGCGACCTATTGCTTATGCGTGTATAACACAGGAAACATCGTAAATCATAAGAATAAAGCCTAAGTGAAAGTAACTGCCGTAACTGCTATAGAAGCAGGTACGAGAGTCATATTGTATTGTATGGGCCCGCCAAAGCGAATTGTGGTTTACGCCTTTCGATGTCGATTGTATCTCTTAATTTGTATATATATATTTTGTCTGTGTGTGTGTGTGTGTGTGTCACCGACGCGAAGCACAAATTGGCTCTATAATCTATCCCCGTCGCTCCTGTAGCTTGAAAGCGACGGCTACATCGCGTGATGCGACCCGACCAACCCGAGTCTTTCGAGACTTTACCTGGATTCGATTCTTTTTATGCTTCCGTTGCTTCCCAAGTCGCAACACACTGTCCCGAAGTAGAGTGGACAGAAAGAGAGAGCGGTGCGTCATGTGCTGCCCCACAGCTTGAAACGTTTGTTGCGCATGTATAATATAGCGTCGGCGACGAACAATCGGCGGGAGTAATCGGAATGGCGTGAGAAGTGAGATTCGTAAACGTCAGCAGAGACGCTTGGCGACGCGTCGAGCGATGCGGTCTGCTTCAGTTGCTGAGGTGGCTCGAGGGTAGCGGTCCCGTGTGCTGGTTGTAACTGATTTGCGATTGCTCTCGATATTGCATGGGGTTGCCGCCGGAGGGTCCGAGCGAACCTGTGCCCTCCTGTTGTTGTTGCTGCTGTTGTTGCTGCTGCTGTTGCTGCTGCTGGCCGCTGTTTAACGCCAGCCGTTGCATCTGCCGTATGACCGTGGCCGCGTGATACGCTTGCTGCAACAGGCATGACACAAAGGGAAGAGATTCCTATGATGAGTCTAAGACATCGCGGACGATTAATCGTGCGCGCTGAGATCGATCGGCGATACCAACCTTCCACCTCGATTTGGCAAAGTTCTTTTTAAGTTGTTCCGATACAGTACCGTGAATGTTCTTATTGCTAGCCGCGTTGCCGGAAATCCTGAAAATATCAAGGTCATGCAATTACATTATGTCCGCCATTATTATCTCACTTGGTTCTTTTATGAACCAATCACATTTTCCTTGTTTGTGCAATTTTGAACTATTGAAATACGTTAAAGTTTCTTCGCATTTGCGAAGTAATGACAAGTTGGCTATTTTGTTAAAAAATTCAAGTACGATATATATATAAAAATATGTTGATAAATCCTTACCAAGGATGTGCAAGGGCCTGCCTGCAACTGTAACGCTCCTCGACGTTGACGCACATCAGCTTTCGAATGAAATCCTTCGCGGAATCACTGATGTCGTCCCAGTACGGTGAATCGAATTCAAATTCACCTACAACAATCTGATTAGCTCTTTGCTATAGAGAGTATACGCAATTTATCTATGATTATATCAACGCACTCTCGCATCCCCTAATATTTATTGATCGATATTCGCAGAAAATAATATTCTAAACTGAGCGAACGCGCAATGTTCTCAATGTCCAAAGATCGGAGCGCTCAAAATGCTATCACGCGCTATAGTACTTTTGCATCCCAAGAGATAATCTTTAGATCGCGAAATGTATTCCTTATTTATTACAATACCACACCCACGGCTCGGTACAGAATATCTAGAAGAGATGTTGTCTTAAAAATGCAAAATGCAGAATTAATTACACTACTGTGTGCTCGTCGATAAAAGTACTATAAAGCGGCTAGATCTCTCTGTACCTCTGTAGAGAAGATTTATTCTATTACCTTTCAGAATTTGCGCGAATAGATTGGCATCGTTCTCGTCGTAGAACGGAGGATAACCGCACAGGAGGATGTACGAGATGACACCTATGCTCCAAACGTCCACCGCTTTGCCGTACGGTTTCTGCGCGAGAACCTCGGGTGCTGCGGATCATAGCGTTTGATCAATTGATCATCGACGTTTGAAATTTCATCTTTCTCTCTCTCTCTCTCTCTTGTTTTTGTTTTTTCTTTGCCGTTGCCAAAAAACTCACCGACGTATCCCGGCGTGCCGCATGCGGTCGCCATGATCCCGGAATCTTCCATCTTCGATAGGCCGAAATCGCTAATCATGATCTTGCTGTCCTCGTCCGGGCTATAATACAGTAGATTCTCGGGCTTGAGATCTCTATGAACGACACCCTGCTCGTGCATGTAGTCGACCGCCTCGAGCACCTGTCTTATTAAGCCGGACGCATCTTTCTCCGTGTACGAACCCTTCTCGACGATTCTGTCGAACAGCTCTCCACCGGTGACCCTACAATATATATACATATATATCTATTTGCAACGTTTAACATTTTTGAATTCGTTGAAATCTAATCTTCGATAGTATCGTGTCGAAGAATGATGCAAATGCGCGTTACTCACAGCTCCATAACTAGATAGACCTTGTGCTTGTCCTCGAACGTCTCCAGCAATTGAACGATATTGGGATGCGTTAACCTGCAAACAACATCTCACGTTTTTTCTTCCTCCGTTTAGAGCACCGCGTAAAATGAGGATTTAATGATATTCTTTTCAATGATTTTTTTTTTATATATCGCGTATTACTTAATTAATTGTATAAAAACGTCGCTATATTTACTATTTACTCTCTCATTATTTACACACGTTTCTCTCTCGAAAAGATAAGATCGAGTACACAAAGTTAATCAGAGAACAAACACTTCTCTTAAAGAGCCGATGCTCGAAGACTAATGATAAGGATCGAGAGATGTAAGATAATAAGAATCGCAATCGCTTAATCGTACCGGAAATTTCAATTGGAAGGCAAAGGCCAGTGTCCTCTGACAAGTATCATTAAATTTTCAAACTCTATTAGAGAGAGAAACGCTGTGGTCATTTTTCTTCCGAAATATATATATATATATATAACTACAATGTTACTTTTATTAAAAAAAAAAAAAAAAAAAAACCGTGTCATATATAATTTTTAAATTTATTTCAAAATGCAATCGTTATTTTTTAATCCAAAACTCTGATTGCAATCTAATATATATTTACGTCTTTTACTTATATAATTAACCATCTTAAGCTCGCAAAATAACGGAACCGTAATAAACTAAATAAACAGCATAACATTAAACAGCGATGCAAAATATTAGCTGAATGTTTTAACTGTAGCTACGTAATATATTAATAAAAAAAACATGCTCAAATATTCAGCTAAAGTCATATTGATAAATTTGGCATATACAGATTATTAATTAGATACAGACAATCACACATCTACGTATAGGAAGAAATAACTATTTACAAAAGTATTGCTTACTAGCGATAATAAAGCAATATCTACGAAATATGTACAAGGGAATCCGAAAGGTACAAGAAAAATTACTTATTATCTATGGCAATATATTACATATTACGTATGAAAGAACATTGACGTAAAATAGCATCTATTAACATTTTTATTAAATGTAAAATATATGAAAAATATCTCTTTATGAATAACTATTATCCCATAATAGCTTAATATCGCGACAGTAAGCTTTGAGCTCGCGCAAACCTTAGCTCTTATATTTTGTATTATTTTCTCGTCAGGAATATACACTTGCTTCATTATCTCTTGTACATATTTCACGTTACACTACCTTGTGAGAAAATGTGTTCGTTAAACGGCTAGCTCTCGTTAAAAGCGGCATCATTTACAACATAATCGATCAAAATCTGTTGCATTTCAAATCACTAAGAACGCTAGAACAACATTATCGTGCGATCGCATGATTCAACACGTGGATATGTGCAAGTTTTCTTTTCTCCTTCACGAATAAAATATATGAGTATGTATTATTCTGTATTATTATGTAAGGAGGTTCTTTTTTTTCCATCGTGAAAAACAAACGCGGCATATTATCTATCGTGATCTACATATAGCGATCTACTACTTGTGACTTTCTTACTCGATTTTATTAATACAATTATATCTGTGTGCAAAAATTAAGCATCCTTGTAAATTACAACGGTATCACCTATGATAGAGATACGATTTAGTAATAAGCAGATAGCAGTAATGTATAATATTTTCTTTATAGTATCTACTAAGTAGTATAAAATTTACACCAATTATTTACATAAATCATTTACACAATCACGGTAAGTTTTCGCGATTAATTTCTTGTAATTCTGTAATATCAAAACCGATGAAGAAAACTTTTAATACGTAATATTTGATCAAAGAAGATAGAAAGACGAACAGAATGCGTTTTTGCGAAGAAAAAAAAACAATATTTCCGATCATTCTTCTTTCTCCGATAAGACTAAAAAAGTAGACGTACTTTCTCCATCTCTCTATTCATTGATATAATGAATAAAAAGACATATTGAAATAAAAGACACCGAAAAAAAATTTAACAATATTTCCGAGTAATAATTGAATAATTTCTTGAAAATAAAAATTAATAACAAATATCTTATAGATTAAACTCATAAATTAAAAGACGTAAAACATACATAAAACATAGTTTAACATACAATACAAGATAAAACATCTAAATAAATACAAGTATGTCACATTTTTTTCCTAATTTGTTCTGCGTATTATTAATCACCAGACCAGAAAAAAAATTATTATACATTATTTTATATAAACAACGATACGCGCGAATCAATCGTTATTTACAAAACGTGATATGATATGATTGTCTGTTTGCTGCAATCGGAAATAATACATTGTTGTTTGCAGTATAGTATACGTTATATTTCTTTAAGAAATGCGTTTAATATATTATGAAAAAAATAACACAGTTTTGGATTCAAATTTAAGACAGCAACATACATTCGTACATTTTTACGTATTATCAAATCTTTTTCTAAATATTTTTTATGTTGTCGTGTAACACTTTACTGTGAAACGTATTGTAGAATATATTATAGAAACAAAAGATTTTTAAAAGCAAATCAAAACGAATTTTAAATACGTTTCCTTATGTATGCGTATGACATAAATGTCCTCTATGGATTGCCGGAAATATTAGTATCTCGATATCAATGTCAATATTGTCGTTTCATTCTAAATGATTTTATCGAAATATAATGCTACAAAATAATTACGTTACATCGATCATTATCGCGCAAATCGGTTTCCATTCTACGATTAGAGTTAATATTATCTAACGGCTGTCGTCGAATTTATTATCACAAATTTAAATAATATGTTCTTGCTAAAAAAAAAAGCTGTTCACTTTACGACGTAATTACAAGCTTACGAGGAGATTGCATGTACGATAAAGAATAAAACATACTTTTGCACGCCCATTTTTTTCGAATAATTTTACAAGAAGAAGGATCTGTTGACACACAAAGTGTTTCACTCGATATTCTAATAAAAAAAACATTTCGATAGAAAGAAAGAGAGACACTGTTTACGGCAATATTTTTATTTTTCATGTAAAACGATCCGTCAAAGATGAAATATGGGGTGTGCAAATATATGTATTACATATTGATCTTTTTACTATATATCCACCGTATATTAGTTGCTCGTTTAGCGAAAGGTGTGGCAGGTATACCAAGGATACCAAAACTGTGTTGAACGGCTACGTTGTGACGACGAACGTGCACAGAACGTGCATCATCGTGTATATTTATAACTATATATAGATATGTATAATTTGAATTGTAAAAATGTATGGCATAATCTCGTCGAGAATGAATACAGAAGAATAATACTGAGAGCGGAATACAGGTAGTTTGGCGCCCGTGATCTCTGGGGCCCACACTTACCATCTCTTTTCGCCACTACTATCCGACCTGAGCGATCCGCCACCACTCTGTGGTGTCGCACTTTCACTGAACCTACGAAGTATAATAAAAAATACCATACACAATTACGTAATTATATATAAATGTAAATATCGAGGGCGGAGATCTGATCGCGCATACTCGCGTGCCAGGTTTGTTCAATCCTCTTTTTTTTTTTCTCCCCCGACTCTTTGTTCTTTAAACCCTTTTATATCGATAAACTCCCAGAGTTTTGTGCCCCCGATTCGGTGGTGTAAAAACAATGGATTTGTATAATAAATCGATAATGTGATATTGATTGACAAATAGAGGTGCGATAAAGTTAGAGTCTCGTTCGTCGTGAAAGGTAAATACGTGGTAAGCGGATTATGAAAATAGAGATATATATATATATATATATATATATATATATATATATATATATTCGACACACACAAAGAATATATGTAATTGATGTCATTGAAATTTCATGTATGCATGCAGTGTCTATTTCTCTGCAAAATTTAGAAAATTTACAAAACTCAGTACCACATTTACTTTCATATTAATTGGATCTGAAACATAAATTTTTTTACATCTATTATTAAAGTAAAAATATCAACTTTGTTGTTATAATGTAGATATTATGTATGTTTTGCAGTTTCTTCGTGTTGATGTTTGGTTTGAGTAACGTGTGTATGTATGTATGTTTATTGTAGCAGCTTCTGCAGTGCTGATCGATAAATTATAATTTCATGATACAACAGAATTCTCGGGATCTTTTTTTCTTATAATATTTGTTCTAATCGCTCTTGCGTGTCTTAATTTAGTCTTACGTAAATCACAATAACATAGAATAGAATGATAAAAAAGAGAAAGATAATTCAATGCTGATAAAAACATCGAAAAGTACCATCTCAACACATATATCCATAGCTTAGTCATGTCAAAGACATTGTCAAAAAATACATGTATCCACGTGATAAAAAGACATTATGATAGAGGTCTTTATATGGGAATTATATGTGTTATATGTTTAACAGAGAGCATCGAGACAATATATAGCTTATATATATATACGAAAGGCACATTATTTGCATACAACATTAAGGATAACAAGAGGACAGACGACAGCCATCAGAGCTTGCTGCAAATGCCACATCACAGCGCTTTTCTCGAAAACAACTTTCCGAGACACATGTCATATTGTGAGCTCGACTACGTAACACCATATATACGATGTATATGTAGTCATAATAATACTCGTATAAGTGAGAAAGCACAATGAGATTTTGTTAGTAGCTCATAGATTAATGTTTCATATTCCCACGTGATTCGTATATATCGAGAACAATTTACGGTTCTCAAAAGAAAACACAACTTCGAGAAGCAAAAATCGAAAAACTCCGAATGACATTTTCTTTACACTTGCAACGTCACGACAGATGAATTTGTCTGATAGTACTATAGCTAGAGAGCTATGGGGGGAGAGGATATGATATTCGAGTAATATAATTTTGACGGGGGGGGGGGGGAGGTTAAAGCGTTTGTTATATATAAAGGGAGGAGGCATGCGTATAAACTATATATCGAGGTCGAGTCCAACGATAATAGAGAGAACTGGTGTACTTAAATCAGCCAATTATCAGTTTTTTTTTTTTTCCGAATGCCTAAGTATTATAAGGAGCAACTATAAGAACAAACAAAGAGTTACATTACTAGTAAAAAAATTCATCTACTATATGTGTCCAGCTATCGGAATCTGCTCTGCTTCCTACCTTCGCAGAACTTTGATTTCGTTCTCCAATGAATCCTCCTTTCCCTTCAGCGCCTTCTTGTCGATTATCTTCACGGCAAACATTTGACCAGGCTTCTCTTTGCTCTCCGCTAGCCTCACCTCGGAAAACGCACCCCTATAAACAAAAGGAGAATGAGAGATATATTTAGACACATCGAAAAAGTAGATTTATCTACAATTAGAGACTGTATGTGACGTTTCTTCGAGATAAATTGTTCATTATTCGTGCAATTATATAAACTGTATAATATGTTTCTTTTGTTAATCTATAGATCAATTGACGCATATTATCACCAGTTACAATTGGATATAGACCAGACTTTAGGGTGCACGATAATGTAAAGCTGCAAGTAATTAATTCTTCAATTATCATATGAAATACGATATAACAGATGCATCTGAAAACACATATAGAAATACATCAAAAGACACGCATCGTATTATCCAAGTAACAGGAGGTCTTTTATTCTACGTAATATTTACGTTTCTTTTTTCAGTGTCTCTTGATAAATAGAAAAGATATCGAAAAAGTGTGAAGAAACGGAGCAAAATATGATTTTAGTTTAAGACACATTGTATAACGAGAATTTTTAAGAAAAAAGATCCGCTTATGTCTATAAATAAATAAAACTTGATTTTTCCCGAGTTTTTACAAAAGACATCATTATACAGCAAGAAGTCGGAGACTGAAAAGATATATTCAACTATTTTTTACCCTTCTCGCGTTATTTAAGAATTTCCAATTAAACGAAAACGCGCATTCGGTTTTAGCAACAAATTAATTTATTCATTCTATTTACGGAAATTATGAACGCATTTTAATGCATTAGATGTGTGTTCTCGGTCACTTAAATATTCGTTATATATTACAATGTATCGGCGATCTGTTACATAAACGGCACAATAATTCATTGACAAATAACACTGATACGTCTATTTATAGATATATATGTTTGCGTTCTGAGCATTTTTTTCAAAAGAAATACCGATAACGTGCACGTACGAAGCGACTAAGAGACTGATGACGAACATTGAGCGCATTCTTTTTTTTTCTAAATCAATCTAGTCAACAATCGCCAAGTTTAATTCGGATTCCGAAAAACATCAAGCGATAAGAAAGAAGGAACCGTATTTAATTTTTGAGCTCCAAACATATGTAAAAAATAAATATCGAATGTTGAAATTAAAAATATAAAAATAAAATCATAAAGATATGTAATAATAATAACAGAAAAGCAAAAGAGATTCAAATTTTCGTCTCTTTTAAGCTCTCGTAAATCCGATGTCGCGCAACGTATGTATGTGTGTGACATTAGAATAGAATTTCCGGTTAAAGACATCAATTTAAGAGAGCAATCTCGCAAAGTGTTATTACGCAAATGCTATACATTATATTTTAATACGATTTACAATGTGACATACCGAGCGACGTCCGAAGACATCTCTTGCGCGTAAAAAGGAAAAAAAAAGGAACAGCTTTCTCGCACGCGGAATATATTCCGAAAAAAGTAAACCGTCGCGAAAGAAAGTTACGTTGTTACTTCATGTCGGCGACAAGAAAAGAAAGATTAAATCGCGGACACTTCCATTTATGCGATCTACTTAGCACGGATTGCGCCTCATCGTTTATACGCATAAACGGAAAAAAAACTGGAAGCTGCGCGCTCCGAGAAGAAGGCCACGGAGAAAAGATGTCTATATATATGTGTGTGTGTGTGTGTGTGTGTAGAGTAAGTTCAAGTCATCCGGGACTTTGTTCCTTTTCAATCACCGAAGTTCTCATCGGTGTCGATTCGAGATCGATTTCTCCTCGTATCGAAAACACATCGAAGCGGATAATTTCCAACAAGTATCCGATTTTCATCATTAATATAATTTTGCCTGCGTTAAATTAAAATTATCTCTGTCAAAAACGAAATACAAGTTAAAATTAATTGTAAAATAAAATTCTCTCAATCATTTGCCCTTTCGAAGCTTGAATTCACAAGGACACGCTTTTACTTTAAATCGTTTTGATTTTAAATCGTTTTTTAATTTTATCGAAAAAAATTGAGAGAGAGAGAGAGAGAGAGAGAGAGAGAGAGAAATTTGACTCATTTTTATTTGGAAAAAAATCTATTCCGAACTGATCGAGGAAGCTACGGTTAAAGGAACGCGCGGTGGTTTCAGGACACTCTGTATTCATACGAATTTCGTCGGATTTAATGCGAATAGAAGATCATCCTGGAGGATCTCGCGAGATGCATATTAATATCGCGTTCCCGCAGCTGAAAGGAATAATCGTGAGAGAGAGAGAGAGAGAGAGAGAGAGAGAGAGAGAGAGAGAGAGAGAGAGAGAGAGAGAGAGAGAGAACAAAAAATCACCTCATATCTCTCTCTCTCTCGCGCGCGCGCGCGCGTGTGAATCTTAAATAATACTAATCCGCCGAATACGTTTACAATTTTGTTTTTATTGAAACGACAAAACATCTTCCATCTTTTTTCTCTCTCGCGCGAATCCTATCGATAAAAAAAAAATTATTTTCCGATTATGTCATTTATTTCTAGCATTCTTACAAAATGTATTTCAACATTCTTCGGTTTTCTCGATCGCCATTACGTAACGTATAATCATAGGCAATCTGTTCCACGCGAATCGAGATGTCACACATATGTTGACGTGGCAGCGAAAGTGTTAAGAGCTAAACGCTTAATCGATCTTGCAGAATATGTAACGCGCGCACACACATTGTTGTTACATGCTTATATTATTTAGTGTAATATCGTATGTCGTATAATATTACGATATTAGCGTAATATCGTTGTAACGCGAGAGCCGAAGGCAGAAATGCAGTGAAAGTGGAAAGTATAATGTTGATTCGTAATAAATTATAAAATAAAAAAGAATTAGAGTTGAGCCCGGAAAGAGTTTATCGTAAAGATATGCAAATGGATATCAATATTAATATCAGAGAAATAGCGTTTATCTTTCTCGAAAATGTAACGTAAATAGAAATCTAGTGAAATAAATAATCGCGTATTTCTCGGAGTATCGAAATCTTCATCTGTCATTAACTCTTTAATCTGCGGCGATATAAATGAAATAAGCGGCGATTAAGCCAGAAATTGGATATCCGTTAAAGCGCTATATCAAATTAATCGGAAGAGAATCATGTTTTATCGACACCGTGGCATCGTTAATCCGTTAAAGTCCTTAATCGTTAAGTATCCCGAGCCCGATAATTACTCCGACGATTGAATTTCCGCTAAGAATGTAGCTTGACGTTTGGCTTATACGAGACAGAGAAAAAAAAACATGTGTGCGTGCGTGAAACAGAGGGAGAGAGAGATGTTTCTTCAATTCCTTGCCGCGATGATCCTCCTACAATCATATCATCGGATAGACAAGGGATGAATACACTTACGTGCCCAATAGATCCTTCAGGACGTACTTGTCCTCGACGGAGGGCGATCTGTCGTCCTTCCCATCCTTCTTGATCTTCTTGTTCGAGTCCTTCTTGCCGAAGAGCGGCATCTTGTCCCCCGAAACTCGCGCGCGCGCGCGCGTGTTATGTTATATACGACACAGTGTATCTATATGCAACGGTATCCGTCACATAAACGGTAACGCACACCGTGTATGTGTATGTGTGTGTGTGTTTGTATGTCGGCCTCCCGCGAATATCTCGTGTACGTTCCGAGTTCGCGCGAAACGTTCGGATCGGCGAATGCAACGCGCGAGAAAGGAGTTACAAAAAAGTCACCGTATTCTCCGAGATTCCCCAGAGAGGATCGAGAACTTCCTCGATCGTCGTCGTTCTCCGGCGCACTGGGAAGACACCCAGTAGACGCGTCAGATCGTCATGTTCTCCCGACAACTTCGCAGGAGCAATCGTGAACCCGCGACCTTTCGGATCGCCCGCGATAGCCCGGCCCGCCGTGCTCTTTTCTTCCCTCCCCACCGGATGGTTGTTTTTCTCTCTCTTTCTCTCTTTGCGAGTCCGCGAATCGTATCCTCTCTCTCTCTCTCTCTCTCTCTCTCTCTCTCTCTCTCTCTCTCTCTCTCTCTCTCTCTCTCACTCACTCGCGTTTCTCGTCCGTCCGCGCGTTCGCTCGACTATTCAGACTATCGTCTCGCCACTGCTATCCGTAGCTTCTTTCAGCTACCGTTCACTACCACCACCACCACTACCACTACTTCGCGCAGAGCCGTGCACGCGTCTTCGCGTATCGGGCTCAGGGTCGCGGTCTCGCCGGACAGCTCGCGTTCCTCGGCCACCAGACGCTCCTTTATCGCGCCGCCGCCACGTCGTCGCTCCTCGTCGCTCTTGGCGATACGCGTTCGCGCCCTTGCCAGCCCCGGGTCATAATGTCATCAGCGCACCCGTAACACCGTATAAACGGATGACTGTATATACATCCGAGCGGACCGGATGAGCGAGAATGACAGCTCGATGACAGCGCGCACCAAGAGTCCCGACGTGCGTTCGGTAATGGGCCGCCAACGACGCCGTTGGCGTCTCGTCGCGTCGTAGCAGGGTTGCCAATCGAGCGTCTCCGATCTCCCTGAGCCCGTTCTTTCGCGCATGCGCGGTGCGGAAAAATGTCGAAATGCGTGCGAAAGAAATACGCACGTTATTTCTCGGGTCTCCGTTAGTCCTGTAAAAATTATCCGAGTTTTTTTCACAAATTTTAATATTAGAAATAAAATATGTGTAATTTATGTTCAGAACCTCTGCTCGAATTTTCGTGCCTATATAAGATTTTTTTTTTTTTTTTTAAACCTAGATCGGGACGTTAGTTGGTAACAGTTGACGATGACGCACGTATGATGCGCATGCGTGAAAAAATTTCCAAATTCCTATATATATGTCTTCGTTTATATTTGATAATTTGTGTATCTTGATTGTAACTTGGGAATTTTGATTAAAAAAAAAAAAAAAAAAAATGGTTTATATTAAACAACATAAGATAGTTTTGCAAAGTATTATGCATGAAGGTGCTTTACATGAAAATCGTGGAAAGGAATTAATTTCCAAGTTATTTGGTATATAAACTTGATCACGAATAATCTAATCTAAATTGCACGCAATATTTTACATAGAATTATGCGAAATATTGTTCCAAAAATCAAATCAAACTTTATTGTGTGTCGAAAAATTTTAGGTCACGAGAATACAGCGCAAGTACTAAGCGAAATAAATGCGAAATTACAGCCATTGCACATGATTATAAAGTGTACAAATTGCGAAGTTACCGGTCAGTTGTATTGGGTTTGTGCAAGTACGGTGCAAGATAAAATTGCCAGGTAATAGCTATTTAAATATCTTAATTAAGGTGTGTATGTGTGTTTCCTAGTTATTGTAGGTTTTGTACTCGCGTTTACTTGTGCTTTACAGCTTTCATCCTGAATTCTCACAAGCTGAATTAGCTCTGTTGCGTAACATATATTCTGAAATTGTCACTTCAAACAATGGTTACGTATCTAGTATCTGGTGCCTTAATTTGTGTTCTACATTAAATCAAAAATTAACCAAAGCTAATGCCGAAGAATTCCTACACAAGATGATTAATAGAAAATGGTTATCGTGCAAGGTACCAAATTTTTGCTGCACAATTTTGATGACTTATTTTTAAGAATAAATTTTCTATTGCAAAGAAATATTTTCCAGAATGGTAAATACTACATGGGAGTAAGAAGCATAGTTGAGCTACTACAATATTTCAAAGAAACGTATCAAGATAATCTTCACACTTGTACTTTGTGCAAACAAGTACTCTTTTATGTAAGATGACTGTGAATATACACATCAACACAAAACACAATATTATTGAAACAATAATCAATTTTATCATTCTTACAGGGAGAGAAATGCGACCAATGTAACACTACAACACACGTTTATTGTTTGAAGAATTATGCAATGAATCGTGGCGGTTTGGAATGTCCTAATTGTCATCATCCTGTATCTCAACATAATCTTTCCAGTAATATTTTATTCTACTTTTTAATTTTATTTTTCATAGTTGTGTATTCAGCTAATAATCAATCTATATTTACTATATCGAGCTGCTTTCTCAACAATGTACTTAGTACATTTATTTTGTTCATTTTAATCTTTAAACAAAATATATATTGTTTTTATTTATTCTAAAAAAGATCTATATTATCTAGGTAATAGTACCAATTCTACAATGGATATCGATGAGATAGATATTGAAATGGATGAAGTGACAGCCTAGTCAGAGAAGATCAAAGAGAAAACATAAAGATTAATATATAAGACATTATTTAATTCATTACAATTACAATAAATATTTTAATAAGCTTACATATTTTAAACATTTAAAAAAATTATGTTTGTTTTGTACATCTATAATTTTGTTTTGTCTAATAAATATTTTGTCATATCAATAACGGTTTATAATGAATCAAAATGCGAAGAAGTAGTGAGAGAGAAATGTATTTCGCATTTTAAAAAGTTATAAATTTTAAGCATTTATAAAAATTTTTACATTTTAATAAAATAAATGTTGCAGAGCAAGGACTAATATATTTATTTTTTTATTATACAAAAATATGTACATTAAATAGATACTATAATACAAATTTTAACTATGTCCACTTACTGTGATTTTCCTCAAACTTTTCTCTTAAATATTTGAGACCAGCCATTATACTATCCTCATTTATATTTCGTGACCCTGTTTCTCCGTTGCTTGTGTGTGTGAATTTGTCACTGGAAACTGAAGATGAAGTACTTTCACCAGGAAGAGGAATATTCATATTTGGCAATTTATGCTGCTCGGATGTGTATGCTCCAAGATAACCATACATATTTTGTGAATAATTACTAGACAGATGAGATAATGGATATGAAACAATTGTTTGTTCCTGAGATGGTGGTGGATTAGATAAACTAGTGGCAAGATTTAACACTGATTCTGTTGTATATTTAGGTAACTCGTATCCAGTGTTACTATTATTTGTTGTACTATTATATTCTACTAAATTGTTTTCATTATTATGACTATTACTATCAACATTTTTTACAACAGAGACTGTCTCCTTGCTGGACTCATTACTGTCTTCATGATTCTGCAAATTAGTATTAAATTTTTTAATGGATTCTGGGGATTCGCGAGTTTCTGTGTTATCAAGCTGCTTATCATGAGCTGATTGCTCGTCAATATTTTCCGAATTGTTGTAAAATCCAGCACTCGTAAAATTATCATAAACTGGTCCAAATTCACCAATTCTTTGGGTTCTACATTTATGTACCCATTCCTCTTGTGACATTACATGCCAATGATTCTTCTTACCCAATAATTCTCCAAAGGCTCTTATTTTATCTTCATCATTACTCTTTTCTTTCTGACAAGTGGTTTCAGTTTCTGCGATACTCGCAGATTTATGATCAGTTTCCTCGCTAGACTTTTCATTATCGTTTTCAATAGATTTATTATTATCTTTGTCGGTTTCATTAATATTGTCAGTAGAATTAATTAACTTGTTTTCCAATGCCAATTCCTCCTCTGTTGGCTCTGCTGGCAAGCCCGCTCTGATCCGCTGTCTAATTCTTGCCGCCTTTAATCTGTTCTGTTCCATTCTCTCTTTCAATTCCTTAATCTCTTTCATTTCTTTCTGCCTCCTCTCTGTTTCCTTCCTTAAGGTTGCTAGATTCTCTTGCTGTTTCACTCTCTCTTCCTCGTCTTGGGAAAATGCATAGTAACCAACACCATGTGTTCGCGCTTCGTCAAACAATATATCTTGATAATGTATATCGGCTTTATCTGCAAGCTTTTCGGTCTGTTCCTCCCATTTTCTTCTCATAATTTCTATCTCAGGTTCTTTTTCTTGAATAGGATATTGTTCCTTATTTTCTTCTTCTCCATCTTCATCGGTGTTCCTCTTCATTATTTCATGCTTTATTAAATCATCCTTCTTTTGCATATGCGGCAAATCTTCCCGCAGACATTTTCTAGTACGGCCAAAACAATCCTGATACTCGACCCAATTTTCTTCCGGCTCTATAGGATATTGTTCATTAATCGCTTCATCGACAAATTCTTCGTCAGGTTCGTCCAATTTGTTCTTGAAATCGACAAGAAATTTGTCATTATTATTTTTTGATTTCTTCAATTTCTCATACAATCTTGCTTTAGCTTCCAACATCAATTTAGACTTTTTATGGGCGATAATGTCCTCTGCATCTACTAATTCTTTAGGATTTTTTTTCGTATCCCCTGCAACAACTTTCTTATTCCTTTTCTTGTTCAGCTGCAGTGGCGAATTGATGGACTCTGTTTTTAACTTTGCTTCATTTACTTCAGCTTGTTTTCTCAACAGCTCTGCTTTCAAACCAACTAAGGATGAAAAATTAACATTGATTTTCTTTGTCATATTCATTATTGGACTGTTGTGTCAACTTTGATTACTGTCAGTAGATACTCTTTGTAAGAGAGCACTAATAAATACAAGTTTTTTGTAAAGATGTACACGATACGAGGATGTCGACGATTAATATAATCTGTGTTCTTCTTCCTAAAAGATAAAATATTGTTACACTGAATTAATGTTCGAGAAATTATTATTATTTGTTCAATAACTATACATAATAGTATACTTACGTACAATTTGATAGAAACTCAAAACATATGTCCCACACAAATTATATAAGCTGTGAGAACATTTAATAACATCCCCACAATGGAATTGAAATATTACTTTAACAAGCCGTTGCAATTCCTTTAGAAATGACATACAACTTTGAGGCTATGTTATGTTTGCAAATACGATTTGGCCATAGAATATGTATATGGAGAAACGTATAGAATTACGTGTAATACACATTGACCAATCAGGATCAAAAGAACAAAGATTCCTTTGTCCTGATTGGTCAAACGTTACTCCATTCGATAAGTAAATTTTCGAACGCAACTTCCTGATGTTAATACGTAGTAAAAAAATACTAAAAATCTCTAGTCAGAAGAAATAATTAAAATAATATTACAAATAATTATAAAACATAATATTGTATAATAATTCAATGTAGAGAAACAAGAGCGCGAATTTAAATTTTATAAATATAATATAATTAGATAAGAGTTTTGCATACAATATTCTACAATATTTTCACATATAATATTCCGCGTAAATAAACGTAGGACACCCATCTTGCATCTGGCGCGCGTCTGAACTTTCGAAAGTCACGTGACGCGTTTGAAAGTCGCAAAGTCACCGACAAGACAACTTTGAAATTCTCGCTTCGCGAGTGAATCCGCGATATTTTCGCGCGATATTAAACGCGTTCAGTCGTTTTTCGCCATCATTGATCGATTCTCGGGATCAGAAATTAACGTCACGCGTCAATCGTGAACGTGTCACGATTATTCAATGATAAACGTGATTCTCCCAGTTGAAAGTTTCCGCGAAAACTGAGATTAGAACATAGAAGAAAAAAGAGAGAGAGAGACACAGAGAGAGAGAGAAAGAGAGTGAGAGGAGAGAGACGAAGAGAAAAACTGGTCTTTCGAGAGAGACGTCAACAGACATTGTAAAAGGGGGAAAGAAGGTGTCCTCGTGACCGTGGCGAATCCGGTGGCAGTTATTGACGGTTATCCAAAGATCGATTCTCGGAGACCGGGATCTTCCGGATCGCCGCAAGATTAATCCTCGAGGTCGAGGGCGTAGTTGCGCTCGTCCGTTGCCGACGTAGCTCAGTTGGATTATTCGAGTGAAGAGGAGAGAAGAGTTCCGGAAGGAATTTGCAGGAGAGTCGGCGAGGAGCTCTGACTATTATTACGCGCGTGATTTTCGCGGTGAAAAAAAATCCAGCGCTCTTCGTGACCGTTCGGCCCTCTTCGCTGCGCTCAGCTGTTCCTCGCGCGCGGCATCACGAGGGCAAGACGAGCACGCGGTCGCCCGCGATTCATCCGCAGCCACAGCGAAAATAACAGCCAGAGATCCACGGACGTCGAATCCAAATGGCACCGCGCAAGCAAACGAAGCAGGCGGCGGCGGAGAGCACCGTAGCTGCTGCGGACGGCAACGTGACGCCGCCGAAGAAGAGGAAAACCGTCGCGAGATCGATGGTCGCGGAGGCGCCGAAGCAAGCGAAGAGCAAGGCGGCGGCGGCAGCACCTCGGCATACGAAACAAGTGAAGAAGCTCCTGGAGGAGGAGCTGGCTCCCGTGTTTTCGCCGAAGAAATTACGCAGCAGGGATAAGAACGTCGTCGCGGCCGCGGTAACGACGAAAAACGCCGCTCCGAAAACCGATACGAGGACCAAGTCCAAGAAGGTGTTTGTCAACAAACAGCAGAGAGAGAAAGCGGACGAGGAGGTCGTCGAGCAGCAGGTAGCCGAAAAAAAGACGCGCGGCAAGTCCGCGAAAAAGGCGGGAACGAAGCCGAAGGCCAAGGCGCCGGTCGCCAGGAAGCGGAAAAGCGAGGTCGAGGAGAACGAGGATGTCGAGAACGCCGAAGTTGTCGGTGAAGAGATTCCACCTGTGAGGAGGACGACCCGTCGCGGGAAAACGATAGACGAGGAGAATGTCGCACCGGCGGCGACACGTGCCCAGAGGCCGAGGAAGCGTGCCGAGACGAAGATGCTCGCGGAGGCTGACGATACGCCGGAGGAGAAGGAGAACGACGCGGAGATGATCGCAGCCGGCAAGAAACCCCGCGAAAGGACAAAGAAGACAGATACGAAAATTGGTAAACTCTGAGATTTTCCGATCATAGACTTTCCTCGAAAGTGCTTTGTCAGTTGCAATTAATTTTTTACTGGCAGAAATGAGGAGAAACAAGAGATAAAATAAAATTCTTACTTAAAAAATATACTTATATTTATAAATTAAAGAACTTGAAACTTATTCCAAGTTAAAGAACTTAGGGTTGAAAGAACATTTCAGGCATTATGTACAATTTAAATTGTGTAAAATAACAAATGAATTCGTCCAGTTGACTTACTGATGTCTATTGGAGTTTTTATTAATCTATTGAGTGGCATAAATCTAGAAATTTTTCAAAATTCTGAGATGCTACACTCATATTTATTCATGCAAAGAGTTTTTACATCACTTTTTATTATTTTCAGCCAAGGTAACAGTCAAGGAAAAATCCAAAAAGAATTCTGCAAAAGCAGAAGAGCTTGCGTTGTCGGAAGAAATAGAAACTGAAGAACAAACTGACCTGAACACAACAATAGAGGAAGATAAACTGATAGCAAATATGAAAAATTCAAAGAAAGGAAATGCAAAGAAAGCTATTCCCAAAGGAAAACGTAATGTTGAAATAACAGAAGAAAATAATGATGCTCAAGTGGAGAAGGCAATAATTTCTGAAGTCGAAGAAAATGGAGAAGCAGAAATTGCACAGATAGAATCTAAACAAAAGAAGAAAAATACAGGAAAAGTAAATGCAGCAATGAATGAAAAAACTGAAGCAAAGAAAAGACAGAAGAAAGGACAAATGGTTGCTACATCTATGAATGAGGAAAAAGAAACAAAGGATGTAGCTGCAGAAGATGAAACTACCGAGACAACGAACTTAGCAGTGGAATCATTAGATGAGAATAATGAGGATGTTTCCTTGAATGAAAGTAATAATCTTTCAAAGGAAGAAAATAATGAGGCCGAAAGTACAACAAAAACAATGAAAAATATTCCAGCGATTAAAATAGAATCTTCAGGCGATGAGTTGGAAAGGTCAGCAACTTTTCTGGTCTTTAACTAAACACAGGACTCTAAAAGGAAAAAGTGAAATTAATTGGATTGAAGAGAAATGTTAACATATTTTATACTTGACTAAAGAACACACATAAGAGGAGTAATTTGTGAGATAACCTGATTTTAATATATTTATTGTGATATACTTGTAGCTTCTAAATAATCAAGGTCTTGAGTGTCATTGTAGCTATAATTCAACGTAAATTTAAGATCTGATTACAAGTCTTAACAATATTCTAAGAAGAATATTTATTCTTTTTGTGAAAAAGGTAAATATACAGGAAGAAATCATTTACATCATTTATCTCTGTGCACCATAGTAACTTTGTTCTTGAACATTTTTTACATATTATTACATAATACAATTGCATTGAGTCATGATTGTAATGTCGTATCAGGAGTCTCAAGACCTGATTGTTTATATACTGCAAGTATCTCGTGATAAATATATTGAAATATTATATTACCTCACACATAAACTTCTCTTTATGTATATTATTAGTAAAATGTAAAATATATTGATAAGGGTTTGTAATAGCTGAATTATTCACACACACAGAGACATCTGAAAAACATTTACAAACAAAACATTTTTTTACAAATGTATCATCAAATTATTGAATTATCAGCTGTACGGATAACATATCTATATAAAAAAAATATCTATAAAAAGTTTTATTCAAAACGTTTCTGAGTAACATTTCCATTATACCTAATTACAAGCCCTTATCGATATATTGTATATTTGACTAATTGATATGTAGTGCCATAAAAAAAATTTGATAGAGTTTGTACTAAATTCTTGATTCTTATCTGAGCAACACATCTGCTAAAATATTTTAAGAAATTACAACATTATTTATAAATACTAATATAAATAATTATATTTATATATAATAATATTAATTACAATTAATATATTTAATAAAATATATATATATATCAATTTATATATTTAATATTAATATATATAAATAATATTATTATAATAAATATCGTCATTGAGTAAAAACTTCAATATTTTGGGTGAATTGCAGGTGATAAAGAAATGAACAAAACCTTGCAGTTTTGCTCGTATAAGAATTAAGCACATTACATATTTTTCTAAAAGGATAACGAGTAATACTTATACACCATTTGCGTACTCTAGTCCTGTAGTTTTATATATTTACAATTTTTATATCTTATAAATAACGATACAATTAATTTACGATCGTCTTTAACAAGAAAACCTTGAATTTGCAGTTTCGAGTTTTATAGCACAAGATAGTAATTGGATATTAAAAACAAAATTTTTACGTTTTCTTTTTTTTTTTATTATTATTATTAGACATTACGATTATACTTAAAGTGTCATTGTTGACTAATTAGAATGTTTGTACTTTTTAGAAAAGAGACTATATATTTCACATAAATTTCGACGATCGTCTGCGTTTTTTTGTGATTTAGTATTACAAACGTTCTGCGTTCAATAATACTATATACGTATAATGTATACATTTGATTGCGATCATTACACGTGCGAAGTACACGTTAATTTAACGCTATATCTTATTTTACGCATTAGTTAGTGATCCTCGCACAACAATGAACATTCTCCTTTCATTTATAAATAAATTGAGTTTGTGTTTATAAACGATGTTCTTTCTGATATAATACATAATTGTCAATTTTCATTGTATAAATGTACGAAAATGCATAGAGAAAGATTTCTGTTTCGACAAGATGTTATCTTTTTTTTTATTTCTACATCTTTTCCACTTTTATTTTTCCCGCCAATTTACGACTAGTCGCGTGACTCGCCGATATCTAATGGCGAGTTCTCATGTACAATTTGCGAGATTTATTTGGAGGCTTTGAAAAGCGCACCAACGGAACACGTCGCGCCTTGAAAATCAATCTTTCGTCAGACAGCTCGAAGAAGTACGAGACGAGAGAGTGTGTTTGATACTGTTTGATACTTGCAAACGCAAATTTCGTAAAAAAACGAGAAAATGGCGGCGATCAGTTTGCTGAATCCGAAAGCCGAATTCGCCCGGGCGGCGCAAGCACTGGCGGTGAACATCTCCGCCGCGAAGGGCATCCAGGATGTGATGAGGACCAATTTGGGGCCCAAGGGAACCATGAAGATGTACGTATCCGTAGATTCACACGTGCCGCGATTTCATCTAGAAAGCGCTCTCGCGACCAATTCTCTTCGTATTTCGACGCCTATTTGACGCTGAATTTTCCCCGACACGAAATATCTATCGTTCGCTCTTTGTTTCCGGTCGCCGTCGCGGATTCCGAGGAATCCGATCGCATTTTTCCCGACGACGTATTATTCTCCTTATTAGGGCATGTTTTATGAATTGTCGGTCAAGCGTTGACGTTTCATATTTGCATAGTATTTCTTAATATAGCGTTTCTGGTTTTTTGTTTGTTTGTTTGTTTGTTCAATATATTAATAGTTTATTTTAATACCTATGTGCTAGATAACAGCTGAAAGAAAATATTTAATAAACTTTTCGACAGAATTTTAATTTAATTGATTATGGAGATATTTTCTCTTTCTATAATAGCGCGCGAACGCTAATTTCGAACAAATCAAATTTGCAGGCTGGTTTCCGGAGCCGGAGATATAAAGATCACCAAGGATGGTAATGTACTTTTGCATGAAATGCAAATTCAGCATCCTACAGCGTCCTTAATAGCGAGAGCGTCTACAGCTCAGGACGATATGACTGGTGACGGTACAACCAGCACTGTGCTAGTCATTGGTGAACTTTTGAAGCAAGCCGATCTCTATATATCCGAGGGATTACATCCGAGAGTAGTTACAGATGGTTTCGATTTAGCTCGTGCTAAGACACTAGAAGTATTGGATACATTGAAAATTCCAATCGAGCCCGTCAAGGCGAGCTTGTTGGACGTCGCAAGGACCTCGCTTAGAACAAAAGTTCATCACACTATAGCCGACAAGTTAACCGAGATTTGCGTGGACGCTGTATTGGCTATTAAGCAAGGGGATAAAGAGATAGACTTGCATATGGTTGAATTAATGGAGATGCAACATAGAACGGCGATTGATACTACTCTAATCCGTGGCATAGTCACCGATCATGGAGCCAGGCATCCGGACATGCCAAAGAGAGTAGAGAATGCATATATTCTGACCTGTAACGTGAGCTTAGAATATGAAAAGAGTGAGGTAAGTATATAATATAATGCTAGAATATAATGCTAGAAAGAATAGACAAAATTAATGTGACAAGTATAGCAATGCTAAAGATATAATTTTGTGAATTCCAATTTCTAACAGGTCAACAGTGGATTCTTTTATAAATCAGCTGAGGAGCGTGAAAAGTTGGTGGCCGCTGAACGCGTGTTTATCGATAATCGTGTGAAGAAGATAATCGAGTTGAAAAAGAAGTTGTGCGACGGAACGGATAAATCGTTCGTCGTGATAAATCAAAAAGGAATAGATCCGCAGTCTCTCGATATGCTCGCAAAGGAGAACATTGTCGCTCTGCGTAGAGCCAAGCGCAGAAACATGGAGCGTTTAGCACTCGCGTGCGGTGGTATAGCCATGAATTCTGTGGACGATCTGAAAGAAGAATATTTGGGATGGGCTGGCCTTGTATATGAACATGTGCTGGTAAATTTCTATGCTCGATGCAATAGATATTGAGATAAGAGCTATCGTGGTATTGATCAGGAAACTTTTATAATTAATTTTTTTTTTTTTTTTAGGGAGAGAACAAGTACACCTTCATAGAGGAGTGCAAAAAGCCAAACTCTGTAACAATTTTATTAAAGGTAAAATTGATTGCGATTGATTATTTGCACTAACGTTTACATAAGAATACTTATAACATATTGATATATTGCAGGGACCTAATAAATTTACAGTGGAACAATTGAAAGATGCTGTGCGTGATGGACTTAGGGCAATAAAGAATGCTATCGACGATGCTGCGGTCGTGCCTGGAGCCGGGGCTTTTGAGGTTGCAGCCAGCCAAGCTCTTCAACGATATAAAGAGCAAGTAAAGGGAAAGCAACGTCTGGGAGTACAAGCTTATGCGGAAGCTTTACTTATCATTCCGAAAATTCTCGGTAAGCCATAATACCCATTAATATCTAATTTTATTAATACTATTAGGATTGTCATTATTAATTCTGTTTTCTTTTTTTTCCCAGCTGTTAATAGTGGATTTGATCCACAAGATACAATTGTTAAATTATTAGAGGAGGGCACCACTCTAGGAGAAGCTGTAGGATTGGATCTGTCCACAGGAGAAGCTCTAAAACCTGCAGATGCTGGCATTTATGATAATTACAATGTAAAGAAACAAATCATCAATTCCTGGTAAGATATTACTATTGAAATATAAAGTAAATTATTAGTGTACGATGTTAATAATTTACATGGATAAATTTTCCATTTTCAGTACAATAATCGCCAGTAATCTTCTTCTGGTTGACGAAATAATGAGAGCAGGATTATCTTCGCTGAAGGGTTAATAACTCTTATGAGATTAAGAGAATTTAACAACTATTAATAATTTTTTTTTACAAAATCAAATTACTGGATTATTATTCATGTTGCATTATGTCTGTTAACTGAATTCATTGCTTAATCTCTTGCGTCTAATGTGAATATTTAATAGCATGAATTTTCACACTTGAACTTAATAAAGTAATGCTTTTGTATAAAATATTCCACTTACTCTTAACTAAAATTTATAGCATTGCGAGATCTAAGATGAGAAATGTAAAAAGCATCTCTGAAAGTATGAATTTATAAATATATAAATAATATGAATACATCATTTTTTAAAAACAAAAGGAGAAAATATAAAAATTAAAATACTCTAATAAAGAAAGAGTTGGGCATTAAATGCTAAAGTGGGAGAAGGGACACAAGTTACTTATCCCATCAAAAGAAATCGATGCGCGATATGGTTCCTGTCCTTTGTGCTAAAAATTAATTTCACATTCTGTGTGCTCGATTATTAAAATCGAGTAATTATTCATATATACTAATTTATAAAAATCAAAAATATTTATTTGAGGTATGGTACATATATTTACAGTTTCTTAAAAGGTATTTTTGTTACAATACATAGGACACGTGTCAGTCTTGTCTTATTACAGAAAATCCTGCTTACTATTTTTCATCGTATCAAAGTGACTTACGGGATAAAAGAAAAATTTGGTCTCACTGGAGATTACAATGTATTGTGCTAATTAAAATCTGACATCTTTATATTATTCCTGTATACACCAAATGTGATTGCTGAAATAACATATTATAGGACTTTGAACTAAACTTGATCTTTATCTTTTCATAAAAATAAAAAACAATATAATATAAAATTATTAATATATTATATTAAATAAAAGATATTTACATAGTACAAAAGAAGAGAGAGAGATAATGACATTTTATTTCCTTACCTTGTTTCGTATTAAAGCTTGCTACTTTGAAAATAAATACAATGTTGAGTGATGTAAATGACTAACGTGTAATTTTAGGAAAGATATTAAAAATAGTTTCTCATTTGACTTTTTTCGATAATTATCATGACATAAGTTTGCGATGTAATTATAGATTTAACAATAATTCGATTTCAACAGACAACTCCGTATGATTCGTATCATATAAAAGTATCACGTCAAACATATATTCGAGACGACATTTTAAACTAAAATATTTTACCAACTTTTTAATTGTACTAATCGTTTATACGATCTTTTTTTTTTCTCTTAACGCACAGCTTATTAATCGTGTATCGTCACTTTTACTATATACATGTAAACACTATGAAACGAAGAAATCAAAAGTAAAAATAGTACAAACGACATTAATTCTCTTTCGTTTCTGCTGTCGTAAGTAAGTTTCACCGCATACGAAAATTGTAATTAGGGTTTTTGCATTGTAGTTTCACTCATATACCAGTTTTCGCGGTGATTTATGTAATCGATCACCATTGATGATGGAAAAATCCTGAATCTCTCGATATGATGCGAAATTATGCGTCCACCTACTTACCTGCGACTCTTGTGTGAAAAAAAAAATTAATTATTATGACATTAGTCAAAGTTCGACAGGATCGCGGCGTATTCGGGATCTTTCCTGACGTCCTCCAACTGTATTTTCGCATCGATATTAATCAGCGAAGACAATTTGAGGCAGGTCAATCTTATTTTGTGACCTCCGACTACCATATACGTTTTCAAGTCGCCCAAATTGATCGGGCTGCTTGGTATTCCGTAATGGGAGGACGGAGGCTCGCTCTCCGTCTCTCCCGCTTCTAATTCCGTCTTTATGCCACGTGGCATCGACCGGTACGACATAAAAGCGCCCGACGGATATCTCGGCAACGGATTCGTGGATTTGCGAGCGACAGCCTTGAACACACGCGGACCCGGTCTCGCGTACGTGGGGAGGGTCGATCTAGTCGTGGACTTTCTCGCGACAGCCTGACTACCAGCACCGCCGCTTTTAAGTAACGAAGCTTTGGAAATATGGCTCTGTTTGCTCTTCATCGCGGCGTCACCAAAGTCCAGGCTCCGTCTAGCCTGATTCGTCATCAAGTTGTCCACGATCGAGTTCAAGTTGGGAATACTCTCGGTCTTCGCTGCGAGACTTGAATATTTCGTAGCACTATATGCAGGGAGTCGTATCGACGTGCTAAAATATAGAGATTCGCGTGGTTTAATTAGGTGTCTTCTTATATAGAGACGATGGCGGAGGTAGAACGCGGGTCTTACCCTTTCGACTGATTCTGCTTCTGTTGCTGCCGCTGCTCCTGCCATTTCGGCGGCAGATGAGAGTGAAACATGTTCTGATGGGTTATCTTATCCGCGTCAGTCTCGCAGAATTCCTGACACCCATCCCACTGACAGATCCATCCGCGCCGTTGAACCACAATCGGTGATAATAGGTTCTCCGACCGCTCTACAAAGTCACGAGGCGATGTTTCGACGACACTCTTGTTCGCGCAATCCTTGGGCGATGACAATCTCGGCAGAGGTATCTCCTTGTACCTGAACGGTAGATTGATCTTTGCGTTGAAAGTGGCCTCTGGACCTTTCAATTCCTTATGCACGAGACTCCAATGTCGCTTGACGGACGGCAACGAGTTGCTGCGAAAGATGCAATAGAAGCAACTGTAGATCATGGTCGGTGTAGGTTTGCCGATAGATAAAGCTGGTTCCTCTTCTTCTTCTTCATCTTCTTCCTCCTCTTCCTCTATATCGTCTACTAGCATATCGCAGGTATCGATATCCCGTTTCTTAGGCGTCGATGACTTACTCGTCGCCTCGTCACAGGAGGATTCGGCCGCCGAAGATAATTCTTGATACTTCAACTGCATCGTGGGATGATTAAACTCCCAGTGCTCCAGCAATTCGGCCTTGAAGAAGCAACTGTAAGTGCAGTACGAGCACTTGAGATTGTGCTTGGAAGTGACGTGCGATCTCATGTGCGATTTCAGACCGGTGTAATTCATGGCCGTGAAGCCGCACACCTCGCACTTCTCTCGCATGTCCGCGCAATTGCCGGATGCAGTGGCGTCGCCGGCGTCCGCGTTGAATTTCCGTTTTTTGGATTTTGGCGGACAGACGATACCGTATTCCTTCTCCCAGAACTCGTTGGTCAGCTTCGTGTTCTCCCACGCGGACGGATTGTGTATGATCTTCTCCGGATCCTTCGGATGCTTCGAACGGATATGCTGACGCATCATCGTCTCCGAGTTGGTACTGCGGTCGCAGTAAGGACACAGAAAGCCGAGCCGTTTCAAGTGCGAGTACTGAATGTGAAGCTTCAATCCGCGCGGACGATTGAAGATCATCTGACAGTGTTTGCAGACAAGTGGCTTTTCCGATATCTCTTCGCTCTTCTCGCAAACTGCGCGTAAAAATCGATATACTATATATATTTCATTTTATACGAGGGATTGAAATATACATTCTGAGCATTGATCTATATATATATATATATATATATATATATATATATACTTACATTTATCGTTTTTAGGCTTATTTTCGTTGTTTCTACTCTCGAATGCCTCATCCTCTTTCATATCGATTATAAGATCCTCATCTCTGCTATCACCATCGTCGGTATCTATGCTGCTCCTGTTAGCATCTCGAAGGATGTCGTTCTGCAGATTAGATATTGTAGGCGCGAGATTTACGGCTCTCTTGTCATTGGTTTGGATCTTTTTCGGAGAAATTGTGTTATCGACTTCTCGACTTCCAGCAGATGTGTTACCAGATATCGCGACACTTTTGTAGATAACATTAATGTTTTTAGATGCCGCCTTGATCATGTCCGTCTGCTTCTTCAATAAAGTCTTTACCTGCATAAATTTTAAGTGTAGTACGTTAATTTATAATGAGAGTAAAAAAGAAAGCAAAATATATTGTATGTAATAATAAATATTAACAAAATGAAGTAAAAATTAAATGTATATATTCCTTTCTACATATTTCTCGCTCTTCTGGCGCTTCATAACTTCATCACTTGATACGAAAGATTACAAATCTTGATAAGCATACCCAATCCTCAATCGCGTTGTCCGGGGAAAGTGGCGGGGAAAGTTCCAAACATTCTCCATTATGGCGTTTTCCAAAATGTTGCATTAACGCATTGCGATTTACCGATAAATATCCGCAAGCTTTACAATGCCACCTAAAACACGAATACATATAATCTCTCTTAATAACGATATTCGCAAAAAAATGAGCAACTTCTCGAAAACGTCACGATGCTCAAAACGTAATCTGAAGACAGATTATTGTGTCCGCTTGTGTGCGCATCCCAAGTTTCAATATCGCTCACCTCGCATAATTCAACTCTCTGTAAAGATGATCTCTCATATCGTGCTTATACTTGGTCTTGAAATGATTGCACAGCGTACAGATGTACAGATTGCCGTCCGGCTTGCCGTAAGGTCCGAATCTCCCCACATCCGAATCGTTGAGTTCAGCCGCGCCCGTTTTAGAGTCTTTAGCCGATTTGTTGACACCACGCGCTGCAACATCAGCCTTGCTCTGCTCGCTCTCCTTCCTAACTTGTCCGTCGCCTTCCGCCTCTTCGGATAGTTTGTCGCACGAGAGCGATCTCTTCGATTTCTCTTTAAACTGTTTGTTATTTTCGTCGCCTGACTTTCCGGCTGATTTCACCTTAGCCGGCTTCATCGAGACTTCTGTGTCGTTCTTGCGTTTACCCAGAGATACCTTCGAAGCTGATGACCCCTCGCTCGTCGCCGGGTCTTCGATCTCCTCTTCCAAGAGAATACCGCGAATATGACGAATCCGCGGCATGCTTCTTCTCCAAAGTGGCGTCGTGTCGAAGGGCTCATCCTGCCCACTTTGCTCCGTAGCTTCCACGTTACGTTTGTTGACCCCCTTTATCCTCTGATAGATCACGGTATAATCGGCATTGGAATCGCACGCATGCTTGCCGCTTATATGCTGCTCGATTATCTTTCCGCTCGTCTTAAATGAGCACAAGGTACACTTGTATTGACAGTTCTCTCCGTGAACGGTGTCCGCGTGGGCGGTTATATCGGCTTTGTAAACGCACTTGAAGTCACAGAGATTACACTTCCAATGATTGCCGTCCGGATCGGGTACTTCCTCCTCCGTTTCCTCGTTAACCGGCTGTTGAACGTTCTCCGTATTCTCGACTTCTCTAACTACTTTCACGAATGGTCTCTTCTCCGGATGCTTGTCGGTAAGATGCCGCTCCACAACGTGCCTAGATGACATTTCGATACTATCAGAAAGCATAGAAAGTGCACTCGCGCCACGAGAAGAAAATCTTAAAACATTTGACAGGTGTAATTGTTCTCTTCTTTTTCACGTATCAATTCTTTTGATTGGATAAACCTTGTATCATTTTATGATACTTGTTATTTTAATTATATAGTAATATTAGTGATTACTATTAATTACAGAGTAGCACTTGTCACATGTTTTAAAATTGTAATATTACGCGTGTAAGATAAGAAAATTTATTAAAAAATATGAAAATAATCGTACGCGCCGTAGAGTTGAAAAATTATATAAATATATGCAAACCTGTGATAATGATGGTGATTACAATGGGAGCACTTGTAGAGCCTCGTGTCGTGCATCTTCAAGTGAACACCCATCTTATCGATCGCTATATTTTGGCTCTCTTGACCCGGTGGCGGTGGAGGACAATGCGGACAACGGAAATACGGTTCTTCCGAATGCAGAGCCTTCAAGTGATACCTCAACATCGCCTCGTCCACCGTCAGATAATTACACTCGGCCACGCTGCACACGTATCTATTCGCGAAAAAGTTAATTAATTGTCGAAAGTTAATGTCTCACAATATTTTGCTGGCAATTGCAATCTCAAGTCCGATATACATACCTTTTATGTTCCGGTACAAATTTCGGTATACTATCGTCCTCCTCGCTTTCTTTGACAGTTTCTCTCGGCTTCCCACCCATTCGTCCGTTTTGGTGCGAGCTGCTCGCCAGATTCACCATCTTATCGAACATCTTCTCCTTCTTATCTAAACAGGGAACGGGATTGACAGGCCCGCTCTCGGGCACGGTCTGGTCTTTCGCGTGTAATTGCAGATGTCGGACAATGTTTGTTCGAACTTTCGTCGTGTAAGGACACACGGCACACTGGACCTCTCGATTGTAAATAGCCTGACGTGGTAATTGCTCTATCTCGTCAGGACTGAACGACAACTTTTCGAAATCCGTAGTCTTTTCGGTCTCTTGTTCCACTCCGGATTTTGCACCTTTACGCTTCTTGGTTTTCCGTTCCGCGGATCCGAAAGGCTATAAAATTTACATACACGAGAGAATTACATTATATGCTTTTTGAAAAAAAGAGAATATAATAACTGTTTAATAAATAATTATAATAAAATGAAAAACTTACAGTTGCTTGCACGATGAAGAGGCCTTCGGCCGACGGATTCGTTGGATCTGCAGGGACTAATTTCGTGTTGAGATGTTTATGTTTAGTCTTCATATGTTGTGTAGCTTGATGCGGGCCTGTGTATCTATTCTTACACAGCGCACATCCGAAACGCTTCAATCCGTGGGCCTGCTGCATGTGCCCCAGAAGAAAACCAATTCTGATGAAACGTTTTTTACAATGCGGGCAAAATAAATTTCTGACAGGCTCTCCAAAATTACAACTTTTAATGTGCGTCCTCAATGAACCCGAGTTTAGCGCCGCGAAACTGCACTCCAGATAACCACATTTGTACAGTTCAAGTCCGGCACGGCCAGTGTCTTTGATGTCGTCCAAAGTTAAAGGTCTTTCCGACTGCGCGTCTGCAGACGTAGACGCCTTTACGGACGTGCATTTATCCTCGGTAGTATCGCACAGTGCAGACTGCTCCTTCTTCTCAATCTTCAGCTCGACGGAAGACTTTGAATCTGCCGTTAGGTGATTCGCATCACCTTCAACGTTCTTCTTCTCCGCAATTTTCTTCCCGCTTTCAATATTCTCCAAGATCTCGATGTCACTGTCCTCTGTTTTGTCCGCGGACGTTGCCGCATCGTCATTGGAGAATGACGCGTTGCTAGAATTGACGGAGAGATTTTTCAAAAATTCCGGATTATCCAAAAGATTGGTGCTGACAAATTCGTTGCTGCAATCGAATTCGCTCGAGAATTCTAACGGATCCACCGCACCAGAGTCATTTATGCACGATAGCAGTTCAAGTGCCTGTTCCTGAAGAATCTGATTTACAGTACTTAACTTGCCCTTCTCCGATCCTTGCAGGAAGGATTTATTTTGTAGAGATTGTTTCTCAGCAGCATTTTTACTCGCCTTTTTAGCGATACCACCAGCGAGAGACGCATCTATAGACTGTTTTCCAGAAGTATTGGGAACATTGGCATTAGCTTCCATGTTACTACTAATTCCACTGGTAAAGCTGGGCACTGCTGGGTTGTTTGATGCTTTGGACCGTTCTTGATTCGAAGCAATTTCTACATTTAGTGAAGCTGCAGAAATCCGATTGTTTATCGCGTCTTTCATAGAAGTATCTTTTTTGGAATCGTTAGCACTTGATTCGACATTTCCTTCGTCGACCTTCATAGGTTCGTCAAAAGTTCGCATAACGAGTTGTTGTATAACGTCCGCACTGCGTTCTGCCTATAATACATGTTTTGTATGTTAAATAAACACGATTGATGATAAACAAATCGCGATATTATAATGTAACCCTAAACAGATTTAAAATCAAAGTGACTTTGACATAATGATAATAATGACTTTATCGCTTTGTTATTTAATTAATTATACCGTTGGAAGAAGTGAGCGCTCGAGAGTTTGCGGCAGTCGATTGCAGTGAAAAGCGCTCAAATGTTGGTGCATCTCGGGTAAGGTCTCAGTACCACATAAACAATATACGCATTGATACTTGGAATATCCGTGCAACTTATAGTGCTGTATTAAAACATTAAATGAATAACGCAATCATTTTCCATTTTCTAGCAATAATCAGTCGAAATAAATGGAAATATATTTACGGATATAAGTGATTTTATCGTCTCATGTGTAGAGTTACACAAATGACACGTGAGATGAGAAGATTGATGTTCCTTTAAGTGCATAGTAAATGAATCAAGTACGTAAAAAAACTTTCCACAATCTGAAAATAATCCGTATTAATAATTGTCCGCAATAAGATATCATGTTAATATATTTGTAATACATTAAAATATTATATTACAATTGTATGACATTATTACGCAATTGTAATACAATATCAAAATTACTGTAATGACTTACCCTGTTTGCACACAAATGGCTTTACATAATCTCGACGATTAATATCTTCCTGCTTTTGGATCGGTTTAAGCAATTTACCTAATAGAAAATAAAACCTGCTACCAGGATGACAAGTCGCCTGAAAAATTTAATCCATTAGTCACAGATATATTACTTTCTTTCATTTAAAACGATAGCTAAAATTAATTACTTGATGTTGTTGTACATAGGATGGCGTAAGGGCCCGATAGAAACAATAAACACACTGGTATCGACACGAACTGTGTTTTTCCCATAGGTGAGTTTTCATGCTAATCCAGCTGTTTAGAGACATGTAGCAATAAGGGCACTTCTCGTAATCGTGCGGTGGCACGCTCTTGTTCCGCTTGCTAGCCTCGCAGTGCTGGAGATAGTGCTGATAATGATGTGAGATGGTGTCGGTCGTGTAATGACAGTCGCGACCCATACACTTAAAGAAGTGAACCAATTTTGTCTCTGTCATCATCGCCGCGTACGCGTCCACGGACTTTAGCTTGACCGCAATAGACGAGATTGACACATCCTTGGCCGATTTGACTAGAGATAGAGGCGTTCGCACTACCTTCACTATCTTCAGATTCGGCGGGCTTGTCACCGTCGACGAGACAGTCACCGGTCGCATCTTCGGGCTAATGGGCACGAAATTCGTGGGCAAACGATGAGTGCTGGCGGATTTTGCCGAGGACGTTGGCGGACTCTTGACCGGAAACAACGTCACGTGTTCCGATGTAGACGGTTGAATGCCCTGAGCGCTCGCTAGCGACGGCGATATAATGTTGAACTTCTTCAATATTATAGGTTGATTGGATTTCCTTAGGATAGGTATTTTGTTCTTTGGAGAGATCTCCACTGCTTTTCTGATGTCATTTACCTAAGAATCGTGTAATAACAAAATAAAAACACAATAATGACAATGATATAATAAATTGAATATTTTGATATTTTAAAGATTAAAAAAAAAAAAAAAATATTGCGAGATATATTCTCACTTACAATAGGACTTTCATTCCCAGTATTGTTGGATCTGGGCGCGAGGCTAATCACATTTTCAATCTTCAAGAATGAACACTCCTCTTCTGTGTCGGCCCGCGATACGTCCATCGCGCTATCCGATTGAGTCCCATCTAACAATCAGATAATTTGATCTATTACAATATAAATTACATATACATATAAATCTTTATTTAATTATGTTAATTGCTAAATCTCTTGAGAGAGATTCCTAATTAATATATCCAATTCTTTGGAACATTATCACAACGTGCAGATGGTTGTAAATGCTACCATCACTCACCTGTACTGGAGGCTCGCGTGTCCTCTTGATTATCCGACGACTGTACCGGCATAGATAGCATGTCGCCGCTCAGTCGCCTGAGCCTGATGAAATTCTTGGGTGGACTGGCATCAGAGCCGCGCGGCTTCGGCGTTTCCGGTGTCTTCGACAAGTGCTTGACATTTGATTCTTTCGCCAGCAGACGCTTGGCAGTAGCGATCGGTACGACATCCGGTGGATTCGGGATCGTCGACATGGGCTCGCTCTTAATCTCCACTTTAATGTCGAGTATCGGTTCCGGCACCGGCTCCAACGGTTTGACGTTTTGAAGCTGCGCGGCCAGCCTCTGAATCGTCGTCAGCATCGGATCCCGCGACGACGACGCGTTCATACTCGACGTCTCCTTCAGGATCATGTTGACGTCGGTCGGCGGCTCGGAATCCGATTGCTCGCTACTGGAATCCGATTCGAAGACCGGCGCCGAGCGCTCGTTGTCGCTGATCTCACCGTCACTGTCATCGTCCTTCTTGCACGGATCCATGATCACGAGAGGATCCCGGATCTTTATCCCGTCCGTCTTGTCGTTCGTCACCTCTGATTTATTGGAGTGTTCTTCCGTGGAAGAAGAGGGATTTTCTTGATTGTTCGAATCCTGACTCAGCGTATCCTTCTTGATGATTACGTTGTTGCTCTCGAATTCTACGGTAGAGCTCGTGAGAGGCAACGAAGGATTTTCTCTCGTCTCCGGAACGTTCGGCGCTGACGAATCGCATTCGGGAACAGGACTGACGACCGCGTCTGTGCGCATCTTGTCCTGTAGCTTGTCTATTATGGACAAGCCTGGTTTGGAGTAGTTCTTCAGAATACCGATATTATTGGCAATTTCCTGCATCATCTTCTGCCGTTCCCGCTGTATTTCATCCTCTTTGTTCTCCAACTCGGGCGGGCAAACGAATACGCTTAGATTACCAGTGCTCACCGGTCCCTCCGGTTCTTCTTGAGACCCTCCCGCCGATCTTTCCTCCGTTTCTTCTTCCTTGATCTCAATTGTTTCCTCCGTTTTCGGTTCGCGTAGAATATACTCTTTACCGGTATTATCATTGTTATCTTGAGATACTTCCCTCACGACATTCATTTCCAGCACATCTTTATTCTCCACGTCTTCAAGAATTTTCGCCTTCGTTTCCACGGCGAACGATTCTTCAGCATTGGCGGAAGCCGGTTCCTGCGACATCTTGTTGCTGCTACTCGCGACACTCTCAACGCTCGTCGCAGACATATTAATCTTCAGGATATCGGTACTCGTCTCGGTGTCTCGATGCCAAAACGCAACGTGGGCCTCCACATTATGCCGCTTCAGCTGCACGTAATTGCAACCGCGACATAGGTAGCCGTAGACGGCACCCTCCTGTGGCACGTGATCCTCGGATGCAGACTCGTTGAACGTGTCGTTATGCTTGCGACACATTTTATAGTAGTGCGTTCTCATAGACGCCTTGGCCACCGCTTGATAGGAACAACTGTTGCAGTGGAATCTGTATTCGCCCGTGTGCGTGGTACAATGCTCGTAAAAGGCTTCGAGCGCCACGTCCGCCGCGCCTTCAGTGACATAGTAGCAGAATCTGCAGCGGAACTTGCACACTTGGCTCGTTGCTTCTGTCGCGGATGCTGCCGCGGTCGCGCTACTCTCCAGAATCGCGGCCTCGGCATTCGTCGAGTTGAGACGCGCAATTATCACCTCTCGTCCGGGATGATTCATCTTGTAATGATGAACGATGTTTTTGCCCGTGAAGATGCACAACAGGCACTTGTACTTGTCCTGACCGGTCCATATATAGTCCGTCAGTTGCTTAATCTCGATCCTGCCGAAGAGCTCCTCCATCTGCTCGTCGTAAAGGATCTTCGATGTTTCTTTGCAAAATGTGTACGCGGTAGCGATACTCGGTGGCTCGATAACAGCAGTATCTGTTGTACTTTCCGCTACTTCCGTTTCAATCTTTATCGTCGGCTTATTTTCCTCGATGGAAATAAGTGACTCGGCCGAAAGTGTTTCCGTAATTGCATTCAAAGTCTCCGATAACGCAGCGAAGTTTATATCGTCAAAATCTATATCGAAATTATCTGTTTTTATAGGTAATTTAATATCTGTTTTTATAGGTAATTTAATATCGCATTTTACTGAAAAATCTACATTTGCGTCGTCTACAGTACGATTATCCTCGGGAGGTTTTTCGGCCGCTTCAGCCTTGTTCTTCAGCTCTTCTGATATCGATCGATTATCTTCTACGGTATCCATCGAAACATTGATTCCAGTATTTGTCTTCTCCATATTTGTCTGAGCGGTTTTAGAGGAAGTTGCCAAAGCGGTTTTCTTCTTCCTTTTCTTAGTAGACACTATTCCCATCTGCCAGCTAGATTTCTTCTTCTTTTTCTTCGTCGAGGTCTTTTTCGCGTTTGTTTCGATGATCGGCGGTTCGTTTATGTCTTCATCGAGATCCGCTTCGCTGCCCTTGTCAGTCAGCGACGCGTTCTTCTCTGTCGTTGCCGGCACCAGCCCCACTAGAATATTGCTCAACAACTCCTCTCTAGTGGACGTTCTAGCTGAGCCACCGCTCGTTCTTTTTCCGGCAATTGTGCTACTCGACATGGAAATATCCGATAGCACGCTCTCCTCGTCCGTGAAGGACATTCCGTCCTCGCTCTTGTCGTCGGTAAGCAAGGACGAATTCTTCTTCGATTTCGAGCTTTGTTTACTCACGTTTTTGCCGGTTCTTCGTCGCCTCGAACTCGCCACCGTGTCCACCGAATCCTGATCGGATTGCTTCTCCGGCCGAAGGGAGCTCTCCACCGCCGCGGCTAACTCGGACACATCTATGCCGAAGCTTTCATCGGACGAGCTGTCAAACATAACTTTAGACAGGTCTATCTTTGCGATATCCGTCTTCTCTACGAGCACTCGTGGTTCCTTCACAACATCTTTACGTAAGACGCGTTTGGATCTACGTAGCAAATCTTCGGTTTCCTCGTTGCGTTCCTCTTTTTGATTCGGCTTCTTATTACCGGCGCTGCTCAACATCTCGGTCCGCAGAGCCAGCGGTTGATCCTCCTCACTATCGGAACTAGAAACAAATTCTTTGGAGCGTAGATTACGAGTCCGTTTAATGTTCTTCTTGGTATTGGCTTTCGGTTTACTCGACTCTCCACTATTGCGAGACCTTAAAACTTTCTTCAATTTGGCGTTGTTCACTACCGTTTCTGTACTCGACTCCGCAATCTTCCTCTCGATCGAGCTCGACGTCTCGTCTTTCTTAGAGCTCGTCGATAGTGTGCCCGAGCTCATCCCTGGGGCTGACTGGTAATCTTCCTTCGGTAATCGACACATCCGATAACCTGTCGCCGACACTACGCCTTTGCTAATGAACATTTCTCTGATATCCTCTTGCAACATTTCCAGAGAATTTCTTCTCTTCGTTTTCACCTTTGGTTTATCGCCAGAAATTTCATCAGTTCGGCCATCCGCAGTGTCAGAAACAGATTCTGCGCATTCTGTTTGATCTTTATCTTGATTCAACGAACGTTCTACGTTACTTTTATCCTTTGATTTTTCCACAGATGTTTGATTAACCTTATCTTCAGCTTGCTTCTTCGCTTTATCGTCATTTTCTAATCGACTATTCACTTGCTTATTGTTTTCTGACTGAACATCAGTCTTTTCATTCCTATCTTTCAACCGATCATTCTCCTTATTACTTTTTTTCTTCAATCGTGCGCTTTTACTTTTATTATTGTCATCTACTTGAACGTCACGCTTTTCGTTGCGATTTCCCAATGAGCTATTATTTTTCTTCGTGGTAATATCTTTAACTGGCTCTTTATCTACATTATCAAATATCGTTGTTTCGTTTTTCTCTTCCAAACTTTGAAGATCCGTTGCAGAAGCTAATGCTGTTCTCTCGTCGCTCGTATCAAGACCAGCAGTTAAGACTTCAAGCCTCTCCGCAAGACACTCATCGTCCGAGCTGTCCGACACGATTACTCGTCTCTTCTTCTTGGTTAAGGTCTTTTTCGCTTCAACCTTAGCTTCATCCTTATCTGAGCTGCTTTCGGATTCAGACTCGATAATCTTCTTGATCTTTTTCAGCTTCTTCGTCTCCAACGCCTCCCCGAGCTTCTGTATCAGTTTGGCCTGTTCAAATAACTTCTTTCCTTCACCAGATTCGAACGATTTTCTGATAAGTGCCTCGATCCACTCCTGCGTTACTTCTTCCTTCGGCTTCGGTTCATCCGCTTCTGACTCATTCTTCTTGCTTTTCTTCACATCATTAAACTTGGAATCGCTCGTCACCGAGTCTGCTTCACCAATCTTCACCTCGTTTTTATTAGTTTCTTCGACGAGAGACGAGATAATTTCTCCCTCTTTCGCAGCATCATTTTGCCTGGACTGATTCTGCGTTACATGACTGCTGTCGCTACTGCTGCTTACTTCAGCACTCGCATCATCCTTGCTCCTATTCTCAGAACGTGAATTTTTACTTTTTTTCTTATTATCGCTTTTTGTACGCGACACACCGCGTGAGATGTTTTCGGTCTCCTTCGTCTTGGCGACGCGATTCAGCTGCGGTGGTTCGGGTCGCTTAATCTTGGGAATCTTGAACTTTTGGAGACCGGAGCTTTGACTGGCCTTCGTGTCAATCACGCCATACAGACTCTCTAACGGCGACTGCATCCTGTCTTTCGACAGCTGCTTGTCTACCTTCTCTTTTTCAGAATCTGACTTTTGCGACTTTGTTTTTTCTTTCGTCGTTTTTAGGATCGTCGGCCGTTTTCTAGGATCCCTCTCGTTGTGAGCGGCGTCTTTGGCTTTAGTTGGCGCATTCACGTATTTATCTTTGGCAAGGCGCGGATCTCTAGCAGAACCGCCGGTCTCTTTGGTCTGATTCAGGTTCGTCGTATTGTGATCCGTACGAACGCGTGGATCTCGATTTGGGAAGCCGTCTCGCGGCCAATCGGATCGACGATTGAAACCAGGCCTCACTTCTGTCCTATTCTTTTCATAATATCCGTCTCTCCCACGGCCTCTATTACACGGTCTGTCCCGCGTGCCCCAGGGATAAGGTGTGCTGGGTCGCGGATATGAAGTTCCTGTGGAATTTTCCACGACTTGAATTCCACAAGGGATTACATTTTCTCCCGTCCGGTTGGCGGGCCCCTCCCAATTCGGTCTCACATGGGGATACTCCGTTGATCTGTCGACGGAGAAAGCTGGATCGTAAGATCCTTGACCCATTTGAAAGCCTCTGTATTGCGACGCAACCGGAAACGTAGGGGAAGACAGTAAAGGAGATATATCCTCCCGAATATTTTCTGATCTCGTCACGTGATTCATGTCTTGCGGTCGCGCAGTGGGAGTTATTAACGGTCTGGGACCAGCGGGAGTTATTAATGGTCTGGGAGCAGCGGGAGTTATTAACGGTCTGGGAGCAGCGGGTAGAGTCGGACCAGCCGGGAACTGATTTGGCCTAAATTGTGGTTCCATCGGATGTTGATAAGGATGCTGAGTAGGTTGTAAGGATGATTGAGCTATTCCGCCATATGCGGGAGGTGTCCACTGCGCGTTGCCAAATGCATGATCGCTGGTGGTAACCGCGGAAGGTGACCAATGCATCTGGTTAAGGTGCATGTTGTAATAATCGATACCTTCTATCAGAAATTCGCTCTCCGACCTAGCCGACGTAGCCGTATCCTTCCGCCCTTCCGGTGGTAAGCTCGAACGTCTCTGATACAATGGAACGTTTCTCTCGTCCGGTTTGTTCGTAATATTATGATAAAGAATTGATATCTGAGGCGATGTTTCTTCAGGAATGTTGGAATTAGCAGCTAACTTATCTTTCACGCTCTCATGACCGTGAGAATCTCGTTGACGCGGATGCCTCTCGTAGTTATCCGCGTAACGTGGCTCTTGGAACTTGGAATTCGGAAAAGGCGTTTGCGATGCCGATCGATGATCATTCAATTGATGAGGCGGTCCTTTAATCTCGCTCGACTTCACGCCCGAAGTTCCTGCTGCATTCGACAAAGATTTTTTAGGGGTGATCTTAATTGTATGCTTATTCACCTCCTCTGATCGCTTCTCGTTCTCTCTGTCCGACAGCAGGGGACCTTTCAATACTTTGCCATCTTTAGTCGCTTCCTGCTTGCCTGAATCCTTTTGATGTTTCGCAGCGTTTTCATCCGCCTTATCGCTCCTTTTCTCGCTGTCGCCTTCGTCGTTTAACAGCTCCGCTAGGTCTTCCATGGACAGCGGAGGCTCACTTGAGAAAGGTGGTGGCGAAAACAGAAGCGGTATCGACGACGGTTTCGACGGCAGTTTCGATGACATGTGGCTATCTTTTGGTCTGGGTGACGTAGATTTCGCAAATAATATCTCGGGATCAGGAGACTTGAGTCTCACTTCCGGAACGTTGACGGGTGATTCCGGCCTAGAAGAATTGTCGGTTATCAAGTCTAAATGCAGCTTGTTCTTCTCTAAGACTGACGTTAATCGCCTAGAGCCACCAAGAGAAGGCACCGAAACGGTCGGTACGTCATAAATTTCTGTATAGTTTCTGCCGTCGTTGACTTTTTGAGGTAGATTGTTACTGATCAATTTCGCCGCGGTTGCTACATCGTGACCAGAAACGACTAGCGAAGGCTGCCAATCGCTTCTGCTCTTTGTAATAGTATGCCTCTCCGATTCTTCCAGCAAATCCCACTCGGTGAAAGAAACATCCTCTGAATTAGAATCTGTCGGCGACGAGATGGTTATTTCTCTCGTACGATCCGTAAGAGTTATAACCGGTATTTTACGAAGTTGTCGTCGTCTGTTGCTGCTTTTGTTCTTGGATAAGTAAGTGTTGCGCTCCGTAGGAATTATTACGGGCAGAATTTGGCAATCAGGACTGGAGGATCTAACTGTATCCGGACTCGCCGGCGTTTCTTCGATTTCTATATCCTTTTCCGCGTCTTGCGGTTGTTCTCCCGCTGTCTTGTGTTGATCTGATTTCGTACCCTCCAACGAACTAAAAGTCACAGAGAAATTCTTTCTATAACGTTTCTGTTGCGGATTTTAAAAATCCGCTGAGCGAAAAATTGTGACTTTAAACATTTTTTCTCACAATTGTTTGCTCTTTTTCTTTTTTGTAATTTTCATACAAATGTAACACTTACGTCGAAGGTTGCGGCGTGGTGCCATCATTTTGCTTAGTTGGCAATTGCAAACTAGGCGTATTTCCCTGAAACTCGTGTTGAATTAGAATGATTAAAATACAAAGATTAAACATGCACTACGGAAGCCTGCAAACATTCAACAGTACAAGAAAACAATGCAAACAAATGATATTACAAGTGTGAAGAACCAAGGATTGAGTACCAAGCGACTACAATTCTAAAGACCAAGAGGAGAGAAGAAACTTGTTTACAATTTTGTTTTTATTATACATTATCATCTATACAGGATGTCCGCTATCAAACGGACCAACGCTCGTGAGCGGGTAGAGCGCAGTAAACTGAAAAGAAAAGGTTCCTTTACTATTTTGCTAAATTCGCAATAATTATTGCGTTATTAATTAAAATATCCGAGCTAATGAGCGCGTGGAAAGCGGTAGGCCGGAATCGGTAGGCATGTACGATGGCTTACTTTTTTACGTCTCTTAACAACGGAAGCATCATCTAAGCGAGAGGAGGAGTCACGCAGCGAGCGACGAGCGACGCGTGATATTTGTTGCTAAGAGATATAAACAAATAAGCCATACCTTACATGTCTACCGATTCCGGCCTACCGTTTCCCATGCGCTCATTAGCTCAGATATTTTAATTAATAATGCAATAACTATTGCGAATTTAACAAAATGGTACAGGACTTTTCTTTTCAGTTTACTGCGCTCTACCTGCTCACGAGCGTTAGTCCGTTTGATGTCGGACACCCTGTATATGCGGTGCATTATTTAAAATCAATACATTTTAAAACAAGTGCGTAAAAAACAAGTGCGAATTTTCTGAATCCTTCATAATATTTCGAACTGTACATATTGATAGATATAGATATTACACAGAGATTTTCAGTTGCGTAATATGTCGTGATGAGAATACCGCGACATTCCCGAGATAAAATAAATCATTATATGATGTAAACATGACGGAAGCATTACATTAAATTAATATATATTATTTTGCCCTATTTCACATCTTCAAGAAAGAGAAGAAAAAAAGTGTGAAAATAATATATGCAAAATATATGCTGCTCAAAACAATCAGATTATCTCCTCAAGTGTGCACACGCGTGCGCGTATGTGTATAATTTGATCGAGTTTTAATTTAGATTCTACATATTTCTTTAACGCATAAAATTTTAATGAATGAGCACAATCTCTCAGTTCTCTTTCTCAGCGATGTTATTTGAATCTATGTACAGAATATTTAAAGAAAAGATTCTTTAGCTATTTTGTGTGCAATGTATATAATCAAATATATGCGAAAATATATTTTATATAGATAATAGATAGATATATAGATAAAAGCAACATATACGTAAACATGTACAGAGTGTCCTACAATTTATTTTTTCAGTATTTAAGAACATAGGCAACTCTGGTTAAAATTTTTAGAACACTCTATATAGTTTAACGAGCTTCTTTATAAACATCAACTGGGATAAGTTATGTACAATATGTATCCAAACTTAATGTGCTTGTAACATGCATATGTCAGCGTATCTACCTTTTCTACTCTATTGTGCAGCTTCTGCAAAACATCTTCGCATCGCTGCAACGTCTCAATCTTCAGCCTGTTCCGCCAATAACATTTTAATTGATTAGAGAATGTCTATAGTATCATATTCTTAGTATCATATTTTTCATATAGTATTACTTTTATACCATTAATTATAAATCAGTAAAAAAAATTTCGAAGATATCGATATAAAAAAATAAATCAGAAATTATGCAAGCGAAATTCATACTACTCTAGATATATAATTATTAAATAATGCAATTTTATATAAATTTTCTACGTACTTTCGCTTGCTATTTGACAGAATCCCGTGCAGACCTTGCATTTTCTGCAATTGAATTTCCCGATTCTTGTCCTTAACGTTTTGCAGCCTCTCAATCATCGCTTCCAAAAATGGAATGTACTTTTGCATTTCTGCAAATTTCTTGTCGTACGCGTCCATCTTGTACCTTGTTTTTCGTCAACCTGCATTTAAACAGAAAAAAATATGCTATTTTTTATAACTATTTTTGTGTTTTTATTTAATCTATATATTTGCTATACTTTAAAAATCAAAGAAAAAAAAACAACACAATATCAAATATAAATTACAGCATTTTCTCGTGTTACAAGAGCCATGATCGAACTTTTTAATGCGGCCTTGTGTATTTTCTAGAAATTGTCTCATAAATCTTGTCGCTGGCTCGTTTGAAGACAAAAATGAGAGGAAGCGAGATAGAGTGACATTTTATGACTTTGACAGCTCTAGCGCCCTCAGACAAGACTCTAGCACCCTGCCGATTCTCGACATTAAACAAGGCTCTTGAAAAACTTTCGCTTGTTCGAAAAAAAAGAAAAATAACTATTTTCTAATCAAGCGAAAATTTCTCTTGTAACAAAAAAATCCTCTCTATACTTCTCAACAAAATTTCTATTTTTTCAAAATACATGTGGATACAAAAATAGATTGAGAGAGAGAGAGAGAGAGAGAGAGAGAGAGAGAGAGAGAGAGAGAGAGAGAGAGAGAGAGAGATATTACAGTGTTTTAAATATGCGACGCATTTGTGCAATGATAGGGAAAAATTTCCCACAAAAGAGGGAAATACAATGTGTTAGTGAAGATTTCTTAAAAATTATTGTGTCATCATCTTTGATATTATTTTCAATATTTCTTATGTGTGTGTGTGTGTGTGTGTGTGTGTGTGTGTGTGTGTGTGTGCGCGCGCGTGTGTGTGCGCGCACTAATTCTCTTAAACACACTTACGTCGACATAATTGCCATTGTAAAGAATAACACGTAAAATCCTAATTATCATAACTTGACGAAAACACATGGTCAAATAATTTCGTTATTAATTATTTAAATCGTTGACTTTTTTATCCTTCGGATACGAAGAAATAAACTGTATTCTTCGGTATTAACGTTGAAGATTGTAAAAATTCTTTTACAAACTATTTCATAATCTTTTGCTGTCGCAGAGCATCTCAAATAGTTCCATCTTTTAGAAGCGATTATGCGCTAAGTGCAATCTTTATAGCATGCCTTTATTTGGTCGTTTTTTTCTATTTCAATCTTTCGAAAAATCGGCAGATACATCAAATTGCATTGCTTTTACTTTCGTCAATTAATGCGAGTGTTAATCTATTTATTGTAGAACAGGTATAGTATAATATTCATTATCTATTATCTTCATAGGCTGCAATTTACTTAAAAATCTTCATTGAAGTAATAAAAGAGGCACATTTCTATTCTTTAAAATGCTTCGATCATTAAAATACAACACAGCAATGTAAATAATAAAATATATCGTAAAGCACGGAGATTGTTATTCGTTGCTAATATAGATCACACTCTCGGTGATACTCAAAAAACCTTCGTGCGACATTGGTAGCTGTGTTTTTTTTAATACATACATATATACATTTCATTGTGATTAAACTATTCAACTTGTGTAATACTGTTTCTCTCCTTTTTCCAATTCATATTCTGCTTCGTGTGTTCACTGTTGTAGCAGGAAAACAGAATTTCCATGTGATTTCATATAATAATTGCGCAAACTCTTTGTCCAAACATACGAGTTGCCGTTGCACTTGAGTCGTATTTTTGTTAGAGCTTCTTCTATATATGCACAGAGTTGAAAGGTCGAGAACGTCCTTTGGGACGAGCGTCCAATCTTCGTCAAAGGAGCTGAATGACGATGCCGCACTTCGACCAACGCATACACTTTACTGACGATCGATTATTTTCCGACGATTCTCCGCACTCTTTGTCACCGCTGTTGTTCACAATGTGTACGGGGTGAACCATAAGTTATGAATATAATATAATATGTCATAATACGCTATATTGGATTTAAAAAAAAATGTAATATTTTTTTCTTGTAAAATAGATGAATTATAAGATTCGATTGAATTTAATACTGCAACAGATTTACATAAGTTTTTATTCTCAATATTTGCGGCTTGTTAGTCTCAAAACTTTTTTATCAAGTTATTTTGTATCTTAAATTATACTTTTGTAATTTATATCACAATCGACGTTAAATTGCGACAATTATTCATAAATCGCCATCGTTGTTTATAATATGATATGCTCAGAAAATATATACATATTATTATATATAATTTCTTCTAAGAAAATGTTATAATCATATCCATAATTTTATATAATATTTTGCAATTCGTGACTTGTAAAACACTGTGTATAGTAGCACACGCAGTCGCATTAGATATACGCACTAACATAAGTAATACGATATCCCTAGTTTTGCTGTAATAAACGTAAACTTTCCCACCAAAGCTATAGCTAATCATGATGGTGTTACAGGAGTAAAAGACAGATATTGATCCAATCAACCCCTTTCGCACGCAGTGCGCTGGAGTGTCAAATAAAAACGATATTTCGGTATACAATACACAACACACAATATTCTTTTTCCCAAATTAGAATAATTCTCTTGAGTATGTTTATAGACCAGTTTGGTGCTGTTATAGCAATATATTTATGACAAACAAGCAATGTATTAGAAAGATTCTTTTCGGATTGAGCCATAATTTGTTTATTCAATTCAAATTGTGTGAGTAGTATATAATTCTTAATTCGAGGAGAGGGGGGGGGGAAGAGAGAGAGAGAGAGAGAGAGAGAGAGAGAGAGAGAGAGAGAGAGAGAGAGAGAGATAATCCTCAATATCGACAAACGTTACTTGCTAATATCGAAGTCACCATTCAAACAGAAAAGATTGTAAAAATCATTTGCTGTTCATCCAAGTGGCATTTATGCACAATATATCAAAGCATTATAATAGAAGACATTGTAAATTAACACATACCTAAGCACACTGATTGAAAGAGTATTAAAGATTTATTGAATATGTACATGTGTGTAATCTAAATAATTTAATTTTTATAAAAATAAAACTTATAAAGATATTTTATAATGTTTAAACTCAAGATATTCTAAAGTTTATAAATTTAACAAATTTTAAAATATTTTAGAATATTCAAGTTTGGAAAGGCTTGTAGCAAGTAAATAAAAAAAAAAGTAGCATACACATATTTCTTTATGTTAAGTACGTATTATGACATATTATATCATATTCATACGACTTGTACGTTGCGGTCGTGTTAGTTTATGGTAATAAAGTACGTATGTACGTATGTATGTGTATGGGGCCGTATAATATATTCCGGAAACACTATTGAATTTCTGCTGAAATGCGCGTCATATGCAGCATTGCGTAAAATGTCATACGCTTGTCTTTTTCAACAGCGTACGATATATTTAAAGCTTGTTATTTCTTGTAACATCTTAAATAAGAAATTTCTATTCTTTTTTCAGCTTAAATGTATCTTCGACACAATTTTAATTTCGCGGAGATACTACAAGATATTCCAGGTTGAAATTGGAAAGGTTCAAATCCAACATCCAATTGCGTTCTCAGTATTTACGAAAATTCGTATATCCACTATTTTTGCGATCGGTTTTACACTCATGTGCAATCACACAGAGCTCCACGATATCAAAAGTTGATACTGACTATCTTGTTTGGAAAAACTTACACTTTTCACAATTTTACACTCTCTTTTATGATAAACACATTTGTGTGATCTTTGTTTAAAACACTGTTTAAAACATCGCTCGCAGTAGATAAACGAAAATTTATTAATACAAAACATTGCACGTTGTTTTACACACATCACAATCTGAAATAAATTTGTAACAAAAAATAAAGAGCTAAATTTAAACAAATTTAATGTTTTACATAATATATATTTTGCAGAATTTCGTCATATCTCCTGTAATAAAATCATAATTATCCTCAAGGATCACTTAATACACATTTTTATATTTTAGGATGAAACAAATAATGATCAATTTCATTTATAGAAATAACATAGATATAGAGATAAATTCAGCATATATAAGGAATAACTATCACTAATTGTAAGAAGCACTTGCAACCACTTCCCAAGTTTGTTCAGTCATTTTAAGACGCCATATTTGTTCTCAAACGAAACATTCTCGAAGTTGAAGAAAACCAAAGTCATCGTGGAAGAATTTTTATCACCAAAAGTTCGAAAAATATTTGGTTTGAATGTCGAAGTACGACGACAAATCGAAGAAGTATTATTCAAAAGCATTATCGGAATTCTGATTATAGGTTAACGAAATTGTGTGAAATCGGACCGAAACCAAAATCGAGCAAGTTGTAAAGTTATTAGACTTCAGAAATCTCAAGAGACGCTTTTCCGGAACTGCTGATCGGAACAAAAATGTGATATTCGCTGTTGAAAGATGCACGTGAAAGGGTAGCCACGTACGCACTCGTGATTTATTGAGATCGTCAACAGGCGACTAGCTACACGGCGAATACATATTCACATACGTACCAATGTCCAAAATTCTATTTATCGAAACTATTCACAGCATCACTAATCGATCCGTCAGCACTCTACTGTAAAGGTATTCTATCGAGATATCACGCCGCAAGTTATTGCATGCCTATCGTACGTAATTTTACGATCCAAAAAAATAGAAAGACAAGACCAAATGTGCACACACAGACGATGGCAGTTTAATTCTGCCAGTAGGCGGCGCAAATGTTCGCCATGGCGGCGCCACTTGGCTGAAAAAAAAACTTCTGACTTTCTGTCTGGAATGTGCTAGCGAAAGCAAGTCAGTCGTCGCATTATTGTTCAAAAGTTTAGCTTGAAAAAATATATCGTGAAGTTGAAATACTAGAATATCCAATTAAAAAATATAAATATAAAAATATAAATAACGAATTGTCAAAGTGCCTATCAAATTTACTCAATATGATATGTGATTATGATAAAAACTACAATTCGTTTTCTGTGGCCGAAAGGGTAAGAACGAAGAAAAAATATCGGTAGATCCAAAAATTTCGACGAGTTCGAAAATATAACGGAAATATGTAAAATCCGTTGTTTTAATATTTAACAAATTTATCGCTAAATTTTTGATGTTGCTAATTAACACAAATAATTTGTGTTAAATTGTACGCATTTTATTTTGAGAATTGTTTAAAGATAGTAAAAACCTTTGAAAATGTTTCATGACTTTTAAGAAATTTTTTCCGTGTAACATTCAATGTACTATGAAAAAGTTTTTTGGAATTGGTTTTTTTAACGCTAATAAAATAGATTTTTTTTTAATATTTCAAAATTTTCTTAGATTTCTCGAAATACTGAAATGTATAGCATAAATTAATGGTTTGTTACACCCATGAAAACGATTATGGTCGACAATACGTCATTCATTACGTAAATCGTGTCACTAGTGAAACGTTAATAAGAGAATACACTGCACATACACATGGAAATCATTTCCTTCTCGTGCTATGTAAAGTTTCATGCAATGCACAATATGGCACAAGATATAAGAAACCATCGTCTTTCCTACGATGAGAATATTGTAGAGCCGTAAACCTTTCGTGTTGGGACTACGAGTCGTACTCGTGTCACACAATGGCGACTCCATTTGACAATTGCTTCTCTCCAAACGAGTGATACAAACTCGACCGAAAATTATTTCATAATACACATCATTAGGCGAGAATTTTAAATTTTGTTACAAATCTGTACTACAAATATAAAAATTTAAATAATGAAAATCTATTTTACGGAAAAATCTCGGTGCATCGCCCGTATAAATTTAGATTAAAAATTAAAAAACTTGCTAACAATCAACACGATCGCAAATGTCTAAATTGACGCTATTTACAAATAGCAAAGCAAATGATCCATGATTAAGATCCACAGAGAGACAAGAGAGAGACAACAAAGAAATTTTTGCGCACCTGATAAATCATTACACTCGGAGGAATCAACCGGCAGTGCATCGATCGTCTCCTGTTTCTCGTTACGATCCTGCGTCCGCAGTGCTCCAGCCTTCTCTCTCTCTTTCTTTTCTGCTACCGCGACCGTGCAGCGACGTTTCATCGACACGACTCCCTTGTCGTTTTGGCATACAAAGTTGCACACAATGTCGCGATTACTTCGCGGCACTAAATTGCCTCCGACGATTTCCTTTTTTCATGCTTCTTGCAGCGCTCTCTACAACCGTGTGCAACGCCGTGCGGGAAACTAGAGTGTCGACAAAGCAACAATAACGTGACGACGAACTCGTTCTGTGTCAGCGTTGAGATGCGCTCGTCGCACGAGAAGGACCGACGAAGATTTTTAGTCGCCGCTACAATCTTTCGATTGCACGATTGTAAGCGCACGTCGCTTAGAATTAACCGTGGTCAATACTCCTTCTGTCAACATTATAAAAGGAGAGAGTCAGTCGCTATTCCAGGGCTAATGATTCAAACTGCCTGGGTTAAACTTATTTGGTAATGCCAAAATAATGTTCTTATGCATAGAGCACTTTCGCTCTCTTTATCCACTTTATCAACCTTCTAGAAGTCTGTTGTATTAAATAAAGTTGTACGTGTTACCTCTACACACGAGATCTTTGTATATTATTCTTGGCATACTTTTGCACGTGCAATTTTTCCTCAGGCTATTTCGCTTAGCGTCTTTTTGCAAAGACAAAGCAAATGTATAATTTTTAGTTTCGATTCGTATATAAAAATTCCCCAGTGAATGTTACACCCCTAGGGGGAAAAACAGCGATGCTCGCGGAGAGACGCGAATCAGATTCCAGACGAGCGACGCAAATTCCTATCGATTCGCATCGCAAGGTTGACGCAACGACTTCCCGCGCACAGCTGACGAAGTTCCATTGACATTTCACCTGGAACGTTTCACTCCACACTACACACTACCGTCGGGGCTCGGAAAGTTATCATCGCTCGTGCTCGAAGCGCATTCGCAGAAGATACTACACACGATCAGATACCATTGTTAGACGCGCAATTATTTTCGCATTTAGTTTGGATTTGTAAAAATCACCCAATGTCTTCTCCTTTATGTATATTGCTGTCGAGCTGTTCAGCAAGATTCAGTCATGAGCGACGAGCAATAAGCTCTAAGCGCTGATTATCACATAACAAATACCGCTAAATACCGTTACATATGCTGCCGTAGAAAGACGTAGTCCCGGTCCATTGTTCCGATCGCGATACCTTGCCAGATGTCGATCAGACACTGCGATAACCTCTTCCTATTTCGACGAATCGCAGGTTGCTTCGTGTGGAAACCATCTCGAACACGTTCTTCTTTCAGCTACACGGATTATTCGATCGTACCATTCATCGTCGTAACGCTCGTTTTAGACTCGATGTATCGACGTGAGAGCAAACTATGTATATATCGCCTTGCCTAGAATTGTTAGAAACCAATCAGTCACTACTTGGAACAATCACTCGCTACGATTGTTCCTACATTGTTCGCGTTTCGCGGCATATTTATTCGACATCGATTCGAAACTCTCGGATATTCAAAGGGTAAGAGTACTAAGATATGACGAGTCGTCGAGTTTAAGTCATTTATCTTAATCACCTCATTTCGCGCGTTGTTCTCGCGCCGAAAGTATCGAGGTTTTTTGTGCCGGAAAAAAAAAACTGGTACGCTTTGGATCTTGGCGCAGTTATGATGACGCGTTTCTCGACCATTCGTAGATTACGTCACGAATGGTTCTGCTAAAGCGATCGACGAAACGTACGACACGAATCTCGTAGGGTCCGACTGATGGGTTGGATTCCGCGCAGAGATCTCTTTCGCCGAGATCTCTCGCGATCACGACGGACACTTCCGGGCGAAAAAAAGGGCGTCGCGACGCCAAAGGACCGCTAACGGCGCAGGTATTGCACGCGGAACACTGCGACCTGCCGTATGAGAGGACGATTCATCATTATTATATATACGTGTATACGCGCAACTCGAAAAGCCAGCGAAACGCACAAAATCGTCTCTCTCTCTCTCTCTCTCTCTTTCTCTCTCGACACGATCTCGATCAGTCAGTCCTCCCGTAAAGGCGAATATTTTTTTTCCCACCCAAGGTCCGTCCCTTCGTCGCTCGCGAGAACGCCTTTCGCTCCCTTTCTCTTCTTCGTCGTCTGCGAGAAGAGCTAATCGTCCGCGATCTAATTGCGACAGACGCGCGAGGGAGTTGATCGAAGGGCGCGCGATACTTTACGCAATGGCCGCCGTGTACATGGCGCCGCAACAAAATCAGTAGTTCCGCGTCGTCGATCATTGTTCTCTCCTGCTCGCGGCTGTGTCGGCTATGCGACGATTTCTACGATTGCGACCTCCGATCGATCCTCCAATTTCAGTATGAACGTATACTCCCTCTTACCTCCCACCTGGTCCACCGAGTCGTCGCGTTTCCCAATAACGAGGGAAATACGCGGCGACGCGCAATTCAATTTTCATATCTCGTACGAAATCGTACGCGCGTTCTCTCTCATTTCTTGCTCGAAGCGGTCGTTCGTTGCCAGCCGGTCGAAGGAAATTGATTCGTGACGAGGAGTTGAGAGACAGGAGGGGGGAGGCTCGATAGGATCTCGCAGAATCGCGGAATATATATATATGACGAAAAATTTCAGCATAGCATTTTAATCGCACGAGCGCCGAGATTACTACAAAGTAATCGGAAATGCCTCTAAAAAAAAACATTACTCACCATTCAGACGCATAGCGTGACTCGCAACATGGAGACATGCGGGTTGTCGCTAAGCGACGCTTGGCTTCTATAATGTCGGGATGGTGGCGCGATATTGCGATAATAAATCCGAGAGAAACGAAAGGCCCTCGGAAAGGAATGAGAAAGAGAAACGAGATCTCTCGCGAGTGAATTCGACTACGAATATACGGCAGAGTGAGAAAATAAACGAGGGGGGAGGGGGAGGGCAAGGGCGATTTGTCGAATCTCTTCGATATTTTGTTAGAAAAATTATACCTCTCGATTTCGTCAACTACGTTCAAACTGGCCGGTCGCGGAATCTAACCGTTTCGCCTCCGAGTCTCCGCATCGCGCGACATAATTGTATCTATCGCAATTCGAAGCCGCCTCGATGCAAAATTCGCAGGACCAAACTCTCGCTCCGTTCGTTCGCGTGTCGCGCACACGACATCCCGCACTTCGCATCGCGAATAATCGTCTCGCCGCGATTCGCAACACTACGCACATGGGACGGGATTCGCGTTTATATTCGTGGGTCTTTCTCTACTTTGTGCGCTTCCGGGTTTGTCTGGGCCCGAGCAAGCAAGATGCAATGCCGAGCGTCGAGCTCCGCATCCGAGGAATGTCTCCGTGCGAGTCAGTCTACTCAGTCTGTCAGTCAGCTGCTGCGACGATCCGCCATCTTCATTTACACCTGCACCTCGTACCCTCTAGCGTGCAGAACGCGCGCATGCGCGTCTCAGTTCGCGGAGTAGTTTATGGGCGTTGCATATTGGATTAATTCTAAATGCGGCCGTGTTTAGTTCCTCTTTAATTAATTTCGTGTTAATTCCTTTAGCATTATTTAGCGACTCTCTATGTAACTGAATTCTCTATTCTTGGATTAAGAAAGTATCTGATGTAAAAATTTTATTATAATCGAGAAATAAAAATTTAATCTTGTTATTGATGCGCGATTGCGCAGATGATGTTTAAACATGGCGGTTCTTAAATTTCTCTAGAAAGACGCGGCGACTTCAAATCAATGATCGTATGATCTGTTCTCACTGCTGCGATTGGCTTCAATTATAAACTGACGATAAGCAAGATTATTCAACTATAATTATAATTAAATTAACAATAATGCATCGATAAATAATTATACAATTCTATTGTTTTCGAATTTAAGGAAAAGCTAGTTTGTGATGGATGTCAGAAATAAAGTAAATTATCAATTAATAAATACAAAATCAAGTGTCTTTCGATTTCAATTGATTTCAACAAACTCTTTAGATAAATATGATTGAAAAGACCAGTCATTTCACAACGAGACGAATGAAATGACGAGGATGATAATTACAGTTCCCTGTATTTATTTGTGTGACATTTCTCTCGACTTCACATAATATAATATTCAGTAACTTTATTTACAAGAGTTATCGACCCAGTGCATGGACTAAACATACTTTAGTTTGCTCGGGAATCGATTTATTTACAAAAATGTGTCTTCGAATTATGGAACAACCTTTAAGTCCGCAAATGCATGGGACATAGTATCTCGTTTTCGCAAGTATCTTCCATTTAATGAAAGCAGAAATGTAATCATTGCGATTGTAATCATTTTATAAAAAGATTCAGATTGAAAAGTCCCTCGCGCATCTTGCATAACAATTTCTCCTCTTGTTTTCCACACCAAATATTGGTAAATTATCTTCGTCGTCCTCAAAAATGAAGCTGAATGTAAATGCGAATATGCTTCAGAAACACGGCATCTTTCGCGTCTCTTTTCGACATCCGAAAAGGGAATCGTTATCGCCGATGTTCTTGGCGAGGAAACGCGGGGTATATATACAGTAATTCGGAAAATATATCTCTGAGATAAATTTTTAATTTAAAACATTTTTTTTAACTTCGCGTGATTAAAAATTGTTTTATCAACATACTCAGATAGCACAAACGTATCTATAATAGTAGTTTTAGATACGTTTAGGAAACGTTTATGAAAACAGCATGTGCTACCTGGGTTTACTTTATATCTCTGTTAAAAGAAGCTGATTGTTATGCAAACTACCTATTTTAAATATATTCGATACCTCGCGCTTCCTTTCGCACGATTGCCCTTTTACGAAGCAAAATTAACATAATGTAACACTTGTGGAAATTCCATTCTCTATACATATATGTAGCGTCGAAACGTAAAACGTTCCCCCAGTGATACTTGTATGAAGATATCTCATGCTTAGAATGACTTAAATATTCTTGTTTTTTTTTTACTCTTCATTCTAATACACTTTGTACATACTTATGGACGCTTGAGATGAAGCTTACTGTGATGGATCGGTCCGAGATTTAATTTTTGAACCACCGTGCAATAATACGATCGCCCGCAAAATCTGACGATGAACGAAAATGCTATGAAACGAGATCCTTCTGTCGCCGATATAGTGTGGTTTATAAATATATTTCCCTCAATTCTCGAACGAGCGTAACGAGTACAGTTAGTGCAATTTTTAGAGTCCCATAAGCCGTCTTGCATTTTTCGAATTTCGCGAATCTCGCGTTGCAGTGCAGATGCGTTATAAAATTCGTGAATATCATTGCGAATAGTTAATATTGTGTATAGGCATATACATATGTCATATTCATAATCGTCATCTACCTGCAAAATGCTTGACATTTATTTTTTTTTTCTCTCATATTGATTATTAATATATACTTTAATAAGTTATTGAACATAAATTATTAAGAACGTTAAAAATGTATAGTTTTGAGCGTGAGTGTGAGTGTGTGAGTGTGTGTATGAGAGAGATTTTTATAAAAGCCATCTTTTATAAAATATTAAGTTATACAAATTTTAGCATAACAAATTAAAAGAGTTCATGATCCATATTCATCTCTCATATTTAGACAAATATCAGATCTAGCAAGAAAAGTTAATATATGAATATGGGTCAATATGGGACAATCTGTCGGAAGTAATATTTACGATATATCTAATAAAAAAAGGTTTTCATCATACATAACTAATTAAAAATAATGCTATTGTGGCATTTTTTCGAAATTATTCCTATATTACGCGCGCGCATACACACACATATACACAAATAAATTTATAATTTTATATACTAACAACACAAAATAAATTGTAAAGTTTAATTTTATATTATTTCTCTTTTTCTGTGTTTTTAAGTATATTACGTAAATTTATTTCGCGTTTCTTATATGATGTCACATACAATTATATGCAATTATAAAAAAAGGGTTATTGTATGTAAGTAAAATACGAATGTAACGAATATTCATAAATTAGAATATGTGTAACTCGTTTATATAAATATTATGCAATTAATAAAAAGATATAGATGAATACTATTTTTCGATATACAGTACTAATGTTCTTCTTTTTTTGCAAGATATTTTGCCTTTTGAGATATAATTCTTAAAAGTATAATTGTATGCTTAATAAACTATCAGGGGAGAAAAATGCAATTATGCGCGCATGATGAGACTCTAAGGTACATATGTAGAATAGTAATGACGCTATCCTTCTGAAATATAAAAAACAAAGTAAACTTTTGATAGCGTTATCGTTTTAAAATAAGCCCAATTCTCTTTATAATCATACAAAAATTGTAATCTCGTAAGAGGTGTAAGCAATTAAATCAAAAGCAAACACAGTTAGCAACAGTATTGATATCAATCGAAATTCGTGTAAGGATATCTCGTTTAAATTGATCCTCTATTGGCTGGTGGAATGTTCTCGTTTTCTTTAATTAATTCTGCGAACAATTCTTCTATATATCTCCCGAGGTTTTTTATTAAGAGACATTTCAGTCTATCTACCACTTTCGATCGGGATAATGATATCGCACTCTCACGCGTTTTACGAGAGAGAAGTATATATTATATATTTATTTTTATAATATATGTATGTGGCGTCATGTGTGTGTTCGTCATGTGTTATCTCGTATGCTTTTCGTGTTAATAAAGTCGCATGGTTTGCAGCAATGCAAATAGAATATTAAATGTTACCACCACTGTGTAAGTAATTGGGTGATAGCCTGCAATTCTCACAAATTCAAGAGGTCCGCGTATTATTTGCCTAAGTGATTTTGCAAGTCCTATTGTAAGCGACATCTATAAACGACACTAGATTATAAACATATCGACTATTTAAATCATATTCCTGCTGACGACAACGCAAAGTTTTTGTTGCATTAGATATATAAAGTATGTAGATATATCTTTATGTTGGCTAACGATAGTAAGAATATTCTTTCATCTCGTATTTAAGAAACATAACCTCAATGTGCGCAACAGTGCTTTTAGTACTCATGAATCATTGGCTGTGTTTTGCCGAACCTCCGCTAAGCTAAGCGCACGTAAGCGGCGAGCGCTTGCTACACAAATATTTGGCTGGACAGAAGCGCTGAGCAGTAGCAGTAACCTCAACAGCCAATACCTCAATAGCACTAAGCAGCGCTGCAATCGAAACCGCTACCAAACGAGCGACTGCTTAGCTAGCGGAGGTTCGGCAAAACACAGCCATTGCAAAATACTGTCATGATACCTCATATCTGTTACAATTGTCAATGAGAAAATGAGAGATTGGTAGAAATATGCTCTGAATAAAGACATATATAAATTGCTTGAATCGCTAAATAATTCTCAGAATCTCACCAATGACACGCGAAAGAAACTTGCAGTCCTATCTTAGGCAAATAGATTTTATCGTGTTGTCATTTTTAAAAAGTACGCGTATCAAGCTCTAATAGCTTGTCATAATCAACAATAAGAATTTTCACATTTTTTTCAGTCTTATAAGCAATACATTGTTTTCATTTTAGAAAGCTGTCCACTTTCGCGTTCTTCAAAACGCGACCCGCTTCATTTTCAATATTATACTATCCTGTACATTTGTAATTTCTAAATAACTTTCCGCGAAACTTGGAAAAGTGGTTTCACAAACGATATCAGCGATCTTTTCGACGAAAAAAAAGAGAAGTACTGTCCAACCAAATCTAATCGACTATTTCTAACCGAAATACATGACACGTTAATTCGTTAATAAACTCTTTGTCGATACGAAGATTTGATAAAAAGATCTATGTAGGCGAGCACACCGTTCTATAATTTAGCGGCGTGTGTATTCAGCATTCGTGCATCAAAGGTGTTTCGGACGTAAAGATCTATATCACGAAGAATACCGGTTGATCAACCAGTAGAGTAATGTTATCGATGCGCTTGCAAAATTGAAACATAATCCGAATACGAGTATAGTATATCACTTTAGTTATGCACTATGGTTGATGCATGTTGAAGTCTCTCAAGCTCTTCCAATGACAGGACGTTCGTCTGCCCGAGCTCTGGTAGCTTGCCGGCCCGAGCTTGAGCGAGGAGTTCCGGGCTAAACCATCGTGCAAGTTGGTTAGACGTTGGCGAAAGGTCACCTCCGTTGCTACCCACAAATCCGAGGCCCGGTGAAGGTTGACGGCCGACTGTCATGTTTAGTTGCTGCGATCGCATCGCTCGTCCATCTGTGCGCACAAATTCAATCATGTAATGGATTATCATTTAAATGACAAAGATAAATGTTATTGCAAAATGTATATGTGCAAATGTGGAATAATTGTAGAAAACTATTTTATCAAGTTTGCCAATATTATTTATATAACTAATAATATGAATGTTCCATTAATATTCTAGCATAAAGCATTCGTAACGTAATTAATGATTATTTACTTAATTCAAAGGTAAATGATGTCAAGACAGGATTAAATAGGGAAGAGTCAAGAATGGCTTGCTATTATTCCGATTTCTGAACACCGTTGCATGCAATTTGATTGGGGAGAGGAGAAACACCTGAAAATCAATGTAAATAGGATGAGGAAGGAATTTTTATAGCAAATGTCAATTTTTACCAAGTGTAAAAGTTGTTTGATTTGTTAAAAATTCTTTTTTAGTAGTATAGCACTCTTGTCACTTTGCGCTTCATTGAATCACACATTACCTGTACGATTGGAACTGTAGTTTTGGTTCATGACAAGTTGCATCGGTGTATTTACAGTCCGTTGCGGCGGCGGCGGTTGTTGTTGTTGTTGTTGCATGCTAGCGGTTCCATGCGGTGACTGTTGCATGTTAGCGAGATGCGCGGGAACTTGTTGAGCCTTCATCTGGGTATTTATAGGATTTGATCTCGGATTCATAATCGAGTTCTGGACCACTGGGTTGTATTGCGGAACGTTGTGATGCGGCAACGAAGTGGCCATCGTATGCTTGGATCGGGCTGGATTGCCGTACACATTCGCGACCGTTCTGTGCTGATGTTGTTGGAATTCCACATTTGCTGTATTGTATTGGAATTGATTGCTGCTGCTCGTATTGCCGCTGTTACCACCTTTCACTATAGGTCGACCTGAAAGGAGAGAATTTCATGTTTAATACTATGTTATTAAAATAGTCAATAGTCAATAATAATCGCAAAATAATAGTAAAGCCTTTCAAATAATATTTTGACAGTCAATAATAAGATAGAAGGAAAATTTCTGCCAATATAATTTTATAAAAGTTAAGAGAATAAACCTGGATGCTGTTTAAGCGACGTATTCGACCATGTCGATGGAACGGACTGTGGTCGCAGCGCGGTATGTCTCGAGAGAGCTCCCTGTGTAAGTAGCTGAACCGCAGACTGCATTTGTTGCATCTGCGAAGCCTGAGTTTGAGTAGACAATTTTGATGGGTCATTGCTGCTTCCTGTATTTAGACAAAGAACGAGTTGTTAGTAAACGATTATATGAAAATTAAAGTTAAACATTAATGACACGAAACACAAATGTTAATGCTTTCTTAATGTTAATGTTAATGCTTCCTTTCTTTCCTCGAAAGATTTAATAAAAAGATATAATAATAATTTAAATTTATTATAGTATTTAATGTATTTAAACATTTAATAAATGTTTTATGTTTAAAATTAAAACTTTCAATTTACATCAATTTCATATATAAATTTCATCAATTTCAATTTTATACATACATACATACATATATACGCACACTGCAGAAACACCAACTTGGAAACACCAACAATATACTTACTAAATATTACTCATTTGGATATTATCATTTAAATGTTTTCCTATTACATAATTTATATAAATTATTATCATTATTTATATCTGATATTTACCTACATTATATTGTGTTGTTATTAGTAACTGTTATCATAATAATGTTATAACAAAACAAAATACAGTTAACTGTGTATATTACATTTATTTTTTATATAGTATTGCATGCAAATTTGGTAAGCACATGGATTAAATAAATGTGGCATAATTAAAAAAAAAAAAAAATAGATTGCAAACTTATATTACTGGTGAAAAGCTGCAACACTAATAATAGGAAAAAATGTGAGCATGTGTAAAAGAAAAGTTAAAGCAAATGAGATAAATCGATAAAGCCTTTTATTATTAAAAAAAAAAATCCTATTTCAACATACTCTCTATTAAGAAATGTAATAAATCTATGTTATTATTTTATAAAGTGCTCTTTTTGCATCACATATAAAATAAAAATAATATATTTTTAAATATCTGTCATATATAGATATATTTTTTTAGAAGATATATAGATATATATTAGAAAGATGTGACAGATATTTATCACACAAATATTTGGTTATTAATGCCGATTCTCTTCCATGACCTTTCAAGGTTTCAAGCATCGCATTTCTGAAATGTCAAGCGAAAAAAACAAAACGGCAGCTTTTCGTTTTATAATCGCAAAAATAATAAAAACAAAAATATAACTCTGAACATAGCAATCAAAAATTATTATTTTATGATACATTAATGTGCACTTTATGAAACTCCTCATCTGCTAGGAGACAGCACAATTAGATATCTTCACCATGAATTGCAAGTACACTAGCATTTTAAGAATTAACGTTCCCTATTCCGTCTGATGCTGTAAATACGATCATTTGATTATTTTCGTCTACCAGCGTTTCCAGGTCGGATGATTTTTTTACTGCCTCATCAAACGAGACACAATCGTTATTGTTGGTATCGTTATCAACATCAATTACGTTAGATTCTGATACTTTTGCATTGTCGTTTGCATTTTCATTAACATCAAGGAAAACATTTTCCTTCGTTGTGTTAATATTCGGATTATCTTTTATATCTTTTTCCTGTTGTAACGAACACGAATATTTGGTTTTTAATGCCGATTCTTCCGTACTGCAAGTATTGTTATTCATATGATTAGCTATAGCAGATTGTAAAAAGATCATTTTAAGAGTCTCATTTTGCACTTGATTGACAGAGTTTGAAAATTTAGATGAATCGACGGAAGGAACGGCGGTATGTACTCGATGGTTATTTTGATCTCGAGACATGCGATTAATATTTCCATTAATTGCGGGTATAATAGAAGAAGTCGTTTCTAATTTGCGGAATTGATTCGCACCGTCGGGTTCCTTGTCAGCAGTCATTTTACGTAAAACGGAGGTTGGAGTGAAAGCGAGCGGACTCGCTGTTTGCTTAGCTGGTGAATTAATAACAGGACTCGACGCGCGCAGTTGCTGCTGCTGCTGTACTTGTTGTTGTTGCTGTTGTTGATCCTGCCGCTTACGGAAATTCTCACGCTGCTCCTCCAATTTCTTCTTGATTAAAGCATTTTGCATTATAGACTGAGTGTGCATAACAATCTCCCGTGGCGATGGTACTCTGTGCGGTATCACTGTTATAATAATAATAATTTATATATTAAATTTTTTAACACAACTTTCCTCAATTTTGTTAATATTTCTCAAGATTTATAACAAGTCTAATATCAGTTTATATATCGAACTTATCGAATGATTTTACTACTGCATGTGCTATCTTTCTTAAATTAGAAATATTTTTACATCCAAGAGATAATACAACAAATTTCGAAAAATACAAAGTTCATTGTGTTTATTATATACTACCTGGATGTTGTACTGTTAAAGTACTAGGACTAGCCGGTAAATTTGACGATATTATCGGAGGTGGACAATAAGCTGCATTCCCAATATAATTCAAAATTGTTCAAGTTTTCGCTTAAAAAGGGATGTTGAAAAGAGAAAAAGAATAATTGCGTGCGTGTAAAATCTTACCGTTATTCATCGGAGATGGGATCCTCTGCTGTTGCTGTTGATACAGCATCTGTTGCAACATATGATCCTGATGGGTAGGAGGAGCGGGATGAGGATGCGGACTTATGGTACGAGGTGTGGTACCGCCGTACATTTTCAGGATGTTCACCAGCACTTCTCGATGACGATGCTGCATAGCAGGATTCTAAATGATACAATCAAAATTATGAAAAGACTAATATGTAACAAATGCGCAATATGTGTGTTATAAATAACTTGCCTGCAGCTGTTGTATCAGATGCTGTCTGGTAATCTCCCCTTGCTGCAGACCCTGAATAATCGCTTGAGCTTCTGGTCGTTGTAAGAGTTCTTGGCTTGACGGGATATTATTTATCATCATCTGCATCTCCGCCGGTACCGGACTGACACCTAGCATTCGCTGATTACCCATCATCATTGATAACATATCGGAATGTCGTTGTTTCTGCTGTTGCTGCTGCTGTTGTTGTTGCTGCTAATGATATATACAGAATGTTTATAAAACTCTCATCGCGCATAACTAAATAGAGTGCTATAGATATATCATACTTGTATTTGCAAGACTTTCATCAGATTCTCGTGTTGCATTTGAGCCTGATGCGGATGCTGAGCAGGGCCAAGAGGACCGACATGATTAAACGTCATAGTATGAATCGGTTCTGTAGGTGGCTGTTGATGTGGTATTGACGGCTGCTGTTGCGTTTTTAATTGCGAATTAAGTAGCTGAAAAATAAAAACACGAATTATTACATGTTACATGTAATTAATATAGCAAGAAAAATTAAATATAAACGTACTTGCATTAATGTTACAGGTTGTTTTTGTGTGATAGGTCCGTTAGCTGCAGGCACAACTTGTCCTCCATTCATTTGAGCAAGCTAAATCATTTTTTTTTTCAATAAGTTTATACGAAATAAAATTAAATTGCTAAATTAATAAAATTAAATCATTAACGTCAACGTACCAATTTTTTAAAAGCAGAGAGATCTTCAGTCTTATTTACATGGGGTGTATCAGTCGAAGTCGCAGGTGGAGGAGCACCACCCCGCATGCGTGCTTCCAATTCTTCCAAACTGTGCACAACTTTTCCACCAATTTCTAAAAAGAAATATATATATATATATATATTTGTTTCATGCGATTTGTTTATATGACAGGGCGATATACAAATGTGTGACTTACCCAAATCTTTAATAGAACAGTTTTTCATAGGGATAGCCGTATTAGATGCGTCACCCTGGCCATTTTGACTCGGTTTATTACCGCGATGTAACATTTCGAGTAACTTTACACCATTTGTAGCCGAGTTAGTATTATTTGTCGTGTTAGCCGGAGAAATTGGAGCAAAATAGGTGTTTGATTCCGTCACCGATGGTATTTGGATATTTGGCTCAGTTATGTCGTTCAATAAATTGTTCAGCAGTTCGTCTTGTATGGAAGTCCTACGACTATCCGCCTGCTGAATTGGACTTTCCCTCTTGAACCACTGGCTGAATCGAGAACCAGTGCCACTATTCGAGCCAACTCCGTTCTGCAAATAAAAACGAAAAATTTGTTCAAATGACACAAACAAGTGTAAGATTATTTCCGATATATTATAGATGCAAAAATATATAAATATATAAATAATTAAAAAGATGACTCACTGTCAACAGTCCAGATACGCCAGAGAACGTATCAGATTTCAGAAACTCATCCAGGTTAAAATCAGGATGCGAATCCTCTTGATTCCGATTAGCGCTGGAATTCTCTGCTGACTCGGATGTTGTCGGTTCGGTCACGGTACTCTCACTAATGTCATTTTCTTTACTCTTGATGGAGGATTGCTCGGTTTGTTCAGAAATCGGAGAATGCGGCGCTGGTACAGCGTTCAGAGGTTGATCCATGACAGTCGGAGTGCTACGTCCTTTAGGACCCGCCGAGTTTTCGTTCGGCTTGTCATCCTTTTCCGCAGCATTCTTCTTGTTTCGTTTCTTCTGCGCGGGAGTCTGTTTCTTGTTCTTGGAATTACCACTACTGCTCACCGCCTTCTCCTCCGGTATATCCTCGAAGCCCCTTAACTCAATCGTATCGTGCTGAGACGTAGGTCCCGAGCTGAACCATTCGGGCTCGTCCATTGAATCGCGATTGTCACTGTAAGTCCGTCGACGGTCGTTGTTGAATCTCTTTTCGCGTCCGCGATCTTTGTCGCGATCTGTCTGATGGTTGTTCCGCTCCGATCCTCTGTCGCCACGATCACGGTCTCTCTCGCCGCGATCACCGTAATCCCGGCCAAATGATCTCCGTTCGAATCTCTCGTCTCGCTCGCGCAGACTGTCACGGTCGCGCTCTCTCTCTCGTATATCACGCTCCCTGTCACGTTCCTTTCCATCACGGTTATCTCTGTTATCACGATCACGTAGAGGACCACTAGCCGCCGTGCCTGATCTAAAACCATAATCCGCGCGCTCGGATTCAATCTTTTCGTTTTCCGATCTAAAATCCCATATATCTCGCGTCAGAATCCTGCCGCTACCGATTCGGCGAACAGGTTCACGATGGCTGACCTGTAAAATATTTAATAATTGTGTTTACAAACAGAATACAGAAAAGCAATACTAAGGGAGGCAGATATGCAGTCTCAATAAAACCCGAATCGATCACGAGTATAAAATTATACCTCTGTTTTGCCGATCGGGCTTTCTGGACGCCGATTTGGTGGCTGATTCACATTAACGAAACATCCCGAGTTAAAACTTCTTCGTTGAGGGCTCAAAACAATGCCGTCTTGCTCCTTACGTATTCGGTCCCGTGGATCGCCATTACTACGTCGCTTACTATGATTCTCAGTGATTTGATCACTACGTCCGGTCCTTTCCTCCTTCGGGGGTGTATCGCTACGCTTTCTATCTGAGTGCCAACGTTCGGGATCCCAAACACCTCGTGAGCTGCGACGAAAAAGTAATTAGCGATTAGCAGAATAGACAGATTGATATATATATATATATCTCGAAAATTCGAGAGAAGACTATACATACTTGTTATAAGCATTGTCTAGGAATGCAGGCCTACGTTTAGATAATCGCAAATTTTTTATCAGCATCAGTTCCTCCTGAAAGCAACAAAAAAAATGTAAATAATACAAATATTGCAAGATTCAACGCGCAAACTTACGCTACACTTTAATGAATTCCAATACCATTTGCAAAGTGGTATTTACCCGAGAATATTGAAACTGAGGTCTAGAACGGCCTACTTCCATGATCGAAGTGTCAGTCACCTCTCCGGCCACCGACATCGATATAATGGCTTCATCCCCTGTAAAAAAAAACAAAAGATAAAATAACCGCTTAGTAACAATACGCGATTACACATCGGCAAAATCAGAGAATGCTCCGATCTTGATCTAAAACCTAAAATCTAAATCGAAACTCGAAACAATAAAACGACCTGTTGAGAATTCCACATCCGCGCACACTTTTACAATGATCCGAGAACAAAACCGTATCAGAACGGCCTGGCGTAGAACGCGGTCGTACTTACGGAAGGTCACCTGCTTTAGAGGATTGACAGATTTGTTTTTCCGGAACCAACGGCAAGCTCTGGTCTGCATAACAAGGATGTCTAAGAAGGGAGAGCCGGTCGGACCGACCAGCGGTCGTTTTCGCGGTCGCCGGTACCAGTTCGAACCAACAAAGCGATTGACGGCGATGAGTCTCATTGTATAAATCGTTGGCGATTTACTTTCGAATAAACCGAATATAGACTCTGTGAGAAAGCCTTTCTTATCCGGCTGTTCCGTTCTATCTAACTGTGCCGCTGTGTGTTTCTTCGCGCAACCGTTTCGGCAATGTAAATAAACAGGTGAAGGGCAAACAGTCGACGGATTCCCGAATCAAAAGTCCCGTCACGAATACGTTAATCGGCGAGTCATTGGAAAATGAGACTCTCTCTCTCGCGAAAGATTTTACCCTAGAGCTCTTCCGACTCCTTTAAAGCTCGAGCAAAGTAAAAAAAAAAAAGATAAAATAAAATAAAATAAAATAAAAACTCGAGCGAGATCTAAATATTCGGAATTTATCCGTTGGCCTTGAAAAGCCGGTGAAATAATTCTGAGATATCTCCGTCCGGACCTTTCGTCCTTTGAAACAAAGCACAACTTGGAAAACAAATTCTTTTTGTGGTTTTTTTTTCACGTGGCGAGAAAAAAAAATGTTAAACGCCTGACTCTTTAAATAATATGCCAAGTTGCAGAAATTGTTTATTTCTACTATCAAAATAGCTATTTGACGTGTAGAAATGATCAATTTTGCATACGTATCCACCGTCTATATATCACTCGCGCGACTTGGTACTGAAGAAATAAATGTAAACAGTAAGCACAGTACAGTGCAGACTGACTAATTCAAACTACTTTCAGACGAGATAATACTCTGGCAAGCCAATAAAAGCTTTCTTGGAGAAGATCCTAGTCAAGAGGGCACTTGATTCGACATAAAGATAATTTAAATATAAACGATTGTCATTTAGGAAGGTTTCTAGAAATCATTGTTGTCCTAAATAAACGAGTGCACGAAAATTTATGATACAGTTATATCAAATAAAATATATCACATTTTGGAATCTTTGCAAAGTAATGTTCTTTGCTCTCAAAATCTAAAACTCTACTTCATCTTTTCTTATGTAATATATTGGAAAGACAGCATGAGATTTTATTAATTTAATTAAATATTTTATTTTTAAATAAGAAAAAGACATATATATATATATATATTTAGATTGAAAGAGATTAATCTGGATGAAAAGGAAAGTATAATTGTGACCAGGATTTAATATATAATCAGTGTTACAAGTCCTAATATAGAAAATATCTTATTAACAAAAATAACAAAGAAAAACAATTATTAACTAAAGTTTTAATTAAAGTAAATACCACTCATGTATATCTCTCATCATATGTACATTAAAAACGGATTGAAAAGTAAAAAAAAAAGATAAGAAAAGTAAATAAAATTAACAAAAAATGGGCTCATATTAATTCCCCATTGCTTCTAATTACAACGATCTACAGATAGATTATAGAGATACTTTTATGTGAACTTATTTTTATATAAACATACCTTTTTTTATATGAATCAGAGCATTAATTATGTGCTCAAGGTATTAAAATTAAGAAATTTACAAAAAGTGAAGTTAGTTAATTTGGCTTCTGAGAGGCTCGGTAAGTATATAAGTAAAAAGAGTATACAAGTTAAAAGAAAACACAAGTATATAAGTAAAAATATCTCTAAATTATTTTAGCAAACCGACAAAAATATCGGAGATCGCTTCCTCTTTTTTTCAAATTCAAAATTTAATTTCCATCCAACGAGAGTCAGAGAGAGAGAGAGAGAGAGAGAGAGAGAGAGAGAGAGAGAGAGAGAGAGTGAGAGGGGGGGGGGGGGAAGAGAGAAAACGAGAGATCAGATCTGTTCTAACTGCACTTTCTGTACTTTCTTTCATAATTTTCCCTTTCGCAACACTCGAATATCTATTTCGTTTTGCAAAAAGTGTAATAAATTTCTAATACCGCTAAAGAGAAAAAAAAATAGACTTACTCTCATTGAAGAGAGAAACGGAATAAACTGGCGATTTTCAGAGGTTATTTCTCAACATTGCTCGTCGACAACGAGCGTCGCTTTGGGGATTCGAGAAGGAAGAAAGGAGGGAGAGATAGAAAGAGAGAGAAAGAGAGAGAAAGAGAGAGAGAGAGAGATGCATATAGAGAAAGATAGATGTAATCAATCGACTCGTACCTTCTTCCTTCTTCTTCGTCGTCGCGGTCGTCGTCGTCGTCGTCGTCGTCGTTGTCGTCATCGCCGTTGTTGCCGCCGTCGCCGTCGTCGGCGGTTGCTTGTCACTTGTCACGGACTCGACGGACATCGCGCCGCTGACTACGTCGACCTCGATCGGTTGGCGGAGGATATGTGTCCTGCGCGAATACCGGCGTTCCGTTCTCTTCGATTTTTCTCTCGGCCAAGTTCCTTTTTCCGCGAGAGATCCTTTACGCGATCTTTATCTACGCCTCTCGTACACGAGCAGCGATACACATACACACATACGCACGCACGCACCTACACAAATTCATACGCGACGCGCGCGATCGCTAGCTCTGTATAACTCGCACAAACACACACACATACGCGACGATTGGGGAACACTCACGGGAGCGCGCGCGCGCGCACACCTTATATACGTACAGAGAATTTACACCTCTAGAACTAGATATATATATATATATATATATGTATGTTATATATATTGCTTAGTACTGCTTAGTATCACAGACTGGTTTTCCCTTTTATTATGTCTCGCAGCTTGGCGATGGACGAAGCCTCGATAATAGGGCGATGCGTACTTCTTCTCCTGACTCTGTTTCGACAGAGAGATGAACGAATGGTATAGATAGAGGAAGAAGGATGGTAGAGGAGGGGAAGAGAAAGGGTGGAAAAGAGAACTCGCGAGGAGAGAGAATGTGTGTTTATACGGGATATCGAAAGAAAGAGAGAGAGAGAGAGAAAGAGAGAGAGAGTTTATACGCCAAGCTGCGCAAACGGATGGGTTTTTTTGACGGTTTTGCGAGTGGCACGATCGCGCGATTCCTCCGTCGTGTTTCGCCAAACGATCATCTCATGTCACACAACGTCTCGATGTTCGCGGAGCTCCCAGCCGATCGGTCGTCAGTCCATCGATCTTCGTATCGCACACAATCCAAAAAAAAACAAACCCGTATACACACACGCACGACACTGGCTCTCACTCGCGGTGCTATATGCAAAAATAGAAAATGGCTGCACTCGATCCCCACTTCGAACTTCGGCGGCTGCTGCTGCTGCTGTTTCTCTGTTGTGCCTCTCCGCGATTTCTCGACGCGGCCGAACGAACGTTTCTCTCGGCCGAGGAGTTTGCGAAACAAGAAGACGGGGCGACTCGTAGCCGACTCGTAGCCTACTCGTAGCGCAAGTTTCCTGACAGCGATTGGCGAGAGGAGGAAATGAACGCTATGACAGAGAGGCGCTTTGGGAGCTTTTCACCAAGGAAACACAGGTGGACACGCAATTGGCTATCGAATAGAGAATTTTTAAAGTCCCGAAAATTTTTCCATTTGACAGCCAATCGTGTGACATTACGTATGTTTGCTGGAAAGTTTTTTTTGTCGAACGTACCGATTGGCTAATATTGCCAGGAACTTTCGAAACCTTAGAAATTCTCTATCCGACAGCCAATCGGCAAATATGATTGGTTGAACTATGAATATGGGCCTAAAAATTTATCAATCGGATTGTTGCCTTTTCAGAACGCAGCCAATGACGAAAATTGCCAGTATCTCGTGGCATGAATCATGTACGATTTTAAAGAAACGATGAAATATATTGAATATTTATTTTTAATGCATATTTGTTTAATATTTATAATAATGTAATAAGAATTGTGTAGGTCATTATGATTACAAAATATATTTATTGTAATGCAAAGTCGATAGGATTGTGTTGTGAGTAAAACATTAGGTTATACCTGAGAAGATATAAATAAATGAAAAAATAATTTATCTTAAATATATTTTGTAGAAATAGAATATGTAGTTATATATCCTAAAATCTTATAAGAATTATATTAAGATGATGTCACTTTGCAGCGCGTTTATATAAATCTAGTCTTGCATTTGTTCCAAAATGCAATCCAACGAGAACAGAAGATGTGATGAGATTGAAGGAGTTTATCGACAAACATCATTGTATGTGCATATTAACTGGAGCAGGAATATCCACAGAAAGTGGTATTCCGGATTACAGATCGGCAGAAGTAGGTCTTTATGCGCGAAGCAATCATAAACCGGTCCTTTATAAAGAATTTTGTGGCAGTCAGGCAATCAGAAGACGATACTGGGCCAGAAACTATATTGGATGGCCGAGGTTTATCTTTTTCTTACCTTAAACTTTCCACTTATTTATAAGAAAGCAATAAATGAAGAATCCTTTTGCAGATTTTCCTCTCTCAAACCAAACATTACGCACGAGATACTAAAAGACTTGGAATCTGTTGGAAAAGTAGGATGTATTGTTACGCAGAATGTAGACAATTTACATTCAAAAGCGGGAAGTAAAAAAGTAATAGAGTTGCATGGAACGGCATTCAGAGTTATGTGTCTTAATTGCGATTATAAAATATGTAGATATGAACTTCAAGAGGTCTTTCAGAAACTCAATCCATCTATGGTTGCGACTACTCAAATGATAAGACCTGATGGAGATGTAGAATTGTCACAGGTAAAATACAATGTCTATTCATATTTACATATCTATGTAACTTCTGTAATATATATTAACGATGGAATATGTTTAACAGACACAAGTCGAAAGCTTTAATGTTCCTGCTTGCAATAACTGTGGTGGTATTTTGAAACCAGATATTATATTTTTTGGAGACAATGTACCGAGCGATATAGTACAAAGTGTGAAAAATAACATTGAGAATTCGGATGCTTTGTTAATTCTGGGAACGACTCTTACCACATTCTCTGCATATAGAATTGTGCTGCAAGCAGTTGATGCCAATAAGCCAATTGCTATAGTAAATATTGGCAAAACTAGAGCCGATGAATTTGTGAACTTAAGAGTGGAGGGAAGATGTGGAGACATACTTTCAAAAGTTTGGCAGCTGAATGTGTTAAACAATCCTATAAGATAATGACAAATATGAATAGCTTTTAAATTTCAAATAATATACATATGATAACTTATTCAATTATTAAATATTAGTAGAAAATAATATATAATGTACAGTCTTTTTTTAAATCAATAGACAATACTCAATTCAAGAAGGTACAATGAATAAATAAACTCTTATTTGGAAAATCATACATTTCTTCCATTTAATTCTCTGCAGTCACTTCTCTTCTTGGATGTTATATATAAACATTCATAATAAATTAATTTTTTAATGGGAAGATTTTGCCTCCTTTGCATTTTGTAGACTTTGAGTGATATACAATTTTGCTAAGCTTTGAGAACAGAATTGCGAGATATGTTCACTATATGTATTAATTTGTCCAGCAACAATCATTGGATTTAATCTTGGTGGAACTGGTAGAGGTCTCATCAGTTTGTTAATATCATCATCGGGTAGCGGCGGCTCGTCCTTTGCAGCCCTAGCGGCATTCTCTTGAGCCCTCTTAGCCAGGAGTCTGTTCTTATCTTGCTGCTGTCGCACCACCAATTGTTGATATCTATTAAACTTCATAGCTTCTTGGTTCAGTTCATCCACTCGATCCATCAGACATCTCAACTGATTCTCCAATACTGTAGCTGTGCCAAGATCCAAATACTTTGTGCCTTGCTCCTCGGGAATCATTTCATCCAACTCCGACATCATAATATTTGTCAAGTTACTATTCTTTATGACTACTGGAATCTCAACAAAGAGACTCTCGTATCCAATCTTCAAGGTACGCAGAGCTTCTGGAGTAAACTCGTTTTCCTTGTACATTTGTATCGCTTGTGGAGTGAGCCGGTATGCCTTAAGTGTCAAAAAACCTCTGGCGGATTTCGCTGTATCGTAAATAAGCACGACCGATTCTTCGATGGAAGTTTGATAGTGATACTGCGACTCCAGCAAGGATAGATTTAAAAAGTTGCCAACGTCCGCACTTTGATACCAACCGACGTGGAAGTGATCGACGTTCACCCTGCGTATATGACAAAAAAAAAAAATAAATAATCAAACGACAATATTCTCGCTTTAGAAAATATTTTCGAATCTCTCGACCCTCACCATCTCAGTCTTCGCATCATAGCAAGCTGATATTCCTCCTCGTCCATAATCTCGTCGTTCTTGGGAAACGGGAAGCAGTTGGTGATTTCCAAGCGGTTTTGCACAACCAAGCCAAGTAGAGCACCCTGCGCGACTTCCATGTTACCGGAGGACTCCTCGTGGCAATGCTTCACCATCTTCATCACCACGAGTCCATCGCATTGCACGTAATCTATACGCGGCTCTGCCTCGGGAATTCGTCTCGACGTTGTCCTCGAAACCATCTTCAACGGATTTAACCTCTCACTAATTCTCAAAAGACTCGATTACACGAACTCGATCCTGACCGCAGAAGTTCGCAGAGGTTAGAGGTTAGAATCTGGGAGGAACAGTATGTCAGATGTCAGTATGACGTCACTGTGCGTTCGTAAAGCGTTTCTATCGATACTCGATTTCTAATCGACTTTACAAGAATTCGATCGCGCACGATTGGTCACTTGCTAGTTACCTTTTCTCTATTGGCCAATCAAAATTGCCTAGTGCTGCGAACGTGTCTAATTGCTCGCGTTTGCGCTACTGCGCATGCGCGAGATTTAACTCTTCATATCGCGACGCTGGTATTGGGGACCCGCGAAATAGAGGTTGTGGTCACGTTGAGGACGTCGGTAATTTAAAATTAATGTCTGGTAAAACGGTTTTTCCTCGATGATACGCGATAACAACAATAAAGTTGCGTGAATTACAGTGCTTCGTTCCGCATAAGACTGACATAAGACTGTGTAATTTGAGAGTTTTACTAACTAACAATATTATAAAAATGAACGAAATGCACGAGAAAATTGAAATGTGGAGAAAATTAATACAGACGGAGAAATTGCGAGATGCATTGGAGGATATTCAGGTATGCGTCTTCTCGTTTAATTTACGTTATCCATAAGCACGATCTCAACTTTTTAATATTTTCAGATGAACATTCGTGTGCGACCCGATGACAGCAAATTGAGCGAGAATATTTTTAAATTGCTGTTACACTTATGTCGCACAGCTGACAAATGTCGCACGGCGGACAAACCGAATCGCGAAACTGGAATGGAAATAGCTGAACTAACTAAATTGCTTTGCTCATTATTAATTAATGTACCTGATGGCAACAAGTTTATCAAAGTTTTGTTCAAAATTGTTCACTGTCTAATCTCTTTAAATCTATATAAGGATGCAGCGGAAGTCTGCTGTTATCTGCGGCCTGGCAATTTGTATAATCCTCAAGATGACACTATGAATCTTCTGACAAAAGTATTATCCTTATGGCAGGTTTCTGCTAACAATATATATCTTACTTTTACCAATGAGTCTTTAAATACACAAAATTACAACAGTTTAATAAGTATCATAAAATACGAAATAAAAATGACTCAAATTGTATATAAAAATTATACGAAGGAGCTGATTATCGGGATAAGCACACATTTAGATAAAATGACAACAGTTGACAAAGAAAACAAATATTTTGACAATTTTTGTAAACGTATATTGGAATATTTAAAAGAAACACAGTTATACTTAGACAAGGATGAAAAATATGTAATATATTGTCATATACTTCGTATCATATCTCACGTAATATGTAGGACTATTGACATGACCAGTATCGGATGTACAGTGGAAATATTTGATGAATTATCTAGTTATTTCAATGCTCTTCTAGCAGAAGATGAAGAATGTTATCAGTGCTTTCAACAACTTCAAAGCTTTTGTACTACACTTTTAGTGCCAATAGAGAACCTTGTGAGCGACAGTGCCAAAAATATGCAAGATGTTGTTTCTTGTCAATTAAACATTGCACAAAAATATGGCTACACAGGAGGCCTTAAATGGAATGCACTCATTATTGCAGAAATAGTTGAGCCCATGTTTAAATATTGGGAAATATGCATAAAAAGTGGCGAACATGTGTTAAAGCAATTGCTTGATACCGGCGTCTTTTTGGAAACGATGAACTTATTTCTACATATAGATGCAGATGAATTTTATATGAAACAAGTATCAATAGAGTGCAAATGGTGCCTAGACAAAATATGTACAGTTAAGAGGGATTTATATAATGCTATAATAATGAAATGTAAATGTGTGAGTTTATTATGTAAATATCATGTTAAAAATATGCCAAAAAATGTATGTATTTTTGCTAGAAAAACCTTAGAGCAAAATATCAAGTGGATTACATATGAAATGGAAGAATGCAAATGTAAACGCTGGATACGATTGTGGACCACCTGTCGTACTTTAATTTATAATATGAGCATATTATCCGAGCATGTTTATGAAGAAAGTGTACGTTTATACTCTTTCTTATGTGTTTCCATTTTTCAATTTCAAGAAATTGAATCATACTCTGAGGACCTCGAAAATATCATTCCTTTTGCATTATATAAACTAAGCACCATGCATTATAAAAATGGTATGTATAGAAAAGCCATGACTGCATCCGCATTGAATGCCTTGTTAACTTATGATCAATCGAATACGAAAGCTTTCCTCGTATGGACGACCGTTAAAAAATACGTTTCTGAGAAAATTGCACAATTAACTATGCTGGACTGCCTGAAAAATGATGAAGACAAGATAAAGAATGAAATAGATTTATCAATTGACATTTCCAAGTATGATCTCGCCAAGTTATGTTTGCATGAAGCAAGAAGTTTGCTGGAAGGGGGTATTTCCTTTACCAGTGGCGTGTCAGCAGTTTTAGACAAACTTAGAAAATTAAAGCCAAGTAATTGTCAATATGCGCACGTGGTACAATTACTAGGACATTATTTGTTAGGTTTTGAATATGACAGTTCTATTTTGAAATATCATGAACAAGTTATATCTGATTTGAAGCAGGACAAGTTGAACTCTGTAGCCCTTTTGTGCTTGGAGGCGAATTTTAATTTTTTTATATTTGTGGAGGAATTGCGTGCGATGAATAAGCAGACTCAGATGGAAATGGAAAATACAAAATTTGCTCTTTATGCTCCCAAGATACCAGAACTTACTGAAATCAAATCTCCAAATATAGTTCCTGCTTACACTATGATAAATGTAAAAAGAGCTTCCAGCCTTATGCTAAGTTTACAAAAATGTTTGAAGAAATGGAAGCAACTATTTGAATGTGATATCGTAAGTTATGATAAAAAGATTATTTACTATGTTAGATACGATTATTAAAATTTTGCAGAGTTCAAAATAATTGTATATAAAAATATTTTATTGTTAACAGAATGAGATTGTCAAGAATTGGGAACCAACTCTCGTACTTCGCCTATTGATAACAGCTGGTGAATATTCTCGACTATATCGTTACGAAGATTGTGAAGCTGAAGCATGGACGCTAGCGTATAGATTAGCGATAGAAATCGATGATTATCATACAATTATTTACGGTATATTGAATTATTTATTACACTAATTAAGAGAAGAATATTTTCTTCTGTATGATAGGCTAATATAAATTCTACTATAGTCACAGGTCGTTGTATTTCATTGAGACAAATTGATTACAATTGGATTGCCGTTGCTAAGGAGTATGCTATAAAGCACAGAGATTCCAAGGATAAAAATGTAACTGACGCCATTGCTATGTTTTGGATAAGCTTAGCAGATCTCTATTTCGAATGTGGAAAGGTGAGACAGTAGCAGAAAGCATACAAATATTTTCCATTAAACATAAATATACTTGTGTATATTATTGTCACATCCTTTTCTTAGTATGATGATGCTAAGCAATTACTTGCTGAAGCTAGAAGTCTACCGGGAATTTCATTTTTTGGTAATAAATCTGTGTATTTGCTAAGCTTGGATGTTATTATACGCAACAGCAGTTTATATAAAAATAATATGCAACATGAGGATTATGGTTCATACATTGTGGAGAGTCTGTTTGCATCGAGATGCTTAAATCAAGATCTATTGACAGAAAAATGTAATTATAATTGATAAAATTATTTACATTCTTATTCAATTCTAAATGAAGCAAAAGTCAAACCGTATATATGTGATATTATTAATAAAACAATCTTTTTTTTCGTAGGGAAAAGCCAGACAGATTACCTTTTCAGTTACGATGTGCTTTTCACTACGACAGTTAATATATCCGTGAGAATAAACAGTTTATTATCCTTTCGTGGAATTAGTCCGGATTTAGTGCGACACTTAAAGTCGGCACAGAGCTTGGGCGCAGTGCTGCGTGTCGCCGAACTGCTAAAGTCACTGTGTTACATCGATCTATCACGTTCGCAATTAAACGATTGCGAAGTGAAGCTGCAAGGTCTTGAGCACATGTTGGGCATCGAGACGTTTCATTCGTCGATGAATGTTAAACCCGTCAAACAAACGTCGTCCGCCTATCTCGCCGTGACTCCCACGAAGATTGTGAATGATCCTATCAGAGATATACCTCAGCACAGCGCTTCGCCAGTACTCGGCAAAAGAGTCTTCGACTTGCCGAAATTCACGCTCCACACAAATTGCGATTGCTACATGTGCGGCAATGTATCGTATCAATATTTGGTTTTCGCCGCCACCTATATCAGGGCCCAGCTGTACGCCTTGCAGAATCAAGCCACGATAGCGCTCGATCACTTCTACGGTGCTTTCGAAATAAGACAGAAATTGTTCAAGGAAGAGGAGTCTGTTCTGCCCGAAAACTGGCCCGATGATGAAATCGGCGTGAAGCGATTCTTTTGGCAAGCGCGATTCTACATCGTCGATTATATACATCTGTTGATCGATTTCTGTTATTTTTTAAAAACAAACGTAACATCAAGGCAACAGAATGCGTTTGATGTCGCCAATTTAGCGATCGATATATGTCGCAGATATAAATTAGAAGGACATCCCGTCTACGTGTCGGCTAGAGAATTAGAGCTGGACAATGATTTTCAACCCTTATTGGAATCTTCAGGCTGTTCAAGTACGTATTCCCTAACATGTAACATTTTTCTTTTCCGTCGGGATCTAGCTTCGGGAAAGACCTTTAACGATTTCTCTGTTGCAGAGTTTACAGTCCCGCAGCCATATGACATTGATGTAATCAGCTATGCGGAAGTTCCGACTAACTCGAACGTTTGTGTTACGCCATCCGTTCAGAATCATCACGCCAAGAAACCACTCTCGATCCGACGTAGAAGGAGTCCAATAGCTTTGAAGATAACTAAAATCAATATGGTTTGGAGCGACGACGAAGATGACGATAGTTCATCACCACCATTGATCACGCGCGCAGCTAGAAAATCCAAGTTGCAAAATGCAAAATTAATAACGAGAAAAATTTTGGAAGAAGACCTATCCGATGACGTTAATTCAAATATGAAAGACTCTGTACCCATAATAACAAAATCGGAACATGACCTAAATGAAGACGGAGACAGTACACAGAGAAAATCGATAAAAGATATTATGATTAAAGTGGCACCTTTAGTTCCAGATATATCGCAAACCTTGATGGATTTGATAGACGAGTCAAATGTACCTGCGACAATGGAAAATATTGATGAATTGATAGAAAAAGTGAAAAGTCTCAAAATTAATTCGAGTACAACGCTAAGGAGAAAGAATTTTAGTGATAAGACAAAATTAACAGCTGTTGATTATAATAAAAATGTAAATCGAGCCCTAGAGTTATTGAAAAATATAGAAATAAACGAAAAGGCAGATGAGAATCCTTTTACGCCAACAAAAGTCGATAAACAGATACAAGATCTGAAGACTCCACATCATGAAAAGAAATTTTTTAAAACTGGGATATTGAAACAAACTATAGAAAATGCAAAATTAAATATAAATGAAATGCACAATACAAGAACAACAAGATCCAGTGTTAGAAAGGCTAAAAAGAAAGAGTTATAGTGAAGATGCATTGCTATAAAACCTGCATATTTTTCAAAACTCTATAGAATTAAAACAATGACAGTATTATTCCATAGCATGATAAAATAATTACTTTTATATAACAGAGAGAATCAAAGATTTTAAAAAACAAAAAATGTATCCTATTGTATTTAATTTAGAAGATTATAGATTTCACATGTATTTATAAATTATTTCTAATAGGCTAAAAATTAACTTTGGGATTCCATTTTATTTTTTTATTATATACTTTATAAATAAAATGATTTTTTGTTCCAATTAAATACTCTATAAACTCAATTCAATATTTTCGATACTATTTCATATGCTTTTCTTCTCGTCGTATTTATTATTATTCTTAACATAAGTATCACACAAGTCCTTATTATAATATAGCAATAAACTGTGGCGCTGCAAAGGAAATTAACATATAGCTATATGTTTAGATGCATGTTATACGGTATTATTTTGTATTATGGATTAAAGAAACGAAACTATTGCAATACTCTTATCATAAAATCAATTTGATGATAGATAAATCGATTATATGGAAATCAATTATGCATGATAAAAATAATAAGATTTGCTTTAACTTTTTGAGACACATTTGCTTCTCGAAATCTCAGAGCATTGCATGGAAGAAAATTGTAACAGTAAGATAGTTTCCTGTGTTGTAGACGCATACATAACAATACATTAACACATGAAATTAAAAGATTTAGAAAAAATCTCAATTAGAACAAACACAATTTATCGCATAAGAGTAATAATAGTAAAGATTGGAGTAATAATAATCAATAAACAGTACATATGTTTCTCTCACAGAATATGAGGCCGCTTTTTTACTTGTAAATGGACCGTGTTAGACGAGGATGGACATAGGAGTTTTTTCTTTGTTTTTCCTCTTGCGTATAAAAATAACAAAGTTATAATAACCGGAGTAATCACAGTCTATATATAAATGGCTATGATGATAATTCTAAAGCCGTGGAACATTCGTTGCTTACATCGTGCTTAAAACTTAAAATCCTCGCCTCTTCCTGCGTCTTGGCCAATTCCATCAGTGCCAGAGCACCCAGCCATTTCTTATTGTCTTCCTGTATCGGTGACTTAACTGTATTGTCCTCTGTCGTAATACCGATTATCTTCGCATCCGTTCTGTCAACGTCCGTTACGATAGGTAGTTTTGGAACGATCTCCACTTTGCTGCCACTTGAACTACCAGCCAACATTAGAACCGTTGGTCTAGTTTCATTTTCACTGATGTGAAAGTTGGCTGGCGTATCTTGATTCGCTGTCTCTCTATGAACAGTAGTATGCTCCGTGTAATCGAAATGAACCAATTCATCTTGAGCTTTTGCAATATATTCGTTAATATTAGTTTTAAAAATACTCTGATTACTCGGCAAGGTACTCGATGACTCTAAACAATACCAATCGTTTAGAGAATCATCAATCTTGCATAAATGTTTCTCTGCTGCTTTCGGAGATTCATTATTCCGATTCATGTCCCAACATTTTTGAGAGGAGACGTAGGAAGGCTCCAATTGTGGAATTGCTAGTTCGTTATCCATACTCGATGTGGCTATATTGTTGTCTGCCACGGAATTGTTGATGAATGATGTGTACCAATGTAACTCGGATGATTCTGCGGATCCGCTCAGACTCTGCTTCTCGTCAACTTTGTATACAGAGGTCGCACTGTTAGATCTAACTTCTCCGGTTAGATCTAACTGTGCTTGCTCTAGGCAAGCGTATCGTAGCCATCGCTTCTTTGGTTGTAGTCTGTCCAAGGGTCTTCTCAATGGCGTCATCGCCAACTTGGCATTCGAAGCTTCTTCGTCTTCGGACGTTTGCAGTATCGTGCAGCATGTTTCTGTCGGATCCTCATCCTGGCTCTCTTCCTGACTATCCTGACTCTCACTGCAGTATAGCCGCTGAGTCGGTGGTTTGCGATCGAGATTTTCCTGCTCTCCTGCTATATCATCCATCATCAGGCCTTTTCTAGATTTTATCCTCTTGTGATTCTCGGTGCTCTTCCACGTCTTTTTCTTTCGTTCACTCTTCCCGGTCGGTGTTTTCTCCTCCCGTTCCCTCGACAGCTTGTAACGCTCCAACCATCGAGTAACCTCGTGCGGCAACTCCATGTTCTCAGACACTGGCTTTAATACAAAATCATCCGATCTTGTTAGGTTGGCATAAGGATGTTCAGGGCAATGTCTATTGGCATGAGTGAATCTCGTTTCACAGCCTGGCTCGGTACACAAAAATGGTTTCTCTCCTGTATGTAGTCGTTGATGAGTCTTTAATTGTCCCGATTGAGTAAAAGCCTTTGTGCATCCAGGATAATCGCATGAATATGGACGTTCCCCTGTAATTATAAATTTCTTAAATTAGTATTTATATTAAATTAATATATTATATATATATATATATATATATAATATGAAATGTAATACAAAAGTGGGAGTCACTCATATATGTATATAATGCCTATAACAAAATATTCAATTTCTTGAACAAACTACAAATTAATGTGCACTAAAGTATACGCAAATCTAAATTATCAAGATGTTTTAGAATTTTTAATATCATTATAATATAGCTTATAATTTTCAATATAATGAAACAAGAAAAAAAATATTACATCATGTACATATATTTGATCGATTTTTAGATATCAGTTTTCTTCGAGTTTGATTCATTTTTTGGATTCTCAAAAAAGTACAATGAACAAGACGATGTTTTCGAGAAATGCATGTTTTCACGCCACGTGGATGATTTAAAAGTCAGAAAGCGCCGTTGTATCTTTTTTTGTTGTCCATAGAGACAAAGACCGCGCAACTCACGTCGTAACGGACCGACGAGACGCGCGTGCACGTTTCTCTCACACACTCTCTCTCTCTCTCTCTCTCTCTCTCTCTCTCTCTCTCTCTTTCTCTCTTTCTCGCAATCGTAAATATTAAAATCCTCGCGCAACTCGGCGACGCAGGCCGCACATCGTAATTTCGCGCGCAATCGGCGAACTTTGGCCACCCACCGGAATCGGACGCGTGCACACGCGTTTACACGCCGATGCACACGCGAGACGAGCCATTTAAGTATTTAAAGCGCGGCATGATGGCCGATTGGCGGGACACGAGCGAGCGTGAGAGGGAGACAGCGAACGCGGGTCGCCAACACGCGACACCCGCCGCGCGCGCAGAAACACCGTCGCGCGCGACGTTTTTTCTCGCGATCGTTGAATAAAATCGCGTGGACCGTCAGTGCCGACGGCACCGGGCGCGCGAACGGCAACGTTCCCGACGACGCCCGGTCGTCTCGGCGGCGCGATCTAATAAACGAGTATATACAAGTAAATCACCGGTGTGGGTGCGCAAGTGCGCCTGCAGACTCTTCTCGCGCGGGAACACCCGGTTGCAGAACTTGCACTTGATGTTGCTCGGCGACGTGCTGCCCTGCATCATGAGATTCGTGAGAGCGTCGGCGCGCGGACGACCGCGACGATGACTCTCGGAGTTGACGCTCCTGGAGCCGACGCCGACGACGCCGCCGCCTGCACCCGCGCCGCCGTGCTCCCTGTACTCGGGCGAGGAACACGAGCTGCCCGGACTCAGATTCACGTTGCGTGCCTCCTCGCTCCAGTTCCACGGGTAGAACGTGTCGCACGGGCTGCGATCCAGTGCCTCCGCCGACGAGCGCGACTCCCGCTTCGGCGTGTGCAGTTCCATCCCGCGCTAACGCGCTGGATATTTCCCTTCTCGCGTTCGCTTTCTCACTCACTCGGGGGGAGGGGCAGGGGGAAAAAAGGGGGGGGGTGTTCGTCACCTCTTTCACCGCGCAGTTTGTTAACGCGTTGTACACTGTATGTTGACACGCGCAACCTCTTTTAACACCGCGCACGGGTACGCGTGCCGCGTGCAACTGGTAAACCGCCAAAATACGCACGAATACGCACGAGCCAGCGGAAAATGGCCGACGCGGTTGCGCGCGCATCCACGGCTTTATTCGACCGCGTGCGCGAGGCAAAGATGGACGGGGTAAACAAACCGATGTATGCGGTACGTAACGAGATAATTTCTCGGAAAGAAAGGGAGGTTCTCGACATTTCTCTTTTATTTTCCTCATTAAAGTTTCACGCTGCGACATTTTTCGATCGCGATGTCGGCACGTTACGTTACAGATATGTATACCGCTCTTGTTACTTTCGAGGATGGAAATGAGATGATGAAATACGCCATGTTAACGATATATCACGAATCGCCATCAACTAAATATTTTCAGCACCGCAAGCTCCGTCCAACGTATCGATTGGTTGATGTCGACGAGAAACTTTCGGAAGTCTAGAAATTCCCTATCCGATAGCCAATCGGTGCGTTGGAAGGAGTCGTCGCGCGACAAAGGAAGTATCATCCTGAAGGCTCCTGATTGGTTGACTCTCTCATCTCGTTCTCCCTGGAGATTTCTCATTATGGCGACGAGTGTACTTGCGGATTTGAAACGTTCAACGTCTCCGTACTCTTTTTATCAATGAAAATACACGCAGTATATAAGCAAACTTATCTCACGCGAAATAGGCGAACGAGAATCGGACGTTGTACGAATGAGGATTTGGATTTAATGCATCGATTGTAAATTCGGGTGAGTTTGCGAGACTGTCCTGTCGCGCGCCAAATGCTCCGAGTTCGGTATCGCGATTCTGATTGGTCGCTGGACTTCCATCGAAACAGAACGCATGGCACACGCCGCGCTCGTCGTTTCTCGGACACGTAAGGACTATTACGTCGTTATATCGGTTTATCGCGATGATTTTTCATGTTTCAGACAACGCGATCGGGAAACGGCTACCTTCCGCGACGCCGACGAAGGCTACGCGCGGCTTTCTACAAGCGTGTCCGCGCGTGAAATCGCGACGGCGTGGAATCGCGCCCCGCTTTTACCGGCATTTTACTCTCGCGGCACGTTTTCTCGTGCGAAATCGCGCGACTTCCCGGCGACAATTGAACAATTGAGAGTCTCTTCGGCGCCGAGCCGCCCGATATCCCCGCACTCGGGCCGGATGAAAATTCGCGGCGGGATTTTCGACGTCCCGTCCGACGCGGAGAATCGTAATATAAGAACGATATATCCTCTAAACGACTTCGCCGAATACCTGGTGGGGGAGATGGCGCGCTAGCTGCAAGGCGATTATGCGATCCCCCTCCTCTTCGTTCCGTGCCCTAGCGGGGTAGACCTCGTGGTGGATTGGGTTCTCCGACTCGGCCATATTGGATAGTGAATGTCTCAAGTTACGCGAGGGCTCGAGAGTAGCCGAAAACCTCCACAAAATCCTCGACGACGTGAGGATACACATTCAAGATGGAAAACGAGTACACCGTCACGGTCACGAATAAGTTCCTGCTCGCGCTCGACGAGAGCGAGGATCCTCTGGAAGTGTTAAAAGTTCGGGAGCAGGAGAAGGAAGCCAAGAAGAAGGAGAGAATCTCTGAAAAGGAGAATAAAAGTAAGCAGCAACAGCAGCAGCAGCAGCAGGACGGCCAAAAGTCCGCCAACAACAAGACCCAGAAGACTCGCGTCATCAAGGACGCCCAGCAGCCGCCGTCCAAGACGCAGGATCCTAAAAAGGATCAAGGTTAGTCGGTTCCCGGTTCGGCGGCTCTCGCTCGGTCTCTCCCTCTATCTCGCTCTCTCTCTCTATCTCTTTCTTTCTCTCTCTCCTCTCTCTCTCTCTCTCTCTCTCCTCTCTCTCTCCCTCCCTCCCTCCCTCCCTCTCTCTCTCTCTCTCCGGCGCCCTCGTGCGTGCGTTATGGCCGTCGAACTTTGTTCCTCGTGCTCGGCCCATGTGCTCGCCGATCCGTCCCCTCGATATTCTCGTCCGAGCATTTTTGCGACCCTTCTCTCCCCCTCCTCCGCCCCTCCTCCCGCGCGCGCCTTCTCTCTCGATCGATCTCGTTGGATTTTAGCGGAGCCGAGTCGGCGTGCCCGCGATACAATAGCGTTTCGCTCTTTCCGCGGTGCGGATATTTCCTAAAAAATGATTTAAAAATAGGCTCTCGCGCGCGCACACTACGCGATTCCACGCGACGGTCTTATATGTACTCGAGCACCGGGTCTACAGTCCGAATCCGTGTGCGCGAACGCTGCGGAAGATGAACCTAGAGAGATTCGCAAGACACAAGCTTCTTTATCCATCCATCTCTTCTCTAAGTCTATCCGCACATCTTCACAATGAGATTATAAAATTACAGGCACAATTTTCTATCTTGTATCTTTGCGATGGATTCTCTCTATAACTTTGGATGGATTTTTATTTTTATATACGCAATATTGAATTTATGGATAATATGTTTAAGTATAAACAATGTATATAGTTGATTTTTACTATGTATCTTGAAAGAGAAAGGACTAATGTGTCTATTGGTCATGTTTGTATGCTCATTGATGGTTTTAATTTTAAGCCACAATAGTCTTCGGATTCAATTGTATCTTAGAAAATATCTGTAAAAGGGCATTGGAATTTAAAAAGATTTTGTCCAATTAAAGTTTTTGTGTAACTAAGCAGGCGAATCTTTGTCAGCAAATTATAAATTTAGAATATTTAAGTTCTTTTTTTTAAGTACAAATTTCTAAAATTTTTTTCTTTGCTCTCCTCTTTTATCATAATTTTTATATAAAATAAAAATTTTCTTTATATATATAAAATACATATATAATAAATATTTTATAAATAAGTACATCTAGCTAGATATTAAAATAATTTATCAAAAATGTATTTTATGCAGCACGCAATAAAATACATTTGTGTTAGAAATAAACATATTAGCTTTAGAAAAGTACTTGTTTGCGAAGAAAACAAATCCTATATTTAAATGTTTTACGTTAATATTTTCAGTAGAGAAAAAATCAGCTCAACCGAGGACAAGTGGTGGTGATCGCAATGTAAAGTTCTCGAGCGAATCCAGAGAAGAGCGTAACAACAGACGCAATCGAGAGGAAGGAGAAAAACCTCGAGGACAGGGAGAGTTCAGGAGAGGTCCTCCTAGGTCAGTTTCTACAAAACAAGCAATAAATGTTATGATAATTATATAATAATTTAAATGTTTGTTCGCTCTATCCTGAGATATTCAGATTAACAAAAAGTTAGTCTTTCATTTAGAAAACAGAAGTTATATATATATATATATATATATATATATATATATAATTGATATGATATATTATATAGCATTGCGTTTTGATTAAATGTTAATAGAACAAATTTTATATGTATTATATGCAATTAGAACATGATATGGCCAAAAGTGTATTCATTATTCATATAGATAATTGATCCAGATGTGGATCCAAAGTGCTTGCAATTGTAATAATTGCATATTTTATTTCGTTTTTCAGCGAAGGTCGCGAGCCGCGCGAGCCGCGCGAGTTTCGAAACTCGAGCGAAACTCAACGCGTTGAATATGGAGAGCGCCGTGGCCGCGGTGGCATGCGTGGTATGGGTCGTGGACGTGGTGGCCCACGTGGACGCGTTAATTTCGATAATCGCGGTAAACGCGAATTCGATCGCCAATCCGGTTCTGATAAAACGTAAGTATCAGAATAAATACGCGCGCGCGCGCACACATAACACACACAGACACGCACACACACACATATACATTATACATTCGCCTATCTTTATATGATAATGCTCGCCTCGAGGTTAGCTTGCGCACTATATCAAGATAATAATTACATCAAGTCCTTTTTAAAGCATCAACAAATATTTACATCTTTATTCTCGCTGCTTTATATCTGAATTTTTATTCTTAATTTTGTTTGTGGTTTAATCATAGCGTTATAATTTTACATACAATGATGAATGTAATAGCTTCTCAAATATTCTTTTTTTCATTAATTATATTAATCATTTTACACTAATCGATAATTATGTAAATAAACGGAAATTTAATGAGAGCATTTGTAACAAAGTATGCATTGTTAATTTTGTAACAGTATTACATTATGCAGCTCGATTAATGCATTTTGTCGCTAATGTTTGTGTATCATATATATTTAAAAGCTACTTTTTCGTTTGTCTATTAACAGTGGTATTAAACCAGTAGACAAGAAAGATGGTGCTGGCAGCCACAACTGGGGCACCCATAATGACGAGATTGAGTGAGTTATTCAAAATGGTTCAAATCTCCTACGATAGTTAAAACATGCATAGCTACGACAAGTTTCTCGAATCAAAAGACAACATATTTTGATTGTTAAATTTTTTTTTTCTAGGGAAAGCCTCAATCAGGAAACTCAAGAATGGAACAATGAAAAACCAGAGTCCGAGCCTCAAGCAACAACTGAAATTAAAAATGGAGAAACGGCCGCGGACACGACTGTCGAAGAGAAACCGGTTGAGGAAGAGACGCGCGAGCTTACTCTGGACGAATGGAAGGCTCTGCGTAGCACCCGAGCAAAGCCTCAGTATAATCTACGAAAGGCCGGTGAGGGCGAGGATCTGTCACGTTGGAAAAAGATGTACGCGCTTGAAAAGAAGAAGGAAGGTAATGAAGAAGAGGATGAAGAGGAGGAAGACTACGACGCTGCCGCCGAGTACCCTCAGCGCGTCGGCAGGCAAAAGCGTGTTGTAGGTATCGAAATCCAATTTAGTGATTCGCGACGTGGTTCCGGCGGTCGCGGCCGAGGTGGCCGTGGTCGTGGCGATCGCATGAACGGCCGTGGATTTGGAAATCGCGGTGCCCCCAGAGACAGCGACTCGCGCGTGAGTATCCACATTATCTCCATACACACACACACACACATACACGTGTGTATATATGTATACACATACATACACGTGTGTATGTGTGTATATGTGTGTGTGTGTGTGTAATAAAATTTTTTATTTTTCTTAAAAAAAAAGATTGTATAAATCATGTTGTGTACTTTCCGTAGCAACCGCAAAATGAACAAAGGTCGCCGCGAAGTCGTCAAAATGCTCCAAAGGTGGATGACGAGAATGACTTTCCTTCTCTGGGATAGGTAGCTTCATCTATTGACTATACAACATCCCACCATTGCTGTCACCATCAGTAAATCTATTACAGATAAAGCTACACTAAAAAAAAAAAAAAAAAAAAAAATGCTATGAAGAATTTTGCGTTAGTGATATCATTATTAATGCATAATACACAGTACAGTTGCAGAAATGAGATACGTAATACTATCTAAAAATTCCTTTCGTGGCTTGAATGCCACCGTTACATATTGGCATATATTCGTACATACGAAAAGATGCATGATGTATGAACAAAAGAAACAAATAGATAATGATAATCCTTTTTTTGTACTTGTGGAGAGCCATTTGTCTGTAACTAGTCCGAGACAACTGGCCAGCGGATGAACGATCTGTGAAGAAGAGAACATAGCTTCCGTGAACTTGTTAATAATCTTTAACTCGACTGAAGATCACAGGAAGAGTGTATAAGAAGATTGAGAGGGAGAAAGAGAGAGAGAAAAAGTTTAAGCGGACCAGCATGTTTGAGGAATAGTATCTATTTCAAGTAACAGTTTCAATCTGTTTAAATCCAAATCGAAGACAGTTACCGAAGGGAAGAAAAATTTTGCTGTACACAGAAAATAGAGAAATGCGGGCTGCGGTATCGATCTCGATTTCGATGTCGCGTTAAGGGCCTAAAGGAGGCTGGATGTTGCATCGATACGCGCGCGAACGTGTATAATATCTCTTTTTAGGCGTAAATTTTAAACGCACTTTCTGTTTTATAAGTTTTATACGATATTTGAAAAAGAAGAACAATCCTTCCTCTCGTAGCCGGCAGGTTTTATCACTTGTCATGTGTAAGATGTAAGAAACTTTTAACAGGAAGGATATATTTCTATTTAAGAAAACGCATCGTAATAAAAAAAAATCATCTTTACTTAGGACATGCTAAGTTTGACTTTATATATATATATGTATACATAGAGAGAGAAAGAGAGAGAGAGAGAGAGAAAGAAAGAAAGAGAGACTTCCTTTTCGAAAATGAAGTCGATCTGTGAGAAACACATTATATTTAAGTAAAATATCTCGAATATACATTGACACAATGTTTTAGGTATACATACATATATGTATACATATATGTATTCTACGATAAACTGAAAGAAGTGAGAAACGTGATGCGCCGGGAGGGAAGACGGAACGAATGAGTCTAAACTCATATTATTATGTTATACTTATGCGTTCTCATATTCTTAATTATGAACTAATATTAGTTATTTACTATATATTTGTTATACAATTAAAGAAATAATCGCAGCCAAAAGATTCACCTCTTGTCCATCATAGAGACAGAAAACAAAAGAGAACAGGAAAACTTTATGGGACTGTTTGAAGCTTAGATATATGTGTAAATAACATTTACAATAATAAATTGTGACGATGATCGGATATCTTGTGTGAATTCGATTAATTTGATAATTGAGTAATAAGATTACTCTAGGCAGGCACATACTTTCTCTTTTCTTCGCATTTGTACAAAGGAGAAAACGTAAGTATATAGATATATACTATTTAAACTCAAAAAAAAGATTTCTGATTTCGAGAATAAATATGTAACTATTATATAAATTCTGGCAGTTAGTAACAATTTTTTTTTTTAATACCTAACTGACAACTAATTTCATGTTTTCTATCTTAAAAACATTGCAACCTTTTATATTTGCCGCCTGTTCTCGTAGCAAACGCCATTTCAATCGTATGGCACTATTTCACGTAGGATTAGTGTCTAGTGTAACTATCCAATTTTCTGTTTTTCATGTATTGCGTGCAAATCGCATGTAATTTTTATCGGATCGAATATATGAATAACGATATTTAGATTAGTTGTAGAATAATGTCAAATATAACCGATGCAACTGAAATTCAAACATGTATGGAATAATCTTACGCTAGAATGCGAAGTGAGATATATATACAAATAGAGAGAGAGAGATGAAACAGACGTGGTGATACAGATAAATACAGAGTGTCTCAAAAGTTGCACCTCTCGCTAAATTGATCTCTAAATATTAGTAGCTAAATTAAGATTGACATATTTTTATCATGCATGTATAAATAATTTCTGTATATAATTACTATCTGTAATTACAACAATTTCGAACTTGACGATTTTGGAAACGCACGTGGAAAAAAAGGAAAAGCCTGTTTTTGTATCGAATAGCTTAGGTTTAGAATTTTATTTTAACGAATTATAACGCGAAATTATAATTTGGAGAACTCGGTGTGTATATATAAATCTCACGATACATTTAATTTAAAAATAAAAGAAATTAAAAAAATTAACATTATAAAAATATAATTCTTAGATTGCTGCTAGAGTCTGCGAGAAGTTTCGGAACTTCCTGTATACATATATATTATATATATATATATAGATATATAGATATACGTATATGTGGGAAGCGAAAGAGAGATGAACGAATAGAGAAGAAAGAGAGGCGTTTATAGACGTGTTCTCGGTTTTCGGGGAGGAGGAAGAGACTCCGCGGTAGGAGCGAGCGAGAGAGAATGAGAGAAGGGGGAGCCACGGCCCCCGCCGACTCTGAAACTCGTGCGGCAGAGCCCCCGTGTCGGTCGAATTTTAATGGCGGCTGATCCCGACTCCGCCGTTTGCAGTGTTGTGTTGTGTTGTGAGGTGACACGCACGGCCGCTCGGCGCTCGCGCGGCGTCGACGTACGATATAACGTGACGTTACGCGATCATCGTCGCGGATAATCATTCCAGGGTGACAAACCCCCTCCTCCCCCCCCCCCACCTGGACGGCGCGAGTGTTGGTGTGCTTAGTGTCGAGGTGTTGGTGGCCACGGCGGCACAGCGACAGACAGCCCGTTCGTGGTGGCGACCAGTGGGTCTCTCTCTCTCTCTCTCTCTCTCTACGCGGAACCGGGAGCAGGAGTCCTCTCCTCCACGCCGAGCATGTCGCATATCCGCGATGTGCCGTAGCGTACGTCGCATCGTCTGCGTAGCGTGCGTGCAAGGTCCGCGAGCAAAGGTAAAGTTCGCTCGGCCGCGACGAGTGGCGGCCCTGGCGTCTCGCCCGAGATTGTTGCTCTCGCGCCGAGATACCGCTTTTGTATCGTTACGCGCGTCGGATCGTTTCCGCGTCGCGGAATCGAGGAGTTTCATTTCCTTTCCGCGAGTCTTTCCCCGCTCCTTCGCGTGATCGTTAATTAATCACCGCGTCAGGTCGTGTTTTGGTGCGTTGGCGACGTGATCGCGATGGGAATGAGATGACGAGGAGGGGCGGAAGAGAGAGAGTGTGTGTGTGTGTGTGTGTGTGTGAGAGAGAGAAAGAGCGAGGGAGTGAGAGGGTGGTGGAACGGGGATGGTAATCCTTGTCTCTTTGTGCGAAGACGGTGGCCTTTAGCTGTCAAGTGTAAGCTACATACGCTGGTCACGCTAATGAAGGGCGGTGCGTGCTACGGTATCGTTCACGAAATTCGCGGAGCCATCTACCCCCCCCCCCTCTCTATCCCTCATCCCTCCCTCCCTTCTCCTTCCCCTTTTCCTCTCACCGTCGCGTGTGCTTTTTCATTGTTAGCTCGAGTTCGGCGAGCACCCTATTTACGCTCCTTTGACAGCCGATGTGCGAAACGTCTCGAAACGAAAAATCGTGTACACGGTGGACGGAATTGATACTTTATTTAGACGCGTTTAACTGTTCCGCGCAATGTTTCGTCGCGAGTGATAATCTTCTTTCGATATATTGCGTCCAGATCATTAAGGTCGCTGCTGTGCGTTCTTTTGAGGTTACTTTGAAAGATCTGTGCAGCTTTGCTTAATATTATTATTAATTTACTTTGCAAAAGTTGGCAAGGAAGAAATTGGATATTGAGATACATTTTGAATGTAATAAAATCCAATATAATAAAATTGGAAATGTTCGTTGAGACAGTAATTGTAAAATAAGTAAGATACATAAATTAATATACGATAGCTTCAACATGCTAAGTAATTAACTGATATGTATTCTAATGTAATTTATCTGCTATGTTTCAGGGGTACCAGACGATGATCGACATGTCGGTGCCTAGATTTAAGCACAGCTGGTAGTACTGTGTTAACACTGGCTCGCTACCAGCGCAGCAGGGCACGCATCCCCAATACCGTACCTTTTACATTTCCTACCTTAGACCTGCATACGCACTGACGCACACGTGTAGCGTGTGCGCATGTGCCTTGTCAGCTGTCGCATACACACCATGAGATTCCTGGGACTTACCCAGTCATTTCCCAAATCGCTCACAGTGACGCCTTCACTGTCGCTCGTTTATCATTCATCCTTCTCATCCATGTCCATTGCCACATGGTTCCTAGTGATACTGGCGACCGCAGCGATAGATACTCCTGCTAGCACTGTCCCACCGATACAGGACAATAGATCACCGCATATACTGGCACAGTTTCCAGCGGAGAATGGACAGCGATACGGACATTTCCCCTTGGAGGCCAATACAACCAGAGAGGGAGCTTTGAGATTTAATCATCTCACCATAGATCCTTCTACGGGAAGGCTCTATGCGGGCGCAATCAACAGACTCTTTCAACTTGATTCAAATCTCAAATTGGAGGAGTATGTCTCAACAGGTCAGTTCTCCTTCTTCGCATTTTGGAATACAACATTTATAATACGCAAGAGCGAAATAATTATTGATCCTTCTTTCATTTCAGGACCGAGACTGGATAATCCTCAGTGTCATGCAACAGGTTGCATGGCAAGGGACATAACCACTTCTCTAATGGATAATGTGAACAAGCTACTAATTGCCGATCTCGAGTCGCAGATGATAATCGCCTGCGGCTCCCTTCTTCAAGGTGCTTGCGAAAAATACAAAATGTCCAACATATCCGTTAAGCCGGAGTTTATCCCCCTCAGCGTGGCCGCCAACGACGAGAACTCGTCCACGTACGCTTTCATCGGGCCTGAGAAGTACAATCCGTGGGGGCAAACGAACATACTCTACGTGGGAACGACGTTCACCAATAAAGGGGATTATCGTCACGACGTGCCCGCCATTTCCAGTAGAAATCTCGACAAGCTGGATTTCGCCGAGTACACGTTCAACAAGCAGTCGATCGTATACATCGACGTCAAGTATCGAGATCACTTTCTCGTGAAATACGTGTACGGTTTCAATGCGAGCGACTACGCGTATTTTGTTCTGGTGCAGAAGCAATCGTATCTGCCCGAACAGGAGGAACTGGGATACATCTCCAGGCTAGCGCGAAGCTGCATAAGCGATCCGAATTACGACAGTTACACGGAGGTAACCCTGCAGTGTACGGTCGACTTGGGGGATGGAAAGCAGCATTATTACAACTTGATACAGGACGCGAAGGTCGCTGCAGCGGGCAGCGACCTGGCCATGCAACTCGGCATCTCTGTGGGCGATCCGGTATTCGTTACCGTGTTTTCGCCCAGTAGAGGCATCACGAACGAGGCCCTATCGCGTTCGGCAGTTTGCATATACAGCCTGCAGGACATCGAAACCAAGTTCAACGAAAATATTCACATGTGTTTTAACGGTAGCATCAAATATCGAAATATGGGTTACGTCAGCGGTCCTATACAAGACGGAAAGTGTCCTACCGCCGGTGTAAGTAAATGAATAATCAAACTGAAAAGCATTGCATGATATGTCGTTTTTTGTTTTGTTTTTACATCGATCGTCGTTTTGCTCTCTCTTTGCAGACTACAGGAAACATTCTCAACTTTTGCGAGGTCGGACTGAAAATTTCGGGCGTATCGCCGATCACGGGCCAGGCTATCCTGCATTTTCCCGATACGTTCATCTCTTCGATAACCATCGCCAATACCGAAAGCCACACCGTAGCATTTTTCGGCTCGAACGATGGCATTCTCAAGAAGGTTTTACTGTCCGGAACCGAAGCATTCGTCTATGAAAGCGTTACGATCGACAAGGGACAAAAACTATTGCCAAATACACTGATTTCACCGGATGGCGATCATATCTATATATTGTCCACTTCGAAGATATCAAAGGTCAAAGTGGAGCATTGTAGCGGTTACACCAATTGCAGCAGTTGCCTCGACGCGAAAGATCCTTACTGCGGCTGGTGCTCTTTGGAAAAGAGGTAAGTGAATTAAACTTGTGTATGAAACTATAAAGTTATATATATAATCTTATTTCTCGAGGGAAAAATATAAATATATATAAAATTGTAACTAAGGAATTTAGGCTCTCAATACACCCCTCGATACTTCTCATTCGGCTATAACTTGTAAATAAATATGTTTGTTGATAACGTCATCTTTCAGTCGACGTGAAATAATAACTAAGGAAATTTAGGCTCTCAATTTGAAAAACAACTTTGAAATTTGTCTTAGTCCGATACCAAGAAATTAAAATTAAAAACCTCATATTCGAGATATTAATTTAAGTAAACCCCTCTGATCCCCCTAAAGAGTTATAGGCGAGAAAAATATCGGAGAGAAGTCGCTGAATCGGGAAAATTTGAACAAATTACTTCGATGAAAAATTAATTTTTATCGAAACTAATGCTCTACCATCCGCGTTTGGCTCTTATAGCCCGTTGAAATTCAAAGTTGTTTTTCAAATTGAGAGCCTAAATTCCTTAGTTATTATTTCACGTCGGCTGAAAGATGACGTTATCAACAAACATATTTATTTACAAGTTATAGGCGAATGAGAAGTATCGAGGTGAAGGGGTCTGAATAGCTCATTGTCAGTGGTAAGAGCAGTCGCCCGGCAAGCGAAAGACTCGTTTCCCGATTCAGCGACTTCTCCCCGATATTTTTCTCGCCTATAACTCTTTAGGGGGGGTCAGAGGGGTTTACTTAAATTAATATCTCGAATATGAGATTTTTAATTTTAATTTCTTGGTATCGGACCAAGAAATATAAAATTGTATCACTAGTATGCTACATTTACTAATGATAATTTAAATATCTCGTTGCTATATAGGTGTACAGTGAGAGGAGATTGTCAGAAAGCGAGTCACAGCAGTCCACGATGGTTGTCCTTGGGTACGGGTCAACAGTGCATCGATTTCGAGCAGGTGCTACCCGACCGGATGCCTATTAATCAGATGACCACGGTGCAATTAACAATCAGAACTTTACCGGAATTACCAGCGGGCGCTAATTACAAGTGTGTTTTTGGTAACGCCGAGCCAATAGACGCGCTGATGACTGGTTTCGGATTGTCCTGCCCTACGCCACCCGTCGTGGAGAGACCCAATATTCCCGAGGGCGCCGATCATGCGCTCGTGCCGCTGTCCGTGCGATCGAGCGAGACGAACAAAGATTTCGTCTCGCGTAACTTTGCGTTTTTCGATTGTTCGAGACACACCGTGTGCACCGAGTGCGTAAAGTCGCAATGGGCATGCAGCTGGTGCGTCTACGACAACAAATGCACTCACAATACTAGCTGTCAGGGCATTATATCGGGAGAAAATGTAAGTTCCGTTTAATTTTGTTATATGTGTTTATGCACTTTTTCATAAATTTATCTCGTACTATAATAGATATCCTTCTCTTTTTCTTTTTTTCAGCAAAACCAAATTAATCTTGCTCCGCAAGGCGCACGGCACTGTCCGAGATTCGTAGAACGCAAGGAACCATTGATGCTGCCGAACAGCGTACCCAAGGAGATAGTGCTGGAGGTGGAAAATCTACCGCATCCGCAGGTAGGCCATAGCGGATTCCAATGTATCGTCAGTATCGAAGGCGCCAATCTGAAGGTACAAGCTCGCGTGGACAGTAGTCGTCTCATTGTGTGCGACAAGACGGTATATTCGTACGAAGCGGTCACCGGCGAATACGAGGCCGAGGTGACAGTTGTCTGGAACACGAATCACCACGTGGACAAGACCACGATAATTTTGTACAAGTGCGAGGTGCTCGGCTCGCATCGCGAACACGCGGACTGTTCCCTGTGCGTGACGCGGGACGCTCGATTCGAGTGCACTTGGTGCGGAAACAGCTGCGTGTACCGACACTCGTGTCTGCAATCGCCGTTTACCGAGTGTCCGAAGCCTCGGATAGATATGATCAAGCCGCTGAGCGGTCCGGTCGAAGGCGGCACGCTGGTGACCATAGAGGGCAGCAATCTTGGACTGAAGGAGAGCGACGTGGAGGGTAAGATACACATCGGTAACACTCCGTGCAACCTGGTAGATTACGAGGTGTCGGTGCGCATCGTCTGCCGCACCGGTCGACACGAGGCCACAGACGCGGCGTCCGTCGTGGTTGGGAACGACGCTGGTTACACGGAGAGCGCAGTGCTGTTCAATTACAAGGACATACGCCTGACAGGCGTGTATCCGTCGGTCGGACCGCAAAGCGGCGGCACGCAGTTGGCTATCACCGGTAAGTATCTAAATATTGGTAGCGCGATATCGGCGTATCTCGATGAGCTGCCATGTCAGGTAAACGCGACCCAAGCGAGCAGCACGAGACTGACTTGCGTGACTAGCAAGTCGGGCCGCGTCAGGCGGATTCACAGGCTAACGTTGAATATCGATGGTGCGAATCGTACCCTCGTGGACAATCCTTATAATTACACTCACGATCCTACTATAATGGAGATTAAACCCCTGAGAAGCTTTGCCTCGGGCGGCCGTATGATCACCGTGCACGGGACGAATTTGGACACTATTCAGAAACCCGAGATGGAAGTTTACTTCGACAACGAGCCGTTGCCGGTGAATAGAACCGTTTGCACCGTCCTGAATCCCACGCAAATGGAGTGTCCGAGTCCGAGCGTCACCAGGAGATTCACCTCGATCCGACGTAACGAACGTTCGGCGACCGCCAATGCTCAAGGCACTTCGTCGCCGCAATCGTTAAGATTGAAGGAGTCTCAGCTGACTCTCAAGATTGCTTTCATCATGGATAACGTGGAAAGTGTGAAGGACTTGGAAAAGCACTTTCAGAATCTCCGCAATCGGTTGCTGTACGTCGAGGATCCGAAATTCTTCCCATTCCCACGGAACGTCAAGCTATACAAGGGTGACACACTGGTGATCGAGGGCGAGAATCTCAACTACGCCAGCGACGAATCCGATGTAAACGTCACCGTAGGCATCATGCCGTGTAACGTCACGTCGCTCGCTCTCACGCAATTGGTTTGCACGCCACCGGATCAACAGCCCGCCGACACGGACGAGCTCGGCATCAAGACTGAGAGCGGATTGCCGTTGGTGGTGGTGAGAGTCGGTCGCAGTTTACGTTTCCCCATCGGCTATCTACGCTACGAGGTCATCAAGTCGTATCCGATACCACCGGAAGCGATCGCCGGCATCGCCGCTGGCACCTTCGGTCTCATCTTTCTGTTTGTACTGGTGTTGGTGATCTATCGCCGTAAGAGTACTCAAGCGGAGCGCGAATATAAGCGCATACAGATACAGATGGATACGCTCGAGAGCAATGTCCGGATGGAGTGCAAGCAAGCATTCGCAGAACTGCAGACGGACATGACGGACTTGACTGCGGATCTCGAGTCGTCAGGCATACCCACTCTCGACCATAAAAACTACATCATGAAAGTGTTCTTCCCCGGGGTGATAGATCATCCGATATTGAACGATCCGCGTTCGCGCAGCAACGTCTCGCGCACCAACTACGACGCGGCGATGATACAGTTTGAGCAACTCATCAACAATAAATACTTTGTGCTGACGTTCATAGAGACCTTGGAGGCACAGAAGGACTTTAATATCAGGGACAAGGTGAACGTCGCCTCCTTGCTCATGGTGGTCCTAATGGGAAAGATGGAATACGCCACGGATATTCTGATGAATCTATTATTGAGATTAATCGACAAAGCGGTGAACACGAAACATCCACAACTTATGTTAAGGCGAACGGAATCCGTGGTAGAGAAGATGCTGACAAATTGGATGGCGCTCTGCATGTATAACTACCTGAAGGACTACGCCGGCTCATCCTTGTTCTTGCTCTTCAAGGCGATCAAGCATCAGATCGAGAAGGGACCGGTGGACGTGATTACGCACGACGCAAGATACTCCCTCTCGGAGGAGAGACTCTTGCGCGAGCAGATCGAGCACACGATCGTCACGCTGCACGTGGTGCAGGACGATCTCGATGAGAAGATACAGTGCAAGGTTCTGGATTGCGATACCATAAGCCAGGTGAAGTCCAAGATTCTCGACGCGCTGTATAAAAATACCCCGTTTTCGCTGAGACCGTCCGTACATGACGTTGATCTAGAATGGCGGCACGGTCGTGGCGGTCACCTGACCCTCCAGGACGAGGATCTCACGACCAAGTGCTGCGGCGAATGGAAGAAGATAAATACACTGGCGCATTACGGCGTCAAAGAGTCGGCGGTGATGTCGCTGATCCCCCGGCAGAACGACGGTTTCTCGGTGGCGTGCAAACCGCCCTGCCATAATTGCAAGCCCTCGCACTATCATCCGCAACAGCAGCCATCGCATCATCCGCATCATCCGCCGTCGCATCATCTACATCGACACTCGAATCATCATTGTTCGTCCACGCATCTTCCATCCACACCCAATCACGGGCTGATCAGTCCCGTGATGTACAATCATCCCGTGAGCGGCCTATACTTTGACTCTCAGCACTCGCCGCCCATTATAACGGCGAACGGCGACGTTGAGAGCGGCCATGGCGGTAATCAGCGGCTATACCATCTGGTGAGGCCTATCGAGGACGTGCACTATCCGCCCGGCTTAGGCTTCAACAGTAGCAGCAAGCATCACCATCCCGAGAGAACGCACAAGGCGATCCCGGAGATATTCCTAACGCGATTGCTCTCGACCAAGGGCACTGTACAAAAATTCGTCGATGATTTTCTAAACACCATACTGACCGCCAACGAGGCGCTGCCAAGCGCGGTCAAGTGGTTGTTCGATCTCCTCGACGAGGCGGCCAAGCAGCAAGGCATTATCGATCCGGAAGTGCCGCACGCGTGGAAGTCGAACAGCCTGCCGCTCCGATTCTGGGTAAATTTCATTAAGAATCCGGACTTTATGTTCGACATCAACAAGTCCACGACAGTGGACTCGAGTCTCTCCGTGATCGCGCAGACGTTCATGGACTCGTGCTCGATGACGGAACACAGACTTGGCAAGGACTCGCCGTCTAACAAGCTGCTCTTCGCCAAGGATATACCGCACTATCGTGAGAAAGTGGGTCGATTTTACACGGATGTGCAGAGACTGCCGCAGATCACCGACCAGGAGATGTCTAGTGCCATGCAGCAATTGAGCGCGTCTCACGCCAACGAGTTCGATGTGATCGCGGCGCTGAAAGAGCTCTACATTTATGTCAGCAAGTATTATGAACAAGTAAGTAACTCGATCCGACTTTTGTGTTCTCTCTGTGTTAATTTCGACATTCGGAGAATTTTAGCGATAAAATTTCGCTATACCATCGTGAAATTCTTTTCAGATCCTAGAGGCCTTGGAGACAGATGCGGGCTGTCGCAAACTACACCTAGCTCATAGACTAGAAAACGTAGCGTACACGCTCGAGGGAGAAGAGACCAGTGCCTGCTGACATACCCTCCTCACTTCCATCCCAGGACCCGTCAACCTCTCCAGAAACACTGACTAGTGCCTCCACGCCTTCATGCATCAGATACACCTCGTTACATATGTACAAATATTACACAAATACAACACACCGTGTGAATAACAATGCCGTAAAAAAGAGAGATACACGCGATTTCGTTAGGGCTAGTCAGGGCGATAGGTCACGGGATTATAGACACAGTCCTCGTGGTAGTATTTTACCGTCTTTACGTGTTGGCCATACCGAAATACGCTTGTAAACATGTATGGATATTGGTACGGCAATGTGTACGCGCCTCTGATCCTTAAATTACGACGCTGGACAGAGATGCCTATTGTGAATCTCTCTAGAAATCTCGTGTAAGGTAGTATTTATATACGAATCTCTCATCGAATTCGAATCTCAATTCGTAGGGTGTCTTGTTATCGTAGTAGAGAGATAATTTAGTTCTAAGTAATTAAATTATTTTTATCGTCTTATACTTACTCACATTTTTTACGATGTTGTTACGTTTACAACATCGGTCTCGGCGTTTTTCTCCTGTCGAGACTCTTTTGAGGATCTGAGACGTGGATCGGTGCAAATACTTTATTAGGGAAGAAATTTAAAGTGTAAATTTAAGGTCGATCTGATATCTATACGTGTGTACGCAAATACGGAACACATAAAGTAAAAAGTAACATGTCTAATATAAGATAAGTGAGAGAGAGAAAGCCATAGTGTCCACCAGACTGTCTGTACGGGAGCAACGTACGGCAGCGAGTAGTCTGTGATCCGAGCACGAGTGGCTATGCCTATTATATCTTCATTATGATATATATAATTATTAATATGTTATATATATATATATATATATATACACATGAAAAAATATATATATAAAGCAAAGAATCATGCGCGACACACACCTCCACGGATTGTAGTGAGCTAGTTAGAGAGGGACTATATGTATTATATAAATTGAGGGTTACGCACCCTTATAATTCACAGAGACAGAGTAACAGATAATATTAAATTAAGGCGATTAAAGTAACGCGCGTTAAAAAAAAATTTAAAGTTAAAAGTTATATAAGAGCAGCTCAGTCTACTCTAGGCCTATCCACGTATCGTGTACGTCAAACAAATCTTTTTCTCTTACTTTTATCTCTTTTTGCTTCTCTCTCTTTTTCTGTTTTCGCCATACACAAATACCGTGCTGTACACGGTAAAGAAAGCTATCATCTTTTAGAAGGATCATTTTGTGAAGCATCTCATAACTTTATCTCTTCATTGTACGTACTATTATATTATTGTATGTTATTATTATTATCATTATCATCGGTTATTCATTATTATTATTTCTTTATTATTGTCTATATATACATATAAATATTAATGCTGCCCATTAATTATTGCTATATTGTTAGAAATAACGAATGACAGACGCAAAACGAAACGGATCTTTTTTTAGATCGGCGCGAGAATATTATAAACTTTCGATCGTGTTGTAGAGAAAGGGTTCTCTATTTGGCCGAGATTTATGTGCTATTATTGTAATAATGGTCGTACGTATCGCAGACACTCGTCGTGGCACACGACACACACACATACAGTATTCTTTGAACAATCGCAACTTGCTTATTTTTAGTTAATATAAGACTGGCAGAATTTTTTTAAATTCGCATTTACTTTTTTTCTCCTTTTTTTTATATTCTTTTTTTATCTCCTTTTTTTACGATTTTTTTCTCGATATTGCGTAACATCGGTGGACAATTATTATACATTCGTCACGCACACACTGCCAAGTTTCTCCACAAACTGTCGATCCGTTCAGCCAATATAAGCTCGTCGTTCAATCGGGGCGCAACGAACCTTGATGATCGACGAGTCATCGACGTAGGTCCAGGGAGGCTGGGGACGCGCTCATACTCTTGTACTTAATAAATGCCGTCGTGTAATTTCAATTATATATATACTCTAGGTCCCCAGGCTCCCCCGCCGATCATCTCAACATACCTATGTATCTCTCTATTATATGTATATCGTATTTATTTATATTACACGAGGAATAAATTGTAACTCGCGATCGCGTATGTACGTCAATCTGTGAGTTTTTACACTTTATCACGTATCTCTTTGTATCGAATTGTATGAATATTATATGTCTGTGTATGTCTGTTTGCTTTTTTTATGCAAGTATGTAAGTCTCTCGGTATGCATGCCATCTGTCTCGACGCGGTAAGGGATTTGTTCGCTCAACATTTTTTTTCTTGCAAATAGAACACGGTATAGTTCGATCATCTATTCTTAGAGACTGATTGTAAATCTTGTGTGCGATATTATTAATTTAAATTTATTTAAATTTCATTGAAAAGGGTGACACCTTGCTCTCGCATCTTGAGATTCGCACGAAGCGAACAAATTTAATACCGCTTGATGCAGTCTTCCCCGTACGAGATTGAACGGAGATTTTGATTTTGGACTGAATTTTCATATTGATTATCGCGCAACGTTGTTTCGTACGTATTTTTTTTTTATATATGTAGTTTAACGTTCGCAGAGGTGCCATGTTTTACGTCCGCGAACTCGAGATAACCCGAACCGATCACAGATACATGATACCTACTCATGTATATTAGACATTTTTATTCACAAAAATATGTACGATTATATTTCCATTGAAATTAAGTATATATGCAAATTGGAACATTCATACAATTAAGCTAACCGGAATTTCGAACCGGTGAATTGAAACCCGTGCGAACACAGGATAACGAAAGTACATTTATATACGTATATGTATGATTAAAAATTATACCGATGGGATAAGGTGTAACGGGTTTACACCTTGCTCGTCCCTGCGTTGAAAGTATCGTATTCTCTCTCTCTCTTTTCGGTTTCTACCAGTACACTTTAACAATGTAAGCCGACATTCTTATTTGATAAAAAAAAACTTGTAATTAAGAATTATATACATATGTGTATAAACTGAGAGAGAGGAGCGCGTTAACTCAAGGTATAGCAGCTGCGATGTGTGGTCAGCGAGTATAATTACAAATGACTTAATCGACATGTAAGCACTGCCGTTAACGTTGTTTCGGAGGAAATGCACAACGATAGAGAATTGCCGTCGCTACACGCCCTACAAACGTCCTCTGTTCCCTTAAAGTGGGAAGGAATAGAGTATATGTATATATATATATATTGCACTTTTGATTTTTCATTTGTTATCACTGCCGCGATTTTGCATTTAAAAAGCAAGACTATCACCGAGTCACTGTATTGCCCTGTTGTAACAGTGTGTTTGCAACGCGAGTAAACTCCTTGTACGTTTCCTCATAAAGAGAACCGAGGAAAACCCAAAACGGCTATCCTGAAGCTGTTACGCAAGAGTATTTAACTTTATTCCCGTATTCTAATCGCGCAGGTTTGATCGTTAAATGCGTTCGCGTTTAATCGAGAGCTTGTATGTCGATATCTTGGTGCAATTTGTTTAATTGTGCGCGATGAGAATACGGGCGTTTCTTTGCGTTTGAACAATATTATGCCGTGCAGATTGACGTACATGGAAACACACACATACACACGTGCGCACATATTCGTATATACATATGTATACACACGCGTTCGTTATTATCGGGTGGCCAGTGGGCCTTCTGACAAGCGCAAGATGTTTTTCTTTTTCCATGAAATTCATTTTTTGGAAGATACTCGTGCGGTATGTAAAATATATCGAGCAACGTTCGAGTTTGATCCAATATAGAATCCAATATAGCGTCTCGCTATACTTTACGAACGTACAAGTGCTTGCGACTCTGCCGCGTTAAAAATCGGAAAAATCGATTTAAAAAAATAGACTGTTTCGTCGATTCATTTCTCCATATTCTCGCATTTTACACATTTTATATTCTCAATTTTTTCTTATGTATATACATATATATATATATTAGAAGCGCGAATAAGGTAAAAATAAGTGAACGAATAAAGTGTGCATAAGTGTACCGCTATGTCGCTAGCAGTGATTTAGTATCGATAAAATCGATTGAGAAGAACATTGTCTTTCTGTAAACGTCCGCTAATTTTTTTTTTTTATCGATTTAAGAGACCGCGTGAGCGCGTTTACAATAAAATGTTTACCCGGAATATACGCAGCAGAGTTTCCCGAGCAAATTGTACAGTCGAAAGTCGACTCCATCCAATCTGAAAAGCTTGTCAATTCTGCATTCAACGTATGTAATTATAACGCAACGGACTGAGAGAGGTGATTCTCGCGAGGCGATTAGTGTGTCATGCTTCGTAGTTTATAGAGATAAATCTCAACATCGTGTCTCGAGTTAAGATTACTCCTTGTTAAGCTTCGAGAAGAGAGGATGGGCGGCGGGGGGAAGGAGAAGAGGGATGATCCCGATAATTTTCTCCCCATTTGAAGACACTTCTCTCTTGTATATTCTCGATCGCCGCTATTTCCATCAGGTATGATTAAATCGGCCTTCATATATCCGGCAATCATATTGCCAGCAATATATAATTGCTGAGAGCAATAATTGAGCTACCGTCGACCAAATGCCGTCTTCGTTTACATTAGCGTTTCCAGAAATACATCTCTTTAATAGTAGCAGTATACGTTGTGAAGAATCCTGGAAGAAGAAAGTAATATTAATTATATTAACACGGCATTATACATTGACCAATCTTGATTGCCATTAAACGTACCTCTGGAAATGCGCGTCTGTCCTCTATTCATTAAAGATGCGTGCAATACGCTCGTTGCGAGTGTGTTATACTGCGTATCCATTTGTGTGTGTGCGTGTATGTCTGTGTACGTGCAATTGCAACCCCTCGCGAATAGCTCTCTGCCTCCCCCCCCCCTCCCCGCCCCTTTTCATTGTACATAGTACTTCAACTCAATTCTCCTTCCACTCCCCCCCCCCCCCATCCCGCGCACGAGTAGACTTTAAGCGACACTCGAGAAAACGAAATGACTCTTGCCAAATTTTCAATGGGACGTAGGGACAAACGACTAATTGCATTAAAAAAAAAAATCGCAAAAAATATATTGGTATTATAAATGATTCGTATCGTATTATCTCTTCGTTATTTCGCCCACCCGCAATCTCAGCTGTACAGACTTTTAATTATTAGCCTTACGATTAGGACACGATGGACCACATGTCGTGCATCGTCTTGATAATCGTTAGCGTAAGAGGGAAAGGCCACGAGAGCGTTCGAGAGAGAACTCGTTTCTAATTTGAGTCATTAATACAATTTGTCGTAATTTGCCTGCGAAGATGATATCGATTATTCCCCCAGCCCTTTTTTTTTTACAGACAGGTACTTAAAATCTCCCTTTGGTTTCGTCGGTAAAGATTTATTGATATTGAACGGGCACGCGATATACAGCTACATAGCCCGTGTAAAATTATCACAGCTCGCTGGTGCGCTAAGATCTAAATATTGTTACTATAAATACACGTGGATACGCGTGAACTTTTCAGGAATACACACCATTCGAAAGTCGTCGGAGTCGCGTGTGTTACGTAAGTCGTGTTATATTAATTTGGAGAATTCTTATATTAGTTCGCGACTCTAATACCACCTCCGCATTCGCAGATATACGCGGAATTACATGTATATCTTGTATACAGTAGAACGTATATACTTGACGCGTGTTATAGTTTTCCACTGTGCATTTTGACAAACATTGACAATTCCGGCGTCGATGTTGTATCGCGTTACGCGATACAAGTTATAAATCAGCGTACTCGGTACGCGCAGAGTTGATTTCGGTCACGAAATTGTATATGCTATACATAATATATATATATAACAGTACAATTAATACGCAATCTTGAGATATGTGAAGTTTGTATAATTTTATCGCTTTCCTTTTATAAATATCTCAATAAAAAGGTATTAAAAAATAATCTATGGTATATTTACATTTTAAAACTATCAACGCAGACTTGTATTACAAATGATATTACGTGTGTAATAATTATTAGCTATAGTAATATTATGTCATTATTTTCTACATACTTAATATTTTTGTAATAATAATGCGAAAGCTTATAAAGATAACAAATTTACATGGCACGTTTGTACAATTATTGATAAATTGTATAATATGGAATTGTATTTATAGGCAGTAAGAAATTCAGACACTACACAAAGGCCCAATTGTACTAATATCGATTGAATGTAATTCGAGATTAAACTTCAATATAAATACGCACTAGTGGTATCATCTATTTAAAACTTGTGTCTTTGTCATATGGGGCCGCGATTCTTACAATCTCTCTCTTTCTCTTATTCTTATCTCTCATCGTACGAAAATATATATTCATAAAAAGTAATAATAAAAATTGTCACCCCTTTTCCTTCACAAGTTAATAAGATCAATTATAAAATAATTTCAATAAAACTTCCGAATTATTTTTACAACACATATATACACATAATCCGTTTTTGTTTGTTTAATGGTTTCTTTCGCAACTTACGCAGTTTACTCTACTCCTGACTTTATCTTGTATAATAAAGATTTATCCTGAGAAGACTTGACTGAGGATAACGTAGATGTACTGGATGAGGAGTTTTTTGAATTTGTGGCAGTACCTGTGTTTCGTTTGTCTTGCTTGGCTTTCTTCATCATGTCTTTCAGTCTTTTATCCGCACTTATAATATGAATATTTGGTGTCACCTTAGCTCCAGTGCCTACAAAAATTAATTAACAGTTTAGCTCAAAAATGTAATTTTAATTTTAATTTTACATTCCAAAAGTGCAAGATACACATGCGTGCATTCGTACTTACTTGAGCTCGGCTTTTTCTGTTCTTTGGATTTGCTTTCTATCACAGTTTTTGGCGAACTTCTGTCTTTCGAAACCTAATATATAACAATCAATACAGTAGAATAATTACATTGACATCAAGAGAGTAAAGTATTATCCCTTATTTAAAATGTCCCTTGTTTAAAATTTAATAAAAATTCAGTAATTAGTGTGAGAGAAATCAATAATAAAAATAAATTTTTTACAAATATAAAAACAAGTTTATAGTATGTAAAATGTACAGGAACAATTCTCGCACAAATTGTAAATACGAGTGAATACACACACCTGAGACTTTGAACAGTTAGAGCAGTACCATACTTGTTTCGGCACATCTATCTGCGAATCCAGAATATGTGGAACGTGGCATTCCTGATGATACAAAGAATGACACTCTTGACACTCCACAAGCCTATTTCTCGCCCCAACATCCATCCCTTTACAAATGACGCATGTCAGATCGTCTTCTAGAATTTCCAGTGCCAGAGTATCGTCCGTCTGCAGGATTTCTGGCGGTGTGTCGCGTGCTGGCAGATTAACAGGTGAGCTATTTTTGCTCGATTTACTTGAATGCTTGGACGAGTTGGAGCTTTTGCTTTTCTTACTGCTACTGCTACTATGATCGCTCAATACTGGTTCTTCCATCATGTACTGAAATGTAGATGAAAAAAATTAAATCAACTCTTATATAATGTGTATAGGCATTTTTCATTAAATGCATTACCTTTTTATGTAGCACATTGGAGAGCATTTTGGATGGTCCATATTTTTGTTTAATCGCCTCATCTAACAGAACTCGCAGCTGTTCCGCAGAATCCTTGTTGGTAGAGTGCAAGAGGCGTAGCCCCTGTGTAAATTGCGGATCCAGTTCCAGCTGAGTCATCTCTCTAGAGTCTCTTTTTTTCTGTCAACGCAATATATTATTAATTAATCGCTGCTATATAAACATTTTATAAATAATTCGCGACAAGACTGAATAAAGACGCCCTGCGACGCAATCAGGTTATATCTCGCAATAATAGCACATGTGTTTCGTGTATCGAAAATTTAAATACTTTATCGCATTAACTCTTTTTTTCACATACGAGGAGCGAGTCACAAACATGTGATGCCTCTCTTTTGAGTAAAAAAGGCGCTATTCGAACATCTATTCTACACTCTTTTTTTTTATACTTTGCATATATTTATCGATAATTACCTTTGTATATTCAGAAACGAAACTGTGCGATACGCGATTAACTTGCGGAATACGTAAAATCTGAATTAATGCAAAGCATGCCGCATAATATCTATGATTGTGCTAGATGTAATATCGATAACTTTATCTGTGATTTTATCGTCGATCACGTCAAGCATGCAACGGTTTTCCTATGAAATATTACTTTATTCTAGTCAATTCTAGGTTATCGCGTGAATCTTGAACGGCATAGTTTATCTTGTAAAGCTAAAGATGAGCTAAACTCGTGAAAATATCTATTGGACATAATATTATATGACGCTTTGATCGACAATGTAATTGAGAAAGAAAAAAAATTTATTTACCAATTTTTGAACAAAAATTAAATTTTAAGTCCTATTAAAAAAATTTATTTTTTATTAACGAAAATTGATAATTTATACGATCAAACTTTCCGTATATTCTCAATTGACTGAAAATGTGCAGTGTACCATTCTCATCATCGATTTTCTGAAACTTGCATATTTTATGTATATTGAAGCTTTTGGAAACGACATTCGCGTCCACAAAAATTCAACTGTATAAATAGTTTAAAAGCTAAAAATTAAGCTATTAATAAAGAATGCAAGAAAAAATCGCATAGAGCGATATTGTGATTTTTCGACCCTTCCACAAACGTGTTTGTGTGGAAATATCCTAATTTTCTAGAAAACCTAACGGATATCCCTCTGTCCAGGACTGATCAGGTCATGTTAAACCCCGTTGACCATTACTGTACCCTTTTTTGACCATTTTGTATCCCATTCCTTTTCGCCAAAGTTCCTTTGTCTCAAAACGTTTCTCGAGGAATAATCCCACCTAACTCTTCGAAACGCGAAGGTTCACCATCTCAGAAAATTTTTAAAAAGCCTCAGTTCTTGTTCATCGTTCGTGGAAACAACAATCTTCGTTTATCACAAGAGTGTCGGAGTAAATCTACGTATCAATTGCCTTAATGATAAAGAATACAAAATACATACATACTTTTTATTAAATTTTTCAACTTTATTACGAAAGCGCGCATATGTATTTTCGACGTCGACCGAGTAAACGCGAGTTTATCGCCAAATTTCTACGACCATCCTCGTGGCCCGAGTTTGAAATATACCGCCGCTAGTCGGACGACACCTACGAATCCGTCGCGTTCGCCAGGAACTCGAAGAATGTAGGTGCATCGAGTGCTCGATTCTGCCCTCCTGCCCCTCTGCACGCAAACGAAATGAAATTTCGCCAAGTGCATTCGAGAGTGCGAGATAAGATCTAGAGGTTGCTCGGAAGCTGGCTGCCTGCGCGAGGCCAGCCTTTTAAAATTTCGCAGTGTCCCGTGACGTTTCATTCGTCCGTCGAACGGAACGAGGAGACGCGGTAGCGAGGAAGAGTTAACGTAGATCGAACGCCGCCGCGATCGAGAGAGGAAGACGGAGACGGCGAAAATATAACCAAAGAGAGACGAAAATAGTTACCCCGCGGGCGACGACGACGACGATGACGACGACGACGACGACGTGAGGCGGCGAGCGTGGATTTCTCCTGCGCTCTCGCACAGCGCATGCGCGCGCCAGGTTATCACGCTTGCCGTCCCTCTCGCGCCGAATGGCGGGCGCATCGTCGCGTCTCTGTCGCAGCGGCGCGCGTCAGGCGACGTTGTCCGAAACTTTTCGGCCGGACAGTTGGCAGCGTTGCGTAGAAAAGAAATAAATAATCAAAGCGACCATGAAGTGACAAATAAAGTCGGGGTAGAGAGAACAATGCTCGCGCGTACGACGGCAAGGTGGATACTCGGAGACGTGCAGTTGTAGCGTGCGTTCGCATCGTATCCCGTTAATACGGACCGCCCGCGTTCCCCGTGTGTGTGCCTCGCGGCGTGAACGCGCCGCGCACCGCCGCTGCTCTCCGCCACCGCCGCCGCCGCAGCAGCAGCCGCGCGCGACACAGCAGCAGCCGGAGGAGGCGCGCTATGCGCTCACCGTGGAGGCGAGGGTGATAAACTCGGGATATCTTGGTCCTCTCTTCGCGCACGGGACTTATCATCGCGCGGGTTTCGGTGCAGCTACCAGTGCCGGTACGTCGCGCCAAAGCGAGGTATCTGGTTGACGAACCCGGCCGAATCGCCGTATCCAGGTGGTGTGTGGTGCGCGAGCCTCGCAGCATCCCCCTCGAGTCACGGTGAGGATAAATAACGGCGAGATAGACTGCGACATCTCCCGTCGTTGGTGACGTTTCCGTCGCGTTGTCCTAGCGCAAAAGCGACCGAGTAGCGATGTTTAAAGCCTCGAGGGAGTTGCTCGGTGCCGTCTGGTGAATTCTCGACGCGCGACTCTCCCGGTCGACTATTCGTCCACTCCGTGCGACACGTTAACCTCTCTCTCTCACCTCTCGTCGCACGTCAGAAAGCGCGTCGCGGACGCGGGGACTAGTGCCAGTGGCCATGCCTCTTCTCTTCCCACTGTTCAGCAGCAGCAGCAACAGCGAGGTTTGACACGCTCGGTCGTTCGCGCACGCGATACGCTCCAGCCATGAAAACGGAAAAGAAGCCCAACGAACCCAGCTGTTGTCCACCTACCACGGTTGTCAAGGATGAGGCTGACGCCGATCCTGTTAAGATTAAGGACGAGGGTACAGGTGGTAATAACGACGATACGACTGGGGAGGATACGGCAGAGTGTCCAAGAGATCCCTGTCTCGATCCATCCAACGGCGAAGGTTCAATGGCTGTGGAGAATCAGAGTAGCAATGGGAATCAGTCGATCCTGAATTCGATTAAACAGGAGGGAGACCCTAACAATCCCACCGACGAGCTACCTGGTACAACGTCAATTTACTTCTGTAATTTTATAATCTGCGTGTCTTTATTTGCGCCGATGTATGTCTTTTCTTCTTTCGCTCGTGTACCTTATGTTAGATTAATCAAATTATTCTTTTTGCTTTAGAACTAAATAGATATATTATTACAGCAGACAGCATTCAACCGCTCGTTAGTAATGTTGTGGGAAAACAGATGGGAACTAGTGCAAGCAGTGGCGAGCCTCAGTATATGCAACAGCAGAGCCAAATTTTTGTATTTTCTACGCAGTTAGCGAATACAGGCGCAGACGCAGTATTGAGAGGCGAATATCATTCGATCATCGCTTATCATTGCGCACAGCCAGCCACTAAAAAATATTTGGAGGTATATTATACGCAATATTGAATTTATTCTAAAATAATACTCTCTATATAAATTCTTTACTACATACATAAGCAATTTATTGCAAAGGTTGCATTTTTAATTGTAAAAATTTTGCGCAATTCTCTATTGAAATAGTAATAGTAATTATGCGTTATTAATATTTTTATACCCTCACTTTTCACATCTATTCATCTTCGATTCAGTTACTTCAACAAATAATTAAATTCCTTATATAGAATGTTATCTTTAGTAATATGCTTTTTTTCGTATGCTACATGTTATTATTTATTTATCATTAATATATATTTACCGTTTTTATTCTTTTAGAAACATCCAAATAAAATAAGTCATTTTCGCCAAAATCCTGCTCAATGGTTAAATAATCTTGCTATGATGAAACAGAAAGGCCATCAGGGAAATGCGAATAATACTTTCCCGACTGAACAACCCCCGGATTTACCAGCACTAGATCCAAATGCTCCACAATTTTGGAATGAACAACCCAACTTGCGAAACATAAATGGTGGAAATTCTCTCGGTAATACTGAGCCATCATTGGATGATGCAAATCTAGACGTAGTGCCTTGCCTTGTGCCGAATTCACCTGGTAATTCAGGTAATTTTTATTACATTTGTCGATTTGTCCCAATTCATTATTTATGTGAGATTTAATGCAACGTATATGCTTTTTTTTTATCTCGCAGCCAATCCTCAACCCGCTAATAATGCTACCATGGGCCACAGTCCAAATTTGTTAGGTGGCACAACGAGTCCAGGCCCAGGAGGTTTACAACCATCGCTTCAGGGTGTCAAAGTTCCGGACGAAAATTTAACACCGAGACAAAGGCAGCACAGAGAAGTTCAACTGGCGACCTTGCGAAAAATGCAGCTCATGTTGTTTAAGGATGAACAATCTGGCAACGCTTTGGCGGACACGACGCAAGGGACGACGGTGTCGTGTCCTACCGCGAATGTTCCTCCCGTTGGTCCCGTACCAAATCAATGTTCTCCGTCTATGGATTGGCATAAGTTGCAGCATCAATTTCTCGATGGAAAGAATAAAGTACGTCTTCTTTGTGTGTAACTCTAATGTATACGCAGGATTATGAAATATCTGTAACAAAAATATCTTCATTACAGGCAACAGTTGGTAATCCGGGCGCGGTACCGTTGCGCGGTGCTAACATGGTCGGGGTACCGCGAAGTCAAGGCCCACCACCTCCGTATCATCAAACGACACGATCCGCTAGTGTACCGATCGCGATTCAAAGCCCAAATCCGTCGTCGCCCAACAATCCGACCAGCAATCTGTCGCTACCGTCACCGCGCGCGAGTTCTGCTTTGAATTCGCCGGCGGATTGTAACAGACAGTTCCAGCTGGGTAATCAGAGAACCAGTCACCTGCCTGGACAAAGTCCGACGAGTCAGGATTCTCCGAATCCGGTTGTTACAGCAGCCGTTTCGTCGACACGGTTGAACCATAGCAATCCAGGAACACCGGTCTCTCATTCTCATATCGCCGCTCTTAGTCCTAGCGGTACTACTGCTCAAAAAGATGCTTCCCTCGATTTTCCTACCAATCAACAGCCAAATGGTAAGTTGGGTAGGTTGATTCACAGGCTCAGAGGTACGTTTCTTTTTTTTTTCTTTTTTTTCTTTGTACAAATTGCTTTGCGCAAAGTTTAACGCTTTTGTTAATTTCATATAGTTTCTAAATTAGATTTATCCTTTTCTCGATTTAGTGGATGGTATGTTTTGCCGAACGTTACAATCCTTAGCTCAACAGAAGCAGCAACATACCGGAAACGTTAATGCAGCGACCGTGAAAGAAGCAAACTTAATGCCCGTGCCGAGCCCCCTTCAACTTCAATATCTCAACACGTTTGAAGGACAGGAACTGACTATTCAGAAACAACCTAATACAAGTCTGAAGGATGGCAATTCGTCTACGTAAATATCCCCGTTTCTCCTCTCTATTCTTTCATTAACTTTTGAGCAGTACATAACTCTTTAGTGTGAAATTATATTTCGATTAATAATCATACAACTCGCATAATTATATGATGTTCTTTTCTTTCTATTGGCAACACAGAAACGCAGGCAATTCTTCAGAGATCCCCAATAGAATCTTGACGGGAAATCTAGATAACAACAATCAATTCCCTACTAGATCGGAGGGTGCGAGTCCGGTACAGATGGACAGTATGAACCGAGGCTTCGCGGGTTCCCTACACAGTCCTCACACGCCGCATACACCGCATACGCCGGGTAGTGCTACGCCGCATACTCCCGTAGATCCCGCGAAACCGGGCAACAAGTCCAGCGCAAGTGCACAGAATAGTCCAACGCCGCACAACACCAGCATACCCGACAGTATGGGTCCTCCGCGAACGGTGCCGGCATCGCCTACCATGAAACCCGACACATCGCCGCCCTGCGTGAAAGACGTTCAACAGCAACAACAACAAACGCAATCGCAGCAACAGCAGCAGCAACAGCCGCAGCAACAACAGCCTACAGTGGTGGTGAATCCGAACAATTCTGGTAACACAACGGTAGTGCCGTTGACCGGCGGCGCTCCCGGCGGTGGCGCCTCGTTCGCTTGCGGCAGGCCGTCCATAAACGTGAGTCAACCATCCGACAACGTGCCTCTCAATCCCAACAACATAGTCGGCGGTCGACTCGGCGGCTTGAACACCATGAATACCAACCATTTTGATCCGATAACGTCTCTGGCGCAGATGAGCCAGCAGCTCACGAATACAGCGGCAAGCAACTCTTTGGGCAATGAGCCCATGCACTCTGGCAATGCTGCTGGCATGATGCCGTTCGGCAATCCGCACGCCGCCGGTATGCACATGATGCAGATGGGCGGCGAGATGAACGGGAGCTGTCATATGGGCGCGAGCAGCGGCGAGCCTGGCGGTGGTGAGGTCGGCGGGATGTGCATGGGTCTCGCGGGTCCGCCAACGAGCTACAGTCCCACTACTTCGCACACGGGCAGCCCCGGCGGAATTCCCAGCAAAATGGGAGGACACTCGATGATGGGTGGTCACGGAATGATGGGCGGCCATACAGGTACCGGCGGTCCGGCCGGTGGTGCTTATCCCGGCGGCGATCCTGGCCACGCACCCCCACCGAGACTGATGACCGGTCACGGGATCGCCGGGCCGAGTCCGTATAACGGCGCGAGCGTTCAGGTAAAGCCGAACGCGCCCAACACCATACAGTACTTGCCGGCCAGGCCGAATGTCGGTCACGCGCCACCCCGTGGCCCACCGAGTCTAGAATTCCTTCAGCGATTCACTAATCCGCTATCTAATATGGAGTCAAAGATGGGTGGGTCGCCTTCCATGAACCTACAACAGTACTTCCCGAACGGCTGTGTGCCGAACAATATGGGGGGTCCGCACAGCGGTATGCCGTCCAGCATGAATACCGCCGGAATCCCCGGCATGGGCGGCTCGCCCAGGATGGACGGTCAGTCCATGAACACTTCCGGCACTATACACCCGTCCATGAGACCGGCGGTCGGCAACATGCGACCGCAATCGAATCTGATGCGGATGCAGCACATGGTAGGCGGCGGCGTCTTCCCGGGCGGCTCCATGGATCCCGACAAAGTCTTCCCGCCTGACATGGTGCCGCAGAATTTGCCGAATCAGCCGAATCCGGCGGGCATGTACGGTGTGGCTGGCAACAAGGCCAACCCGATGGGACTGGGACCGCCGCCCGAAGCTACTCAGCCATTACCGCCGAGCATGGGCGGCGCGACCAGCAACTTTAAGAACAATCCGTTTGGCAGCGGACCAAGTATGTCCGATCCGAATTATGCTCAACAGTTTCACAACTTCCAGCAACAGCTTTACGCCACCGGTACCAGAGGCAGCGGGCCGCCGCATCCTAATTTGCACCCGCCGCCAAACTCGCACTCGCATCAGCAGTTTTTCATGCCGAAGTAGAAAAAAGAAAAAGAAAAACTGTCCAGTGTTTGATTCATCCATATCGCGACGACGATTTTACGGTGGCCTTTCAGCATGTCCCTTCTCTTTTTCTCTCTTTCGCTCTCTTTCTATCTTTCATCTATCAGGGAGATGTTTCTATTATAATACGCAAATTAATTCTGGAAGTGTAAACTGTGCTATATAGATATATAGCAAAGCGATCTTGTAAAGGACAGAGAGAAATAATGATAGTTATATCGATGAGCATGGCAGACAGCTATCTTCGAGAATAATCTTTATGACTGGCACGCGACGAGAATTTTAAGTTCTACTCTCGATTTGCTGTTATGGTGTTATTTACGTTATGTATGCCACAAGAATTTTTTCTTTCTTTTTCCCCCTCTTTAACTTGATCACGATACCGAGTCGCGTGTCTAAAAAAAAAAAAAAAAAAAAAAAAAAAAAAAAAAAAAAATGTTATTCCGATACATCTTAATAATATCGTTTTACACCGAAACTTCCCAGGTCTATCTGTAAATTGTAAACGTTATTAATGGAAACGCGGAGTACTCGCGTTCGTGTAAATACCGATGTACAATCCGATAGTTTTTTTTTTACTTTTTCTTTTTTTTATATATATTATAAGTCGTTATACTTCATTGATCGAGGAGCATTGTTAGATTAAGAAGTACGTTACTGTAACTAGAATGTAAAAAGAAAAAGAAAGAGAGGAAGAAAACAAGCGAGATCTCCTCTCTTCTCTTCGCGTTTCGTTCATAATGGTTTGTGCGGAGTAAAGTAATAATTGTGCGTACGGTACGATGAGCGAGAGGATTCTGGTACACCGGTGCCGCGTAATTCATCCTTCCTTTATCACTAAAATACTTAAACACAGTCAAACAAGCTCAAATTTATTATTGTACATATATACCATATACATATTATACATACATACATATATATATATATATATATACACCTGTTGCAACATAATCCTTCAATATCGCCCGTCCCTTACGCTCCTTCATCGATCCTCCCTTATGACCAACTCTGTGCATAATCATGACCCGTTTCCTCCCCTTATCTGTAGCTTACGACATAAGAAGTAATTGACTAAGAACAATTATGTTGTTGATGAATGATTTTTATTATAAATGAAAAATAAAGATATTTACAAGAAGTCAGTACGATATTTGATCGATAATCGTTTTACAAGAACGGCCATCGGAGTTCGCGACAAATCCGCAAAATGCGACCGATTTCAAATAAAAAGGAAAAATCTTTCTAATTTCTTTTTTTCTCGAAGAATAAGCACAGGCTACTTTTTTCTTTCAATTTACTCGAATCTGTGATAGTCAAAGCAAGAGAACGTATCTTTCCCTTTCCGTCTCTCTTTCGGGGGGGAAAAAAAAAAAACCCACAAATATAACATATCTGCTTTGTTTTGGGAAGTGATTCTTTAATACTATACATTTCACGATTGTGTTTATTTAATCTGAATAAATTCATGCATAGATGAATGAAATAAGACGTAAAAAAGAGAGAGAGACAAGGGAATGAAAGAAGAAAAGTTAGATTCCTTTCGGCAGCTTGAGCAATACGAAGCAGAGTGACACATTGACATATTTTACGTTTGTGATAAAAGTAATGGGAATCTTAAGAACACTGCGGCGACGGGGCTTGCGCAGAGCGTTAACACCATCTATTACATAGGAGTAAGATCTTTTTCTACAACGTCACATATTTAGCTTGTAAAACGAGCTGTGTATAATTTCTTCTATAGATTCATGTTGGAATTATCAATCTTGTATTTCACTCTAGCAAAACATACTACTTGCGCCAAAAGTGTGTCTGTCGTAAATTCTGTTAATCGTTAGACGATCAACGATTACTCGCGCAAATAGGAGATCTAACATTTCGCTTCCCTAGGATCAACGAGAAGCTAATGAGCTCAATTATATAAATGTAAAGCTTATTGTTAGTCGACTCTTTTGTAATAAGTCACATATTATCGGCCACTTTATATATCCAAAGGTGCATACTAAATTACTAAATCTTGTTGCGTTGTGTATATTTCTTAGTTGCCGAGAACTGGTTGCGTCTCTTTCGAGTCTCCTGTTAACCTGTAAAACAAAAAAAGTCACACATCGAATGAGAAGCGTGCTAGCGTTTCTTAGAAGTTCGTTAAGTCGACGCTAATCTCTACTCGATGTCCTTACGCGATATATCAAGATATAATCGCAATAAAAGCAAGCTTATACTTTAAGTTTTAAGGATCTGGGACTTTACATTATTTAGCAAAACTCATCACATTGTATGTTGTCTGCAACTGATCATCATAATCAATTTTATACCCGAAACCCAAGTCAAACCTGTCCTTCTGTACAGCCTTTCATTGGTTGGATGTGCCTGAATCGCGCCGATCATCTCCGTTTCTGTAAATAGGTTTTATGCCTTATAATAAATGTTTTTTTTTAATACAACTCTATATTTATAATTTAACAATGGGAAAGCATTGTGTCGTGTCAATGGTATTGAAATAATACTCTAAGTAACAGACATATATTTTGCATTGCATTACCGCTATTAATTACCTTGACCGTTGCGCTTCCGACGACGTGGTACTTCCGTTCGTACTAAAAAAGAAAATAGAAATTTACAGTAATATTTCACACGAAATTAGCAACACAATCACACGTATAGTTACCTGTTTTTCGCTGACGCAAAATCATCCCATTCGCTAAGATCATATTTAGATAAATCACCATCCTCTTCTTCCTCCTCGTCATCTTCCTCTTCATCCTCCTGTAATTTATAAGATACCAATCAAACACTCGGAGCATTTTTAACGAATGCAATTAAAGAGTGCGATTTATCTCTTCTCGTCTCTCTCTTCCGATATTACACTCTTCACATCACTTTCAAGTTACGTTTACGTTTTCTTGTTCCTCTTCGTCCACTTCGTTTCTCTCCTCTTTATCTTTAGATTTACTACGTAATGGGCTGCTGTACTTGGAATCCTTGGAATCGTCGTCAGAATTCTTTTCAAGTTTCCGCTTTTTCTTGCGCCGTCCAAACTCGTCGTATTCATCGTCGTCGTCCCGCCTCTCCTTGTACTCGACGATTCCTCGATCGTTATATCCACCTCCGTATCCTGTGCGTTCCTCTATCTCGCCGAACTTTGGGGCATTGCACATATTGCACTGCTGCCGACGAGCCCAGTTAACGTTGCCGCACTTGCTACATTGCCAATCGTCCGCGCTGCAATAAAGCTTTTGTACTTAATTATCACATATGTATGGAGTAATCTTCGCATATACACATACGAGATTTAATTGTAAAACAATATACATATATGTTGTTTTCATGTTACCTATTTTTATATTCAATGTTTAAAATTTTTGACATTTATTCCAAAAATAGGATGCACATACTATTAGAATTTAATAAATGAGTTAGTAATATACAGATAGAAATGTCGGCTTTACTTTGGAAGGATTTGACCTTGATTCTCACTCTACTTTTTTACACCACACACACATGTAGCTATTATTTGTATTTGCCAACTATGTAACAAACTTGTATGTTCTTGCACACAAGAAATTTTTTTTTTTATATTATTGGTAAAAATTAACTCCAAATAATAACAAATACAAATGATGATATTACCTAAAGAGGCCTCTGCTCTTTTCCGCGGCTGCTTTTCCAATTTCTTGACCCAATTTTTTCTTCTTCGGACATTCACTTCTGTCTGTATCAAAAGATGTTAAATATTGTTAAAAGATTGTTAAATAAAAAGTGTCTATGCTTCATGCAAATGTTAAGCGATTATAATAATACTCCAATGTTCACAGAATTCTCTCTGTTTATTTAACATGTAAACAGCATTCTATGTTTAATACAAACCAATGTGTCACTATAATAGCTCAAAAAAAACAACTCTCTTATTCATCAACATTACAGTAGCATTTCTACTCTACGTGACTGAGTACCTTTTCCACAACGATTGCAGGAATTTCGTCTGGCAAAATTTACATTGGCACATCTAGAAGAAAAAAAGAGAACAACAAAAAATCGTTAATTCAATCACAAGTATCGGTCCTAATTTATCGCATATAAAATAGTTGCGCGGGACATAGAGTCGAGAATCGACGAAGTAATCATAGTGATGGAAATCATACGTACTGAGTGTCAGGACAGACCCAGTCACCGTCGTTGATGCTACGCTGATTCTCGTCGTCCACTTTGCCATCCATCTCGCCGTTCGCTCGCGATTCGCCGCGCCGATTATATTCCAGAATATAATACCTCTGCGTATCTCGAGCTCCGTTTTTGTGTCTAACCTTCGAGCCTTCCGTTCGACGGATGAACTCTTATCACAGTTTGCCGTTACCGTACGAGGGACGAATTAGCTACGCCGTAGCTACTGGCATCCTGAATCCTGGCAGGAAGCGAGAACTCGACCTATCCAATCTTGCATCCAACCCAGGAAACTGTGACGAATGGCATTAGAGCGCGATGATTACAGCAGCGTAGTGATCGTGCGACTCGGATGAACGCGCCGAGATATCTGATCGCGCACGCACGAGATACGCAGCAGCAATGCCGACATTTCTGCAATTCGCGGACTCGCGAATTCCCTACGCTTTCCTCCGCCCGAATTTCGCAAAACGTACGTAAAAGTACTTTCTTGTTTTTTGTTTGTTTTTTTTTTTTTTTAATTATCATCCTGCGAAGAATGTAAATGGATAATAAGAGATCGGGATTTTTTCTTCTTCAATTTCAAGTGAAAAGAATACGCGCGCATTTTTCGCATGCATTGTTTATACTTGCATTTTGCATTGCTGCATGTTGCTGTTGGTAGACGACGATAGGCTATTTAGGCTTCACTCGCACAGAGATCCTTGAGGCAATTTCTAACGATCGACGAAATATTCTCCTGCCAGTTTCCTCTCTTGTTAGTTTTATCATCATAGGTGCGATTTATTCGCAGGTGCGGTGACGTTTCCTGGAAAAATGAGGCACGAATTAGAAACGTCAAAATATGAAGCGTGAAAATATAAAGTATGAAAAATTGCAAGCAAGGACGATGAGTCAGGGATAAAAAAAAAAAAACACCTGCTTTGACCAAAGTAATTTATTTGTCTCATTAAAAACTTAGACGTTGGAATGCGACTTCTACACGTGTGAGACGGGTATAATATGTAAAACTACACGCTACGATATTTATAACTATATGCTTCTTTTTATATATGATTCCTCACTGTTCAACGCAAATATATATATACATATGCATATATATATACATATGCATATATATATATATATATATATATATATATATATATATATAATGTACGTGATAATAGAATAGCGGCTTAGTGTTTGATATCGATAATTAAATCATCTCCATACGCCAGCTATCGCGTCCTCTCTGTCTCCTGCGTTGATTTTTTTTTTTTTCTTTACGTGTTCCTTTACATCGTCGGGCCAAGATACACGACACGTGCATACGCGATACAAGAAGCGAGAAAATAAACGAGCAAGGTACAAGTGTCGCGTGAGCCATATTTCTTCGAAATTTTTCGATTTACGAGACCAAAACCGCGCCTTTCCGTCGTCGAGTATAATTTTGAAATTATATAACGGGACCGTGAGAAAATCTTCAATGCAACGATTTTATCTTTCAAACGCATCTCTTTCTCGACAGTCGCACTTTGTAATTTTATTTTGTTTCATCGCTCGTAATACTCCCCGTTTTATCTCGTTCCTTGTATTTTATTCGGATGCGTCTCGTTCGCATCCTGGCCCGTCATTGCGTCATTCTGAAAGTCTTAGACTTATATATTTACAAAATTTACAGAGCGAGTTCAATTCCGCCCGAGCAAATTTCGGTGCAAAGTGTCATCGCGTTCCGCTTCCTCAGCGTCATCGTTGCGCTGAGAGAAGAGTGAGGGGAGCCGTCTCTTTTTTTCAATATAATATATATTGTATATATATATATATATATATATATATATATATATAATATAATATCTATGTGTATGTATATATATATTTGTGTGTGTATACACAACGCGTCATGCGATGACTCTGAGGGATCGGCCGCTCGTATTTACTCGTATTTTTTTTTGAAACTGAAAATCATTTTTCTCCAGGCTAGAGCGAATTGCGAAGATCGCAATCTGTGACATAAATTGAAGAGTGTGAAAGAAGAGGAAGAGAAAGAGAAAGAGAGAGAGAAAGAAATTACCGTAAAACAGGATAAAGTCGACCGAAATATCCTCTCCTCTTCTTTTACTTAAATCTGCTTTTGTTATTTTTAAGGAAGTACATTTGTGTGATGAATAATGCCGGTTTATATATATATATATATATATATATATATATATATATATATATAAATTAGAATGTAATACACTTTATATTTTTTTAACCGAAAGAAAAAAAAATAAGATTGATTTTAGATAGGCAGCTCGGATCGACTTTAGACCAGTTTGTGGTATTTTTTCATACGGTATCGCACGACCTATATAAGATATACTTAATTATGTACAATCGAGATACGTTTCTCGTATAAAAGTTTAAAGCGGAGTACAGCAGCCGATTTTACCAATATCCCTTAAATTCTTATCAATCAACGTTAAATTAACATTTTTTTTTCTTTTTAATAGAACGATAAGCTGAAAAGATACTTTTTATATTTCTATTTGCTGCTCGTTCTTCTCATATTTGTCAAATATCAGCTGAGCATTACCTGACGTGTGAAAAATTGGTTAAATCGGCTCTTATTTCGCTTTGCATTATGCTTTTTTTTTCGTTCGGAAGGAAACGCACTTGTCGCGAATGTCTTCTGTCAAATCGATCGATCATTCATTCATTCATCAACCTGATTCATGATCGTAGCCTCGTTTTACAGAAAATTAATTATGCGTGTGATTGCACTTTTCGTTTCGCTCTAGCGTCGATGAGACTTTGTACAATCGACAGCCTAGATCTTTCAATAAGGAGAATATTAATTCTGTAACACGAAATCAAAGACTTTTAATCGATACGCATACTCGCCAATTTATCGAGTCTATTTCTCTTAACAACGCGCTTTGTTATATTTCAAGTAAAATAAAATATTCATAATTTGAACACGGAAAAGGCAGAATAGAAGAAAATCATACAAAATGCGGGAAATGCAGCTGGAAACAACAGACCGATATGCAAACCATTTTGTTTCTCGATAAAAAATATAGTTTGTGAACATTTTTTATCTATTTTATATTTTTGGAAACATAAAAAGGACTGATTGATAAATACTTTTTTTCCAACTGCTTTCGATTAATGTAAAAAATTAATCTTAGCTTAAACTATATATAAAATAAATCTATTTAACAAATGGTGTCTAGTCTTAAGCCAGCAATCTTTTTTTACAATTAAACAAGTATTCTTCGGTAAATTGTCGTTGCGTGTTTTAATCGGCATACTTCTCTTAATTTGATATTTGCAAGACATTTGAGATTTTTGATGAAAAAAAAACCCGACTTTTGCGATCCAAATGTTTCGCGCAAATGCGGGACTTTTCGACGATCTAAATTAATTTTCAGTATCTTACAGTTGTTTATACAGATATCTTGTAGTCTACAAGTCTCTTTCGTGAAAAAAAAAAACGTTTACTCACATTGCTGCTCTCTCTCTCTCTCTCTCTCTCTCTCTCTCTCTCTCTCTCTCTCTCTCTCTCTCTCTCTCTCTCTCTCTCTTGAAAAATTCACTTGCACGATGAAACGTTTGGAAGCGAAAAAACAGCACGTCTGTCAATGTATATTCGCGTTCATCGCTATCGATGAAAATTTACACTTATTCTACTTATACACACGTGGAAACCAAGATTTATCCTTACAGGATCGAGTAAATCAATAGCTTTATAGTTGTACGCACCGGTACAGCTTTACTGCAACGAACAGAGCGAAGGCACCTTAAAATATCAAGTGTCGTTCAGTATTCAGCACCTATGATTATTTGCTTTTTTTTTCATCGTTACCTTGCGAGCGAATCGCTCACAGGGAGATTTGGATTCAATTGTAACCGGAGGATTCTAATATCTTGACTTCATAAAAGATGTTACAATCGATCCAAGTCTCCTCTTACAGAGGGGGAGGGAGGCCTTTGGTTTGAATTTTGGTCCTTTTCTCGCGAGGACGCACTTTTCAGTGTTTTCTTAAGTAATTGTCCGCTCGTCAGATCAAATTTCATGACACTCTTTTCTCGTTCGCGCACGAGTCTTCCTCCCTTGTGTCCTCCCGTTTGTCAATTTTAAATTCGCCGAAACTCGTCTCGTTTCAGGAGACAATGCTTTAATGTGTGAAAGAAAAACGAACTTTCTTCGAAAAGGTCTCTAGGATAGAAAAGTGTCTAAAAAGAAGTCTCTATGTATGCGGGCGAATAGATTCACGCTTTCTGAGACGATCATCTTATTGGATCATTGCTGAGACTTTAGGCACCTACGATTACTATGGAACTAAAATTTACAGCAATTGTACACGCTTGTCATGTGCTCGAAAACGATTCTCTATACAGTAAATCGTGAATATATCCCTCCATGCGGAATACTAAATGTACGCATCTGTCATCTGTGTACACTTTCGTCGTACGTTATTACCCGGTATTAAATGCTCTTTTCTTATCTTTTTTGTTTTTCATTTCACCTCGCGAGAAAAGCCGGTAAAAGAATTCGCTCCATATATTTACACTGCGCAAACTTATTTATTGAAAAGTCGCATTGTAACAGAAATCTGCAGTCGAAATTATCCTAAAGTAACGTACTGGTATATAACTGAAAATTAAATGAATGTAGGGTGAGTATATTGTATATATAAATAAACGTAAAATAAAAATAAAACGTGTCTGAAAGCGGGTTTTTCATGTATAACGAAAGCGTAACATCGACATTTTTTATTAGCGTCTCGATATATCAAAATCGAGAATATAACGTACGTCGCTCTAACACGACCAACTTACAAAATAAAGCATACGGCATAATTATTACTATATACATCGTAACGAAATATATGGGAAGATATATAATGAAAAGGAAAGTTCGCTGTCGCAAAACGCGAGGCACATTCAATATGTACAACGTGTCCTGTCAAGATACGTCAAGATACGTCAAGACTGTTTCGGTTTCGTGTGTTGCTCTTTTATTTTTAATATCGGTATACTCGGTATGTAGAGAGATCTACGTCGGCGTTCCTTCCGAATCGAGAAAAACTCTATAGAGAATTATAGATCGACCGAAGAACCGGAAATCCGTTGTACGCGAGCCGAGAAAATATCGTTGACCATCAGTCGTTTCAAATAATTTTCTGTCTGCGAAGGCGATGAGTTTGTACATCTGTTAACATATTATACGGTTTTTAACGATTCAGCGAAGAAACGAAGAAGAAATGGGAAGAACGATTCTCTGCGATATTAAAAGATCATTTTTTTTTTTGTTTATGCCCCTCGTGTGGAAAGAATTATAGGGAGAGATCGGCGATCGACCTAGTATCGCCCAGCAACTCTAGCGAGAGAGAGTTAAGGTATCCTTAATGTAATATACGTAACTATTATTCGTTAAGATAAATTCTCGAGAGATAATATAAAGTATATCGTCGAGTCACTTTGACTCATCGCGACGGTTTCGTATATATCAAACAAAAAATCATGTGTAGAAGTGTCTTCCTTAGCCTACGATCAGTACCTTAATTGTCACATTTATCATCACACACAAACGTAAACATACACACACATACGCACACGCACACACAAGATGTCCTATTTCCATTCCTTACAACATCCTACGTATCTAAGATATAAATATTCGATTATAGCACAAATCTACTAATTGCGCTATTAAGAATTGCAAAACGGCCGCGTCGACTGAGAAATCGCGATAAATCTTTCATATAATATGGACCGAAGTTTCACGTTATCGCACAATGTCCAATGAAATCATAAATAATTTACGCATAGAAGAACGCACATAAATAAGTTAAGCGAGTCTCGTGTGTGATAAGATACGATTCTCTGAAAAGAAAATAATATTTTAATTTATGTACAAAATACACCTCCGTCGCATTAATCGAGATTAATCTTCGCGATCGCGCGATTTTATACAAATCCCCCTTTTGTACACCTCTCGTTTGGTCGTCTCATATATATATCTTATAAATATCTTTTATTTTTAATTCTCTCAGAGCGGGTGGTATGTGTGTGTGTGGAACGTCCAGAGTTCTCTCGTAACAAAATAATTTTTGCGATCCTGTATCGGAGAATGCATACGCGTGTGTGTGTGTGTGTATGTGTATGTGTATATATGTAAATGTATATGTACTTTCTAAAGAATAACTACTTTCTCGTAAACTTTATTGTAAACTTCTCGATTCGAGACTAAGGCGGTGTGTATGTCTGTATATAAGTATGTGTATATATCTGTGTGTGTGTGTTTAAATGCACGAGTGTACATATGCGTATGTAGTCGCGGGAAAAAGGAGGAAAGTAGCAAATTCTCTCAATCAGTAAAGGTCCTACCTCGTCTTTGGATTGAAACACGGCGATCTCTACTTTGGTAAGAGTACGTTTCCCGTGATATATAATTTCTTCTCTGTTCTCTCCTCTCTCGCTCCAATTGCGAAGCTCGCACGTTTAGCCGCACCGGAGATGGAGAATTACTCGTTTAGGCTTTGCATTTTAGGCGGTCGAGTCGAAGCATCGGTTTCGTTCCGCCGCGTGCAAGATTCGCGCTCCTAACGTGCGGATTGTACTATAATCGTCGAGAATAAATGTAGTAACCTTTTCACGTGTTTGACACAACGGTGCTTTCCGGCAGCAAGTCTGTCGTCGTCGTCGTCGTCGTCGTCGTCGTCGTTGTCGTCGTCGTCGTCGCCGTCGTCGTCGTAATCGTCGACGTGATCGCGGCCGGTGTCACTGTCGTCACGTTTACAAGCGTGCTCGACTCGGCGATTTGCGCGGCCGAATACTTTTCTACTACACACAATTTCTTCGATTCCTTGTGCTCGACGGACGAGCTGGACTTTCTCTTGTGTCTTGAGCTCGAAGAGTGGGAATGATGCAACGTCACGGGCGGGAATGACTCGACTCTGTCTTTGCCTCTGTCGCTGCTACTGCTCCCGGACGACCTCTTCTCCCCGTGTCTGTGATTGCAGTGATGACCGCAATGACACTTCCTCCTCTTCTCCTGCGACTTCTTCTCGTCGTCCTTCGAACTGGACCGTTCCGATTTTTCGGCGATCGGATAATTGTGCGACAACTCGGGAATGTTCGCAGCATCGTCCTTGCCAGCATCGTCAGATGTTTTAGAGTCGGATTTTATCTGGGGACTCCGATGGTGATGTCGATCGTGCTTTCGCTCCCGCCTCTCGTGATCTCTCTTCTTCTTGTGCCTTCGCTCCCTGTAGTCCTTCTCGTCTCTGCACTTGCACTTTGATGTCGAGTGCGTCTGAGACTCGGACGATTTCGCTGAGTTTTCATCGCTGCTGCCATTCCTGCCGTTACTGTGTCTTTCGTTCTCGGTAGACGGAGACGTGAAGGTCATAATGGAAGGATACGAGGAGATACTGGTTGTCGTCGTCATCGTCGTCGTTGTCGCCGTCGTCATTGTCGTTGTTGTCCTCTTCGTTAGCATCGCTGAATTTTCGCCGCATGTATTGTCATCGGTCGCAAAGTCAGCGATTTTCTCATTTTTCGCTCTCTCCTTCGCTTCGTCCTCCGCCATCTCGATCAGCGCCTTAACGGCGTTCTCCGTCGCGCATTCCATCTTCGACGTGAACGCCAACACGGTCTCCATCTCCAGCAGATGGCAGTACCTTTCTAGTTTCGCGGTATCGTCCTTGAACCACTGTTCGGCAATCTCAAAGCTCTCCTTATGAATCTTTTCTAGCACCTCCTTCGACGCCTCTGAAACTTCAGCACGCAACGACTGGCAAACCTCCTCGACATCGGTCTTTGACTTGTAGATGGCTATCTCCAGCGCCCTGTCCACCACTTCGGTAGCGTGCATTTTGGCAACGGTCTGCCGCTGCTTCAGTATCTCCTCATCGAGAACGGTCGGACAATCTCCGGACGTATCTTTTAACGGAGATAATCCACTCAGTCGCCTCTTAGCATCCTTCAAGGAAGACGAGCTATCGAATTTCGAAACTGTTCTCGTTTCCGCTACGCTAGAAATAGTTTCTTTACTCGATATGCTCTTACTGCTGGATCTCTCATGATGACTGCAACGATGATCCAGCTTGTGACCGCTGCTGTCATATTTCTTCTTCTTACAAGAGTGACAATTATCAGAATTGCCGTTGCTGCCGTGCGTGTGATGACTGCTCGATTTGTCGCTGCTACGACGACGATCCTTATGCTTTTTCTCCGATCTCTTCTCATCCCTCTTGTCGTTATTCTGTTTCTGCTCATTGGTTTCGCTCTTGGACGACTTGGTGCTGCCGAACGGATCCGATGACGCATTATCATTACCATCTTCCTTATTCTTTTGTTTAAGTGACGAGTGTTTGGAGTGATGTCGACTCTTGCGGTGCTTCCCGTGTTGATCGGATTTCTTTAGATTACCCTGATATTCGGCCGCCCTCTCCTTTGCCTTTTCGAAAGGATCGATCGACAGTTTCTGTTCCAAGCGCTGGCGATTCGTGTTCTCCTTTTGTTCATCGCCTATGCCAACAGCTTCCAGAGGCTTCTTCTCCTTGATACGATGAGCGGACTCGTTTACCACACGAATGTGCCTAGTGCTCGAACTGTGCTGCGACTCCGGATAATACTGCTTCAATCTGATGTGCCAAGCGATGCTCGAGACAGCCGAGACCGTCCTGAATTGATGGATGATGTTGCGCGGTAGAAAATATATATCATTATCGTAGAGATTTATCTTGGCGTAACGGACACCCTGCCTGCGCAGCTGATTCAGTTTCGCATCCTCCACCCACTGCACGCACTGCGATATCGGTGGCTCGTGTAAGTCTAGCTGCAGCTTTTCCACGAGTTCGGTAAAATCGCCGGCGTAAAAAGCCACGACGTCCTTTGTGATTCTATTGTATTCGGACGCCTGGCCACCGTGGATAGCCTTCAACACACCGACCGCCGCCGTGGTCATCCTGTCCAATCCATGGCCAACGTGATCGGCGTGCGCTTTCGTACGATCCTCGAACATGTACTCCCGTGCCTCACTCAGTCGCGGAAGATACTGCAGATTTCTCAATTCGTTGATACCGGTTCTGCGTCGTTTGTACGGGCTTTTGTTTATGTCGGCCGTTGGTACCAATTGCTCGCCTGGTCGGATCCATAGAATAGGGCCATCGTTCGATTCTTGCGGTGTGTCCATCTTCACGACGGATAAAGGTCCCCAAGGCATCGTCTAGAATACAGAATACGATCGTATTAACAAATAGGTATAGCAAATATGTATGTGTATTTACAAATATGTTTGTGTATTGTGACTTACCATTTTTAGGAACGGATTCTCTTCCAATTTCTGTAGTAGATCAGGAAAATATCCGCCGACCTCTTCGTGAACAGTGCCCACGAGACTTATTTGATGCAACGGCCCATATCTAATGGTGCCGTTGCTGTAAGCTTTACAGACTTGGTCTTTGTATTGAGCCATTGTGGTGGTTTCTATATCGCTATTCCTACCCAATACTCCGTTCTTTACAGTTAATGTAGGATAACTATTCGCCATATAGTCCAAAAGATCGGGTAGGTATGCAGCTGCATTGTGTACTATGCCCATAACATGATGAGCATTTCCATTTTCATCCTCGCCGAAAACCACCTAAGAGAGAAATGCAGAAAGATTTCATTATAATCATTCACCGTGACATAAAATTGAAAAAGCTTTGCATCGCAAGAATCGCATTTATACCTTGAAGTACTCTTGCGCCAATTCTTCCATTTGTTCGCGCGATAAACTTTCAATTTCGTCCTGATACATATGGACCACCGTCGCACCGCCATTGGGATACGTTTCTATGTGAATAAACTTCTTGTACTTTAGGCCTTCCAGCAATTCACTTTTCATCACAGGATTATTAAGCATCTTGTAGTTTTTCGTTTGTAGATTTAACCTCAGATTCTCATTAGTCGACTTTGAGAAGGTAAGGGAAGGTTTACTGCATAACACATGACGATCCCGTTTGCACTGTACACCAATACTCGCTCTCTTTATCCCTTTGCGTTTTTGACACCGTGAGCAGTGTCGTCTGTCTTCTTTCGAACGTTTCTCCCTCGAGGATGAATAGGTTTTTGAATGTGAACTGGAAGATGAATTAACGGCGGTATCTGTGGATTTCTCTTGAGATGCTACTGTCGCAGCAGCCACTCCATCTACAGTAATGGAGAAACCATCCTCTAACCATTCGGATTTAACTTTTTCAAGTTCCTGTAGCGAGTCTGTCGGTTCCTTCTTAATCTCAATAGATTCTACTTTTAATTCTCTACCTGTGATGTATTTTTCACGAGCATTTTCGACATCCTGCTGTTTACTCGATTCTGTTTTCGTGATGTCAACTTGCGAGTCGTCAATTTTTCCCGATGGCGATGGGCAAAATGGATACTCGGTCGTTTCGTCTGTACGCATAGCCACATTGTCAGCACTCTCTTCGTTATATTTCGCCGTGTCCATAATAACTGTAGAATTCGCCGACATCATGCTGATGGAGAACGTGTCCGGACTATGAGGATGTGGACTGACAGAAACTCTTGGAGGATAGTCAGGGCTTCTGGGGCTGCTGATCACTTCGCCGTTGCTCTGCGGGCTTTCTCCAAGTTGCGGTGTGTTGTTGGAGAAATTCACGCAGCCTTCTAATTTTACCTTTGTAGATAATGCATGCATGTTTCCAGACAACATCATGTCATTGTTACATGCAGAATCGGCCTAAATAGAAAATAGTATAGATGACAAATATTCCAATATTCTATAATAATCTATAATGCAAAAGATACAGAAACTATTTTATTTATATCACTGTGAAGAAAATGCCATGACATAGAATGTGGAACAATATACATTAATTTGATGTGCATGGACATAAAATATATTTTATATAAATTAAGTATCTACTAGTACCTATTTATTAGTACCTACATGTATAATATGTTGAACTGGTTCTCTGGCAGCTTTTACTACTACATCATTGTTGCAATGATCTGGATTTCCTGCATCAAATATATAACATTCCATTTAATAAAAATATACAAGCAAAACTTGTCAACTATATGTTACTTTAGTTTTATATTTATTATGTAAGACATAAAAAAAGAGAATTTGCACACATATTTCAAAAAATATATTTTTCTTGCTTTTTTATGGAAAAAATAATTTTCTTTCCAGAAATAAAATTCAGCTTTTGTTACTTGATTAGTTGCATAAATTAGCAATATTTTTTTAACGCTATTTTATTTTAAAGTAAATATAAGGAAAAACAAATGTATAGTATACATTGTGACAAACAATTGATATTATGAAAGCCGAGCTATAATTAGTTCACTCTTATAGTTACTCTATTTAGAACAAATGGAATTCGCTCTCTTATATATCAATACTAATATATCTACAGATTAAACATCTCATTATTTAGATCTTTTATACATTTAAAATGAATTTGAAGTAATAAAATATCATAGAAAAATATAAATTTTACGAGTCTCTCTACACATACATACAGTATTCAAAGATAATTTTTAAGTAGCTGTATATAGGTTTCCGAATGTAACAAATCCACTTTGACGATTATTCAATTGTTATCTCCATATCAGATATGACATAAACTGGATTGACACGTAAAAATATGTTTGTCGGAAACTGTGAGACAACTCTGATAAACGCACTCGAGTAAGTACAAACGACGTACACAGATCTACTGTCCGTGTAAGAAATATTCTCCAAGGACTCGACGCAACAACAACAAGTGACACGAAATGCTAATTACCGTCTGTTTCTTCCGGAAGACGAACGGTGCGGTCCAGGTCGGTCCCCGGATGAGACATGCTGCGCCGTTGGCCGAACGTTTCGTTGTCGCCCGCGAGCCGTTCACCCACATCACCGGACGAGCTCGCGGGGTCCGGGTCCCTCTGTAACGCGTGCCCTTCCGTGTTCGCGTGAAACGGTGACGCTGCGGGGAAACCCGTGGGCGTCCCGGGCGAATCACCCGCGGGATCGCTCGCGCGACCGGCCTTCCTCTCGACGACGACGACGGCGCGTTGACACGTCGTTCCGGACGTCGTGCCGTCCGCTGCTTCGCTCCCAACTAAGTCCGTCGCACGGTCGCTCGTATTATTTACATCGCATCCTACGTTTGACACGATACCCGCACCGTCCTCAGATGCCATCTTGGTTCCGTGAGCGACATCCCGGACGCGACGATACTACGCCGCCGCGGATTGGCGGTCGCGCTTCCCGGCGACGACGCGCGCCGATCGTCATTCGTCCGCGCCGACGTCGAGGAGTGGGAGCCGCGCCAGTAGACGCGACGGTTCTATCTCGTCCGCGAGACATTTTTATCCGCCGGAATCTTCGATCTCCGAGAACGTGCGCTTTTCCGCGAAACTTTTCGATTCCTAACGGCGGTCACGATCACGCTCGCGAAGCGAAATTCTGCGAGAAAATTGGATGATTTCTCAATCTGTCAACAGCGAAAACCTGTTCGAAATCTTCCTCGTACATATTTTGCAAAATTATTAATTTGTACAAGTGCACTTCGTAAAATATATCGTGTGCGGCTTCCGCAATAAAACAATTGGACAAAAATAATACACAAGAAAATAATCATTTCCCCGCAATTTTTTCATTTCACGCTAAATACGATTCCTGCTTTAAAATTATTTCATTGCGTCACAATATTAAGAAATTTGCGGTTAAGGTTGCAAAAATGCTGTTACAATAATATATTCTACTTGTGACACGTGTCAAAACTCTCGCAACTCAAAATCTCAAGTATTATATTATTTGTCGAATTGTGTAATCAAAGATACGAAATAAATAAATGAGATCGCGAATAAGATTATGCTTAATGTAAAATCAATGTAAAATCCAATTCACCATCATTGATACGCGGAAAATGTGTTTTCTTTCCTCTATAAATTTCTCGCAGAACTCCGGTTTTACATACACGTCACGGTTTTCTGAAAGATCTGAAAGAAACGACAAACCGTTGATTCGGCCAATTTCCAATGTCGATTTGCGATACGGGCTTTACATGGCGAGACCGCCACGCAACGGCGAGTTTCCCATCTAGTGAACGCGACGCGACTCGTGGCCGTCAGTCACTTGCGCGCCGCGCACTCGGCATCGGCGTGACGAGAGCGAACGCAATTCGGGAAATAAACAGAGTGCGGCGTGTGTAGTGGTGACAAGAGCGCGCGTCCAACAGCCATGTCGTCGCCGAATAAGAAGGCCAAAGAGTTGGAGGATCCGGGCTCGGGCGAGGGGGACGCGCGCGATTACGACATCGAGATACAGAAGACCCTCGAGGAGATCGACGGCTGTCAGAATCAAATCGATGGCCTGAACGAGAAGGCCAGCGACGAGATCCTCGAAGTCGAGAAGAAGTATAACAAGCTGCGCAAGCCCTACTTCCAGAAGCGTAACGACATCATCAAGAGGATACCCAACTTTTGGGTCACCGCTGTATCCTTTTCGGACGACGCCGTCCGTAAGTCGACGAGATCGTTTCGACGTTTCTCTCGGCGATGCCGGCGTCCGCCGGCGACCGCCGCCATCTTGCCTACTTGTATACGTGCATAAGCGTGTATAACCGCGTATATAGCGATTATGCGATTTTATAATCACATACGCGTTTACATTATTTATCGGATTAACGTCACCGATCACTCGATAATTTACGACGACATCCTAGTCATCACGATGGCGCGCGACCATGTATTACAGTACAATTTTTCGTATAAATTTGTAACACCAGATGTACAAATCAAATCTGTATAATGTATCGCCGATAATTCTAAATTGAATTGAACTTTGAATCTTGCATGGATTATAAGTGCGTTAAGAATAACGAGGCAGCGTTTTGTTAATAATTATTACATATGTCAAATTGATCGGTGATATATTCTTCCTTATAAGAAATTTATAGTTTGTAAACAACAAAGAGATAGCAGAAATACTGGAAGAAGACGAGGAAGATGCCCTGAGATTCCTAAACAAATTAGAAGTTGAAGAGTTTGAAGATATCAAGTCTGGCTATAGAATTAATTTTTATTTTGATGAGAATCCATATTTTGAAAATGATGTTTTAACTAAGGAATTTCACCTAGGATCTTCCGGTGAGCGCATTTCTTGTCAATTTTCTGTCATTAATTCATTGTTGTATAGAGATTACAAGTACGCAGTGACTTGGAAAAAGCGGGACGTGACTTACAGTTTAATTGAGTATCATAGTTGCGATGAATCTCCTGCTATTTTGCAGGAGATCCAGCATCTCAAAGTACATCCATTCGTTGGAAAGAGGGTGCGGATTTAACAAAGAGAGCAAAAACCAAAGCACCATTGAAAGGGCGCAAGAGGCCACTCAAACACAGATCATTTTTCGACTGGTTCACGGATCATGGAGATCCAAGTTCAGATGAGATAGCTGAACTAATTAAAGATGATATGTGGCCTAATCCATTGCAGGTAAGCATTTTTTTACTTTAAACATATATTATTTATGTTTGCATATACAAGTGATTGTATCCAATCTGAGAGATTATATCTAATAACGTGTTATTTATCATGATTTCATGCGTTTCAGTATTACCTGGCCCCAGATATAGATGTTGAGAATGGTATCGAGGGTGATGGTGAAGAATGTGAAAGCGAAGAGGAGGAAGAAGAAGAGGATGGTGCGGATGATGGCGATGAAGGAGGAGAAGGAGAGGAAGGAGATGACAGTATAGTAGTAGTCGAAGATGATGTGGATGAGGATGATGAGGAAGAGGAGGCTGTGAATGATGAAGACGATGGTGTAAATGAAGAGGATGATTTATTGGTAGATGACGAAGTAGATCGCGAAGGTAAAAGCTTTGCATATTATCGCGCATAGTACAATACTATATAGTACGTTTAATATTACATAGAGGCCGATTTAATTGTGTTACAGAGGGGGAAGAACCTGAATAGAGTCGGAATCAGATTTCTAACATCATATTTCACAGTGAAAAGGGAAAAAAAAATGAATGAAATTGTGTGCACCGAATCAATCGAGAGCAGAGAAAGTCTACTGGACTGGAAATATGCCATATGAATAAATCTCAGGACACATTTCTTTTTATATATATATATATATATATATATATATATATATATATATGTATGTATGTATGTATGTATGTATGAAAATAGAGGAAGGCAGAGAATATTTAGGGGATCTAGACCCTTTCGATTGAGAACCTATGTATAAAAATACAACATTTGTTAAGATATATTGAAAATGGTTTGAAAGGAAAGGGTCTAGATTAAATTAGATAGGTTCCACTCTTGCACTAAATCTAATCAGAACGTAACAAATTCTTCCTCAGTTATATTCATATGGCCTAGTCGTCGTTCTCTTAAAATGTACGACAGGAAAATATCCGCCTGTTTCTTAATATTGCGGATTCACCGATAAGTTAGGATAAAGTAGAACGAGACACTAGGTGGGGAGTTCCAATTTATTGCTTTCTCGTGAAAATTATTCTTTAGATATGACTTCCAGAGCGAGGTGTCATAAGTAGAATTTTTGAGAGTGACAACTGTATCTTCTGCACATAAAGTACACAAACTTTTTACATCACTTATCGTCTTATCTTTAAATAAAACAAATAATGAATAAAAATTTTATCTTTTGCTATGATCCGATCAATTTATATTTTACAATTATTGTTGAAAATTTAATGCTGTAGAAATGAGTGTTACAATATTTTATGACCAATTCACGGTTGTTATCAATTTACAATCTGTTTATATCATTCTTACATACTATGCAAGTTTTTTATTTTATCTGACATTTTTGTATGATTTTACATTCTAGTAATGTGTATAGTGAAATCTGCACCAGAGAATTTATAAGTTACATATTAAAAATTTACACTATGCTATTACGTAGTAGTTTGATAATATCACACGTTACAATGTTGTCTCCAATAAACAAAAATACATAGAACTTATATATTCATGTGTTACTATCAAACTTTTTATTATTCAGCCTATATGAGCTGTAGAACTATTTCGTTATTTGTTATTTTAATGTTTAAGTCCGAATGTGCAACACTTTTACAAACTGATCATATTCGTTTTAGTAATAAATGTCACTGCATTAAGTTTAATGTTTCAAGCATGATTCTCGATGAAAGATTGCAATGTATGTAAATCATCTATTTTACTACTTATGCATTAATGAGAGAATGTACTTTATGTCAAATCCCATTCTCTCTGAGCATTAATTCTTTATTGGATTATATAATTATTTCAACAATCTTGTATATGAATATAATTATATATATATATATTTATATTACTATATAAATATATATAATTATATATTTATATTATGATATATATGTATATATATATTTTTATATTAAAAAATATATATATTATATACAGGGTGTCTCAGACCACCCGTACCAGCCGAATATCTCGAAAACTGAGCGAGACAGACAAAAATGTTTCAGACAAAAGTTGTAGGGTTTCAAGTAATGCATTACGTAGCAGTATCAGTACGACCTTGAATAGCACCGTCAAGGTCACATAAAAATCACTTTGAATTTTTTAAATGGAACCCCCTATTTTTTATTACATATTCTTATAACTTGCCTCGAGAGCTTTCTCTAAAACACTATAATTAAGTTATTTTTTATGAAGTACTTTTCGAGTTATAAGGCTTGAAGTTTACAGTATTTTGACATAAAATACAAAATATCGTGTAAAACATTCAGTTTTCGGTAATCTTACCTTAATACTTTTATGCATAGAATAATAAGATCAATTAATTGGTATAAAAAAACACATAGTTGCTGTTAAGAAAAAGTATGTAATTTGCAACATGCAGCTGCATACTTTTTTGAAAGCAATTATGTGTTTTCTTTACACTAATTGATTGGTTTTATTATTCTATGCATAAAAGTATTAAGGTAAGATTACCGAAAACTGAATGTTTTACACGATATTTTGTATTTTATGTCAAAATACTGTAAACTTCAAGCCTTATAACTCGAAAAGTACTTAATAAAAAATAACTTAATTATAGTGTTTTGGAAAGTTCTCGAGGTAAGCTACAAGAATATGTAATGAAAAATAGGAGGTTCCATTTAAAAAGTTCAAAGTGATTTTTATGTGACCTTGACGGTGCTATTCAAGGTCGTACTGATACTGCTACGTAATGCGTTACTTGAAACCCTACAACTTTTGTCTGAAACATTTTTGTCTGTCTCGCTCAGTTTTCGAGATATTCGGCTGGTACGGGTGGTCTGAGACACCCTGTATAAATATACAAAATATTATTTGTTTAGTTTTATTAATAGACGATTTAGTTATTAATTAATAATAGACACAATGGCATATTTGTCACGCTCAAAAAGATACTTTGATCCTATTTCACCTCGTTCATGTTCTTCCACACTTCGTGTCACGATTTACTCATCGTCACGTAAAATAAGTGTATTTCGTGGACATTTCTCACATTTGATACATTATGTACTTCTAATGGTGATTTCACTCTATGAGATTATCGTATGTATGACAGAGATACAAGGTCGAATCGTATAAAGTCGCGGCGATGTTCTTTACATCTATAGCCGGCGTTACAATAGGAAAGAAAGCAAGTAATCAAGATGCAAGTTTGTCGGCTATTATCACACCTATATCAATTAAACTCGCGAATCTCTCATTCATCACCTTGCATTCTTCGAAGCCTAGGGAAAAAAACAAGTAATTACTACGTCACGAATAGAAAGCGTTGGTAGTCTCAATTTGATAAGATAAGCTATAATTGTCTAATTTTAGAGTGAAGTACAACAGCGATAATTTTTAATTAAGAATACACGTTGTTTCCCATTCTTCGAATATGAATTCTGTCAGTATTTATTAGATTAATACGTGTTACCCGCTAACACATGTGTGAAAAAAAGGAAATATTGTCAAAATTATATAGAAACATTAAGACCAATATAAGATTCGTATTTTACCATTAGACCCTTGTGTGTTTTATGTATTATATTTACTGATACCTATTAATTGATTCGATTGGTTGTGTGAAAAAGAATAGTTCCTTCTAGGGATCGGCGAGTTGTACATTTCTTTTCATATCGTGCATTTTCTTTTTCACGCGCGAAAATACTATTCCACGGGAAAACTGTCCGAGTATATGAAAACGCCTCTTTTGTCCAGCACGAAGGATAAATGATAAGTGAGGATGAGACGCGAGAGCACGAGTGTAAACCTCCTTCACGTCAGACGACGTGCTAGTGTATGTTACATAATCGTGCAACAAATCAACCGAATAAAGTTGCCAGTTTGAGATACAAACGAGTTTTAATATCGTCCATTAGTGGTTTAGATATAGAAGAGTATGTGCGCGGCGAAATATATTTCATGCTGCGCGAACGACATTTTACTTACATTGTCGCAAAATAATTATAGAAAGCTTCGGCAATCTCGAACTCGTGCAATTTTTTGTTTTCTTCGACGATCAGTATCTTAATTTTTCTTTAAAGAACTAAAAGTTTTTGTAACCCGTTCTGGGTTTATTTTCTCTCGATATTCCGATAGCGTGGGAGCCACGACCACAAAACTGTCGGCGCTCGGAAACGCGGAACAGGAAGCGGCCGATCATATAAACTTTGCTCCGAAACCCTTACGAGAGGCGCGTTAACCATCCGCCCTTTCCCCCCCTCGTGAATTGTCAAATTGTCAGCTTTTTATGTCGACGCGCATGATCACACGCCGTCCTCGTTTGCCTGGCATTCTATTACAAGCAGACCAAGCACATGCCACTCGTCCTCGTCATTACGGCAAAAAAGCGCCACTTCAGGTTCGAAGACGCGGCTGCGTAATAAGACGAACTTGGAGGACGACGCGTGTGCTTCTGGCGGTAGAAGCGCGAGATTTTTTCACAATGCGCGACACTGTAAGCCAGGGTGTTACGCGTGTCACGGTCAGCATCAATAATGCTTCCTCGATATGTGTGAGTGATATACTCTTGCGCCCTGAATAAAGATCTAATATACATGTATAAAAATTGAGGCGATTACTATATAAGTCAGCAACTGCTGCAAGCTCGTGGATACTTTTGTAAACAACATTACTAATATCTAGAGCAGAGTTATCATGTACTTTGAAATTTTTTTCCCGCGATATAGCGTACGTGCTAAAATTTTTTAGCAATACAATTATTCAAAGTTATGGATGAAAATTTATACGATTCTTCAGGGTTAATATAATATAGCATATAAATAATAATATCACTTACAAATGACAGTTTATGCGGATGATTTTCCCTTTGGAGGCAACGTGGGCGCCTGGTGGAAGGCTACGAAAATTCGCACGACAAGGAGGCCACTGTTGAGGAAGCTCTTCGGCAAAAAAAGGTGCTTTTGTGCCGCGGCCGATGGAGAGGAGCAGAAGAGCTGCGGAAGAAACCGCGAGGACGACGTGATGTAGATCCAGAAGAGGTGGTGGGGTCGCCTCGTATTCGCGACTCTGTTACATGGGAAGAATCTGTACGAACATTTAAAACTTTGTACTTGTTCGATGAATAGAGGAGAACAGCGGTGAAAGATCAAACTGCGGTTCACAAGTATTTAGACGTGCATTGATGGCGACGTGCTGGGTATATTGTGTATTTTTAACAAATTATAATTTAAAATCTATCTTTTACCTTTTAATAAAACTATCAGTCATTCGAAGTTTCTTCTTCAATCATTTTCAATTATTTTTTCGTAGTACACTGTACTGAGGATTTTGAAAATGATCGAGCTTGTCTACGTTTCTGTGTTCAAATATCACGCTATTAATCAACACACACGATAACATATAGAATCCGTGTGCTGTAAATGTATCACGTACGTGTTTATATCTAACGAGATAGAGAGACAGAGAGAAAAAGAGAAAGAGAGAGAAAGAGAAAGAAAGAGAGAGGGGGAGAGAGAGAGAGAGAGAGAGAGAAAGACGGGAATCTTCGTCTTACTACGCAACGGCGCTGTAGACGAAGGAGGGAGGATGAAGACGAAGGGTAGAAGGAGAGGCCCCGACCTGCGAGGGAGATGTACAAAGGTGCAGATGACAAAACCAAAGTGCCGGCGAACCAAATGCTTCAATGCAAGCTGAGCGCTCGTCGAGACGCATCCGGGCGAGACTTTCGTCGAGAGCGATCGCTCACACGTTTTTCTCGAACAAGTTTCGGCGCGAAAGAGAGGAGAGGTTCAATTGACGAAAAAAAAAAAGAAATCAAATTGCGGTGTCTGATTGACGCGAAAAAATTCGCGCGAATATAATAATCGAGTGGAAATCGATGAGGGAAGATGGCAGGATATGTCGATCTTGGAGCGTCCTTTATTGTCCTTCTCTTGGTGGTCCATCTGGAGCAGCTGGTCCTGCACAAACGAGGTATCATTGTTAGTTCAGATAATGATTGAATTCCCGGAAAAGTTCGCCTAGGAAATTATTGAACATTATTAACGAAAAATTTGATCGATTTCTGGTTTGCAAAGATAATCATGAAATATATATATATATATATATATATATATATATATATATAATGCAATTCCCTTTTATTTAAATTAGTTTTGACTTTTATAATATTTTCCATTTCTGACATAGAGATGGTTATTTCTTTACATATATAGATACCGTGTATAATCTCGACAAATATATTAAATAGAAATAAACTTTAATTTCAAATAAAGTATCCGGCTAAAACGTAGATTAAAATATCGTAGAGCAAATCTTTGAAAAAAATTTGTAATTAAATTCAATTTTTAAATTCAATTTTTTACCCTCTTTTCTGTGTAGAATCACCGAACTATCATTGCTAATATTTGCGATCAACTAAATTTCATTGCGTCGCGACGACGCTCGCTATATACAGGCGTTAAGCAAATCATCCTATTAGTTACTTCTCCATTGACCTAGGCTTATTTGTGTACGCAGAATGCTACATGAATCGCATTCGATATTTCAAAACTAAACTTTACTCTTTACAATTTCAAAGAGTAAAGTTTAATCGCACACAAATATATATTCTAAGAAGATATCAATAATTATATATATTTCAGAGAGATCAACATGGGCGCAAGAAAAATTATTCTTAAACTTTATATATAATTTTAATTTTCTTTTTTACAAAAAAAAAATCAAATTTAATGTCATACATCCGTGAGATGTACTCATCATAAAATTTTATATCAAGTTGAAACTGTTAGTAACAGCTTGTGCTTTGATATAATATTAAAACGCGTGACGCCTATGATGATGTGCGTAACTTTCGTCGATTGATATAAATTAATTTTCACATTATACGATAGACCAGACGCATTGAAGGACAATTGAAAGCGCCTATATTGAAGGAACTCTCTAAGCTCTTCGTAGAAACTGTTTGCGCGTTAGATTGATATATATTTTGCAAGATAAAATACACATGACTCGCATCTGTCAGCGAGAAAATATTGAAAATGCACGCCGTCTCTCCGAGAAATAAGATTTCGTCGCTCTTATCAGAGTGTGCAAAGCACGGTTTTTTTCACGCTAGCTTTCTTAGATAGATATATATCAATAGGTTCACAAGTTTCCTTATACACTTTACGACAGAATTATCGTAAAAGAGCATTATATATATATATATATATATCTTCTATATATATGTAAATATCAGATATATATCTTATATATATAAGAAAATATCAGATGCTTTGAAACTTGGAATTTTGTATAGAAATAAAAGATATATTTTTTTTAGCAGAAAGATGACAAAAGGATCGAGAGAGTGATAAGCTTGACAAAAACCAAATAGAACGTTTGACCTAGTTCGTCACTTCATCGTTCTTCTAGAATTAATTTACATGCAAAGATAAGGCATTCGTTGTTGAAAAAAAACCATGCGGTTGCGCGTCTCTCCTTCGTCGATTTAGTTGAATTTTTATCGAGAGACTCGATAATAATCGATAAATTTTAATTTCGAATTAATTCTTAAATATAGAACAGACTGAATTAGAATTAATTTCTCTCAATGGCATACTATTCCTGTCCTCCGCAAGTGAATTTACGCACGTCTCGCTTATTCTTTATCGCTCGAAATAGCGGCGGTCGTCGAGGGAAGAATGGAAGCCCAGTTCAAGAAATGCTGCGACCTCGGCACTTCTTGGGCCCACGAGGGTCTTAGGTGCGAAAAGTTTGTCGGGCCGGTGGCAGGGGTGCCGAGGGTGGAGCAGGGTCTCTGCCTGGAAGCCGTAGACATCTGTTGCATCCGAGCCTACCACGAGCTGGAATGCGAGAGGGGAAAAGCGGATGCGCGTCAAGGTCTCGCGTGTGTGACGAGCACGAGCACCAAGCGCGAGCGGACACCCAGCCGCGGCGATCATCATCGCGACTGTTGCGAGGGCTGCAAGCTAGGTGATTTTTTTTTCTTTTCTTTTTTACTAAATCTCTATAATTTACCTCGTATATGTATATCCTATAAACGGCGGAGAAGCTTTTATTCTCGACGGATAAATCGCTCGCGTAAATTAATTTTGACCTCCTATCGAAACGTCAGGTATCCTCACGGGATCTATGGGTCAAGGATGCTCCTTTAAGAGTTTCTCATTCGGCATACCCTGGGATCCTGCGTTCTTGGAGTGCTGTCGTGAAGCTTCGCCGAGCTCCACGACGGATCTTACGAGCGAAACATCGACCGAAACTGATCTGGATTTCTCGTCAACGTCATCATCGTCATCGTCGCCGTCGCCGTCATCGCCATCGCCATCGTCGCCGTCATCATCATCGTCGCCATCATCGCCATCATCGCCATCATCGCCATCATCGCCGTATTCGACGTCGCCGTCATTGTCTTCGTCGTCATCGTCTTCACCCACATCGCCTTTATTCTCACCGTCGGACGATCCATCCGCTACGTCGTCGGATTCCACACCGTATTCGTCACCAACTCCAGGTATAATATGTAATTTGTACAAAAAAAATGTGTGCATCTTACAATATATCTCTATATAATACAGGATATCTCCCTAGTCTTAAGTAATAAGAATTGTAAAAAGATTATATTACTCACAATTCACAATATTTGAAATACAGTTAAATATTTGTTTTATAAATAAATGTCAAATCGCAACCGCGTGTTCTGTCTGAGCAGAGTGGAAAGGAACATTGTTCGCAACAGAGTAACTGTTCGTAACTTTTTTCTGCGAGAGCGCGACTTTAAATCGCGCGTTTCGATTTTCACAGAGTTGGACGATATCTGTCGACTCATGAAAGGCATGCTATGCTCTGACATTTGCGTACCGACGCCGGGCTCGTATTATTGCAAATGCCGTGACGGCTTCACTTTGTTGGAGGACGGGAAGACTTGCAGGCAAGATCTGCCGACTGACAGGTACGCGAAAATAATATAGTTTTTCAATATAGATCTTTTTTTTATTATAAAAAAAAAAGTAAAAATAAAAATAACGCTATCGATCTGCTAAACATTGTAAAGGATTTTGTTATTCCAGTTAATTATTGCCAACATTATCGCGACTTTTACAAAACGTTGAAAATTAATTTTATTATATCTTAGTCTGTATTATTAAAATTAATGATAAAAATATTAATGATGAATTTTTTTACTTTCAGATGTAAATCGACTCACCCCTGCGAACAACGATGCACCGACAATGGGGTGGCTGTTATATGCAGCTGTAATCCAGGATACAATTTGGCCGATGACGGACGTTCGTGTATTCCAAAGTCGCCCAAGGATAATAAGAAAGACGCAGACGAGGATAACGAATTGTCGCCCTTGTGTCCATCGGGTTATCGTTATAACGCCACTAATCAGGTGTGCGACGGTACGTATACAATTTAAGAGAGCATAATCTCACAGTTGCAGGTAAGAGCAAGTGACGTATAACATTCGAAATTTATTATAGCGCGAGTAATATAATTATAGAAAATAAAAAAGTGCGTCCTTACCTAATGTCAATGCTAGCGTCGAATTTCGTCAATGTTTCATATTTCACGTGCGTCGATTCTGTATCGCTATGTTTGCTGGAGCACTGTTATCTCTGTCTTGTACCCCGCTTGTGCGATTGAGAGAATCTGTATCTCTCTCTCTCTCCCTCTCGGCTCTTTTTTTTTATTCGACAAGATTAATTGTCCTATTCCTCAATCGCGCTGCGCTATACTTGTTTCCGCGATCGTGCATTCGCATGTGATCCTAACTCTCCGTCGACATCGATCCATCCATTCATCCATCAGACGTGGACGAGTGTCTGCAGCGTGACACGTGCCTCGGTGGTAGATGTCAAAACACCATAGGATCGTACGTCTGCGTCACGGTGAGATCCGCCAAAAACGCACCCTACGAAGCTTGCCCTCCGGGATATCAATGGGAGCTACGTACGGGTTTATGCGCAGGTAGATATAATTAAAAATGCGTCTCTCATTTCGGTAAATCACATTAAGTCTTTTTTCTTCAGATATCGACGAGTGCACCGTCTTATCGAACGCTTGTAACGCCGATAAGCCGTTTTGCGTCAACACGCAGGGTAGTTATACGTGTCTGGAGACGACCGGGGTGAAGTCTTGCCCCGCGGGATTCAAGTTTGACAGATCGTTGCAGCAATGCAGAGGTAATATCGCATGACACGTCATCGGGTGGTGAATTTTAACCCGCGGAGCGATAATGATTTTCCGCGGAATTTTCTCCCGTATCCCTTCTCGCTTATTTTGTTAATCAGATGTGGACGAGTGCGCGGAGGCTATTCACAGCTGTCTGACAGATGTCGAGCAATGTCGAAACACCGAGGGTGCTTACGAGTGCGACATGAAGTGCGGGAACGGATTCACGTACAGTATCGGTTTGGGCGTTTGTGTCGGTGAGCGTTCGTTCTCTTTGGATGTGATATTCAGTGAATTCTCTTTGCATGTATGTATGTACATACGCGACACACGATCGTCGTTTTTTTTTTCTTTTTCACAAAGTAAACTTTCGAATTTAACCCTCGACCACCTCTCCTACTACGCAGGCATGTAAGCGCATCTCGCGACCTCGCATTTTTCTTCGTCGTCTTCGTAGTAAAAGATCGATCGAACAGTAATCGTTCGATTAACTCTAAAGTCTGATTGAGTTTGATTCGCATCCACGATGATCTTATTCCGCATGCAACTTCGCCCCATCCTCGTATCTCCCTTACGCATGTGAGTAATGAATTAATTTTTTAAACAGATTTTTCAGACGATTAGTACGCAATTACGATTAATCAACGTACGATAAAAATTATACAATTGTGCATACAGTTGTTAGATTAATTTTATTTAAAAAATCTAAACTCACAGCTACTTGCGATAACGCAAGATGTTTTTTTTTTTTTGTTTCACGCATTTTGCCGCTTTCTCTTTTTAAAAATAAATTGAATCTCTAAATAAATATTATTATCTGAACGTATTTTTCCTTTCATTTTCTTTTAGACATAGACGAGTGCATCGAGTCGAACAATCCGTGTCCCGATCCCAACACGATATGCGTTAATACAGAGGGTGCGTACAAGTGTATGAAAACTCTACTTCCGCTCCCTCCGATCGAGAAGAATCCCACGATGGATCTTAATCGCCGGAAGAACGCGCGACCGACTTGTTCCGCGGGATACAAACCGGCAAACAATTCCGGAATGACGGAATGCGTCGATGTTGACGAGTGTAGCGAACAATTGTACTCTTGCGAGCACGACGAGCGTTGCGTCAACGAGCTCGGTAGTTACAGGTGTGAAAATATCGCGATATTTGCTAGAAAAATAAAAGCAAGCAATCTTAACAGTTTATTCTAATAAAAAAAAAAAAAAAAAAAAAATTAGATGCGTACCAGTTGACAATAGCGAGAACACATCTGCCACGGAGAGCGACGACAATCAACGCGACGATGGACGTAGCGGGGGATACAAGCCGGAAGGAACAACGAGCAGCGTTGTTCCGGCCGTGAACGAGATCGAGGATTGCGGCAGCGGCTACTTTCTCGACGGAAAATCACGCCGCTGCATCGGTGATTATTTTTCATTTCGAGTAAGATCCTTGGATCTTGCGTCGTGAAATGAATTTTCAACTTCTCGCGTTTTGAAGATCCATGTTGCGACAATTATCATTTATCCGTCGTAGACGTCGACGAATGCGTCAACGGGATAGCGGCGTGCGGAATAGGCGAGCGTTGCGTCAACACGCAGGGCGGTTACCGATGTTCCCCGACTTGTCCATCCGGTTTCCGGGCGCGCAACGACTCCCGATTCCCCGTCGATGGGCTCGAGGAAGCTTGCGAGGACGTGGACGAGTGCGCGCTCGGTCTGCACACCTGCAACACGTTGACTCATTATTGCCTCAATACGAACGGCTCCTACGTTTGCGAAGCGTTCACCACCACCAGCACCAGCACCAGCACCACTACTACCAGGACCACCACGGCCGGTAGCGCAATAACGAGGAGACCGTTCATCGGTTCGCGCTACAACAAAGTACACGTGTCCAGAAGTAGTCTCGTGAGCAACACATTTGTTCATCTTGCGCGCGAGCGTAAAATTGTCAATTTAATTCATATAACTCGTATTTACCTCGCAGAGCCAAGATCGTTATTGGTCCACGGAACCGTGTACACTGGGATACAAGAGAGACGCGAACACGGGCTATTGCGTGGACATAGACGAATGCGCGGTTGGTCCAGGATGTCGCGATCACGAGAGATGCACGAATACGCCGGGAGGCTACGATTGCTCGCCTCTTTGCAGCGCCGGCTGGTACTTTAGCACGACGACGAGGGGCTGCCAGGACGTGGACGAGTGTCTGTTAGGTCGGCACGATTGTCCACAGAGTACGCACAGGTGTGCAGTCTTCAATTATACAGAATGTATTTCGCAGAGATTGCGCGTACTGTCTTTATAACGATTAATATTTTTTTTTCTCGTTTACGATGATTTTTCTCAATCTTCCTTCTTGTAATAATCAGGATTTACGAATTATGTTTGCGACTCTCGATGCGTAGATGCGTCAACACCAACGGATCCTTCGTTTGCGAAGCGACACCGCCCTGCAGACGCGGCTTCAAACGAACCTTCAACGGCACCTGTTTGGACGTCGACGAGTGCTCCGAGAACCTGCACAACTGTCGGCTTGACCTGCATCAGTATTGCATTAACAAGGAGGGCGGCTTCGAGTGTTTAACCAGGCTGCCCACCTGCCCGTCCGGATACGAATATTCTTTGGGCACTCGACAATGCGAGGATATCGACGAGTGCTTGACCGGGCAGTACAATTGTGACGTAAAGTTCTCCGAGAGATGTGTCAATCTGCCGGGTACATACAGGTGCGTGAAATCTCTCGACTATAATTGACCAAAAAATGCGGGCGTTTCATCGACAAGTAAAACAGTCTTTAAAAAATTCAAAAAAAAATATATATATAAGGAGTTTACCTTTTTTTGAAAATATATGACTTTTTATCGTTTCGCAGGTGCGAAAGATCTCCTCCCCCTCGTCAACGTCAACGACCTGCTTGTCCTTCCGGCTATCGGTATCACACTCGCTTTCGCATGTGCACAGGTACACATCTGATAGTTTTTATAAAATTATGCAATTTATAAATCGCGTTTATAAATTGTAAAAATGTTAAATATTTCTATCTTTTTTACTGTTATGTATTGGTTCGGTTTTCGAACAATAATATTTAAAATATGTATCTTTCAATTATAACATAATATTATGTATAGAATTTGTAAAGCTCCCATTATTAACAACAACTTCAGATATTTCTTATATTTTCAGAATTCGTCAGAACAGTATCAAATCTTCTCAGATTATGCTGTTGCAGCATGTTCAAATAGAGTTTCCCTACGAAATGCATGGGTGAATTATGTTGTTTCTGTCAATGTTGAATATATATGTACAACTGATTATAATTAACAATTGTCTGTGCATAAATATTGTATGACTAATAAAATTATGCTTCATGTTTCGCCTTCTTTTACGCTACTTTAATTATTTTCAACTATGCTTTCTTTATCAGAGCTGTATAACTTGAAAGCATATTGATATTTATCTTGCAAGCGAATAATAATGCTTCGCTATTTAAATATCCTACTCTCAAAAGAATCTGTTCCGATAATAAATACTCTAGTTAAAATGATCCGTTTCAACGAAGCGAAAAGTATTTTCAAACTTCGAACATCTGTGTCTGTGTGAGAAGTATTTTGGTATTTTTTTTTTTCGATAGACGTGGACGAGTGCGCGGAGGGACTGGATTCGTGCGGCGACGAGATCTGCTACAATCAACCGGGTGGTTACAGCTGCGCGAAGCCGCCTGTTCCCGTCACCAGGAAACCGTCCACGACGGCGATGCCGGCGCCGGCGAATCAAAAGTGCATGGACGGCACCAGGTTCGTGAGAAACCGCGGCTGCGTCGACGTCAACGAGTGCAGGGAGCTCGAGGACGCTTGCAGCAGCAACGAGGAGTGCGTCAACACTATGGGCAGCTACGTGTGCACCTGCAAGACCGGTTTCAGGCGCGATAATCTCACGCAGGCTTGCGTCGATATCAACGAGTGTCAGTTGCAGGTAACGTACGATTTTAATCGTAGGCACGATTTTAGATGTAAACATATAGTAATAATGCTCTTTTTACCTTGAGGAAGATTAATCTCCCATACGAAATTCCTCTTCACCGACATCTAACATTTTCCTATCTCGAAGGACAACAACTGTCTGCCGACGCAACGGTGCGACAACACGATCGGAAGTTATACGTGTGTGCGTTTCCTGCCGTGCGGCACCGGGTATACGTTGAACGCGCCCACAGAAATCTGCGAAGACGACGACGAGTGTGTTCTTGGCACCCACGATTGCGGGCCCGGGTATCAATGTAGAAACACCCTGGGCTCGTATCGCTGCGATCGTATTCCGCGTATACCGACTTCGCAGGCACGCACATCGCCGATGACGACGGCGCGGATCACGGCGACGACGACAACGACGACGACGACGACGACGACGACGACGACGACGCCGAATCCGACCGGTCCTCGGCCGAATTGTCCGCGCGGCTTCGAGCCCGGCTCCGGTGGCAAGTGCATGGACGTAGACGAGTGCCAGAGAACGCCGAATCCTTGCGGCAGATCTATGCAGATGTGCATCAACACTCTGGGATCCTACAGATGCGGATCCAGAGTAATCTGCGGACCCGGTTATACCCTGGACCCTGCGTCCGGACAGTATTGCGTCGATGTTGACGAGTGTCGGGAGGGGACGCACGAGTGCGGCAAAGGACAGACCTGCGAGAACAGACAGGGCGGATATCACTGCATCTGTCCGTCCGGTCACGCGCCGGGGCCCAACAACGACTGCGTAGACATCGACGAGTGTAGCATTTACGGCAGCAGAATTTGCGGATCAAACAGCCGCTGCGAGAACACCGTTGGCTCTTACAGGTGCTTGTGCGACGAGGGTTTTGAAAACGTCGGAGGTGCCGCCGGTGCTTGCCAAGTGAGTTTATTATCGATATAATACGATTACACGATCCTCCCGTCCTTGTTTAGACGCATCTGAAATGTAACCGTAATAATAGCAGCTGAAGCAGTAATGAAACGTGGAATCTTGCGAGAGAATACAATCTGATGATCTCCAGAATACTCACGAATACAAATTAATTGTCAATTTAGTAACGTTTTGCGAACAAAGATTTTTTTTTTTTTTTTTTTTTTTATATATCTGTCGCAATTATAAATCACACGTTTCAAATATTTGATGACACGCACATACATATGTGATAATATGAAAATTACTTGTACAACGTTTAATTACGAGTGACATTTGTCAGGATATCGACGAGTGTCAGCGAACAGCTGGGCTCTGTCAGCACGTGTGCATGAACGTTTGGGGCAGCTACAGATGCGGATGCGAAGCCGGATTCAGGCTGAATGCCGACAATCGATCCTGCAGCGACATCGACGAGTGCGCGGAATTCAAGGACGACAATCTCTGCATCGGCATCTGCGAGAACACGCCGGGCAGTTACGCGTGCAAGTGTCCCGATGGATATAGACTCGGCATCGATGGTCGAGCTTGCCAAGGTACAACACAATCTCTCTCCTTCGCATGTAATTTCTATAAAAATAAAGCGGGGGAGGGGGGGGGGAAATAATAAAGTATAAAAATATCGAAGACGAGAAATTGGCGGGAAGAAAGGGAACCGGAACGCGCCGAAGATATGAATCGGCAATTTGTATAGCAATTATGTAAGGGATGGAAAGTGAGAGTCCCCGTTTGCACACCATGAGTCACGGTGTCGTAGCTACGCGGGCACGCGCCTTCCACCTACACGCTTATCCCGCAGTTAAGCGGAGCAATTTGTACTTGACCCGTTTGCGAGGCGAACTGGGCCATCCGCTTAGGGTCAGCGGCGAGCACGAACGAGCGTTCCTTGCAATCTCCTCAATCTCGCGCAATCACGACATTCGCGTCGGCGCGGTCACGATTCCGCCACGTGCCGCGACGTACATCTAATTGTCTCTCGACATGTGTGTGTTCGCAGATATGGACGAGTGCGCGGCCGGTCAGGTCTGCAAGGAACCGGACGAGATGTGCCAGAATACGCGCGGCAGCTTCCGCTGCAATCGGATAGACTGTCCCCCAGGATATCACCGGGACACCGTGAGGAAAAAGTAATGATTTTTATTACGGAAATAATAGAGATTCTCCGTTTCCGATGTCGCGATTATTTGCGTTTGCTCTCGTACGATGCAGACAATCGAGAAAATGATTTCACGCAAGTACCGATTCGCGGTTTCAGCCGCTGCGTACGCTCCTCGAGATACTGCCGTGTAGACGATCTGACTTGCCTTCGGTCACCCTCGCATTATTCCTACAACTTCATCACCTTCGTGAGCATGCTGCCCATCCCGCCGAACGGTCGACTGGAGCTGTTCACCATGAGAGGAAGCCATCAGCCCGACTCGACGATACAATTCACCATGGCGTTGGTGGACGTGCGCGCACCGCCGGGTATCGCTCGCGCCACAGAATCCTGCTTCTCCCTGAAGAGACCGGCGCCGTCCCAGGCGGTCCTGGTGCTGACGCGCAGCATCCCGGGGCCGCAGGAGATCGAGCTGGATCTCAGTATGGAGATCTATCACAATGCCGTGTTCGTCGGGAGCGCCATCGCCAAGATCTTCATCTTCGTCTCGCAATACGAATTCTGAGAGAGAGAGAGAGAGAGAGAGAGAGGATTCTTCGAATTAAAGTAAGATTAGTGGGAAGAGTACAGATTAATAGAGAGATGGAAGGTGATCGTAGAATAAAATGATGTAATTCAGTGGTAATTAAATTTTTGATTGCTTCTTCTTCTTCTACAGTATTGTTATATACTTGGGGAAGAAATTAAGAGCAACAAAAATTTTATTTTATCGAATTATATCATTTTATTCTATGCGACGATTTCTTGGAAGATACGGAATCTTTTTCGATCTTAAGGATTGTAAAGATCGAACGCGCACAAGTTTTGCATTTAAGAATATAAATCTTTTTCTTCCAGGAAATATAACAAATTAACATTTTAAGCGATATATATTTAAGCACTTAATGATACGAATTTTTTATTGTTTGCTCATTTTTAAAGAGAGAGAAAAAAATGAAACATTCAAATAAATATCTCGTATTTCATTCTATACTAGTATTTTCAATAGTAGATGTGTATTAAAAAAAAAAAAAAAAAAAAAAAAAAAAAAAAAAAATGTACATATAAATTCTTGTAAGTTACATGTAAAGGACTTGGAATAAACTTACGTTAGATGTAGCATATGAAATTCCCAAGGACAGACGTTTGATGCTTTATCAAAATCGTATAGCTTTATTAAATGTTTCACTAGCGAGACTCTTCTTCCCTCTAACTTAGACAGTTTGCTGTTTCGTAAAGCCCGGAACAGCGCCTATTGCTTCGAATCGAACGCTTCATTTCTTTAACAGAGGACGAATGAAGCAACAACTCTGAGATCCTTAGTGTTAATTGCCGCTTCGTTGCACGAGACGCGTGTAACGCGCGTGTAATGCGATATAAAGAAAAAAAAAACACCTTGATAAAAAATAAAATATGATAATATCACTGCGCTCTTTACATGTGACGACGACGACGACGACGACGACGACGACAATCGTCGTCCGCGTTGGATGCAAATAACAAACTCACCTGCGATGCAGCGAATTGTCATTATTACTACTAAATAGTTAATAATTGTACTAAAGATAAAATTGCGGCTGTCGCTGTCGCGACGCATAATACCGAGCAATAGCTAGCAATAGCGCGATAGCATATAATATAATCGTTAATAAAATAATATTATTTATATAATAATAATATAATAACAATGATAATCTAAGTAACTAGTAATAACGCTATAATAGTGGTATATTAATGTACACGATAACAGGAAGTAGAACAATTTGGGCGGGACGCGTTGCGTGCGCGACACGCCAGAAAAATGCATGCGATAAGATAATCGATCGCGTCTCTCGGAAATTCTTTCGACATCGCGCGCGTGGGCGATAATGTCATTTGGACGACGACAATGTCATTTGGAAATTTCATCGACGACATATGGCTGGGAGCGTCACCGATAAAGAATTAGTTTGTGTGACGGTTTCACCGGTTCTGTTCGCCTAATTGGTCCGAGATTCATTAAGGCGGACCGATTCCTCCGATAAAGTTAGTCTGGTAAAAAGATTAAGCGTCAACGTCCGCGAAGACGAATTCCAAAGCGAAACCTCCGTCACAAACTTCCGTCTTCCAGCGACTTATAAACTTCCAACAAGTCCGTACAACTTGCGCAACTAATATAAATAGCGTGTATTAACTATTAAACGTAACAGCCTGGATGCAGCAGCAACGCGTTAACACGGCGTAACAACGATGGCAGTGACACTCGTCGCTCGTCTTAAATCTAGAAAAGTGGAAAAAGCGTGACTAGGATTTGCTAAGAATTTTCCGAGGCTTTTCGCACCCTCGCACCGAGTAACACACACATACACGCACGCATACATACACACACAGTAAGATGTATTTTGTGTTGGTTTTAAGTACTCGATGACAAACCACGCGTATCTTTCGATACGCGTGGGAGATTTCTTCTTATTACGTATATACAACGTACGCATAACGCTATATAAAATTAGGATTCAACTCCAAATTTGTCAAAAAAAAATCTGCCTTTAAAAAAATAACGCAGTAGAGACACACCCTATACACCTTCAGCTACTGTCTTACGGACTTGGCTAATCTTGTTGACAATCCTCTCTTTGCTTCTCTTTCAACTTTTGCAATACACACACACAATTATCGCACGTCAGATCTATGTTTTGCAATAACGATCGCGAAAATCGAATTTTTCAAACAACGTGATAGTCTAAAATATGTCTCGAGAGATAAAAAAAAAAACATCCGCGTGTAAACGTCTTTGGACATCTTTCGGACCTTTTTTATGTTGGTTGATATTTTAAAGAGAGATATATCGCTTGCCTTTAAATATTCAAACGTCCGACTCGCGCAATCTAATTAACAGGTAACTCGGTGTCTTAACACGATAAATCGTGAAACGGAGTTTTTAGATTTTTATAACGCGTGCTTTTTTTATAGCGGAAGAAGAGTTTTGTACGTGGAAAAATTTATATCGTTCCAAACGATACTACACGTCACACGACACATTATCGAATGTAATAAAATTATATTCGGATTTACCCGGACAAGAGACTAATCTACCGAATGTCGACTACTTACTCGACATAGGCACTGAACTAGGGAGATTCGCGCCATGAAAAATAAATATTCTAACAGCTACCTATGCTATCTATTTAACAGAGGTAGTAGTAACATAGTGTTGACACTCTCATAGCGTTGCGATCGTTTTGCAATTTCGTTTAGATGAAAAGTGCCACCGAATATCTCGCAATTAGTTATACCACAATTAGTCATATCACATTAATCTCGATAATTTGCGTATCTATTCAATTATTTTCGTATCAAGGATGAGAAGAGATCTGTGTAAAAATGCCACTGTGCGTAAAAATAGTGCGTAGCTTTCGGAATTTCAGGTGTATTCTATTTTCATAATACGTAATATCGATACGAGAGAGGAACGATACTAGCTATACGTATAGCTTACCTGAATTCGGGGAACATCGTCATGATCGACGATGGCAGTCTGATCGAACGATCACTTATTAATTTAACTAGTCTTCGCTCCACGTGAGAGAATTAATTCTCTTCCAGACAAGATTGCTTGCAATCTTACAAGCGGCGTCCCATTTCGGCGGGCGATTCATTCCGGTTTTGTGGAAACAATATACAGGTTCATAAATCAACGGAAGTATTCGCACCGCAGTGCTTTCGCATGACACACCTTCCGCGGACCAACATGCGTGACATTCTTATTTACGGCCTTCCTCCTCTCCCCTCTCAAGAAATGCGCGTAACGGTACGTATCGTGACGTATACTTGCACCAGCGCTATTTCCTTAACCCTTATCCTGGTAACTGAGGTCCGGATATTTTCATTATAACAGTTACGATTTATCCAAAAATTCTCAACCATAGTAATTAATAATTTTCAATTTTTCAAAGTTGTGCGAAGAATCATTATGACCGCTGCGTAACGTTCGACCGCTGCTTGATTAAAAGGAAGCAAGTTGTCCGGATAAGAATTAAATCTCTCAGGTATCTCATTGCGAGTCCGATTGCCCCTCAAGGAATTTTAAGAGATTTATTGCGGCGAGAATCCGCCGGCGATCGTCAGGCGATCGTGTTATTGTCCAGTTCGGCAAACTCGCGCGTCACCTTGCAGACGTAGTAGAGACGCTCGTAGAGGTCCGCGGTGCAGCCGAGGTCACGCAGGTCGTTTAGCCAATAGGAGGACGCGCGACGACCGGTGTCGATATAAGTGATCAGGTAGCCCCTACCCGCCGTCTCCTGCGACACCACCATCTTGGTGTGATCCACGAAGAAGTTCACTTGCAGGAGAGGTACCGTTAGCTCCATCACGATGGCCTTGTCCGTACGCAGCCACCGTCTCATTCGCGGCACGCAAGCATTTTTCGACTGCCTCGGCGGCGCGCGATATTTTTTCAGCTCACCACCTAGACGACACACATTAGCGCGCGCGGTTACGTTAATACTTTGCTCGTTAAGCCTTAGACCGCGCCGCAATAATGGCCCAAGTAGTTTACGCCATGATCCCATTGTATTGTTTTTTGCATTCTCGGGAAGTAAAGTACTCGAGCCATGATCGAGCTTCGCGGACGAGAGAGAAGAGTTGCGTTTTTTTAAAAGAATTTAAAGTTTCACGGAATGAATGTTGAGAGAATCGTTCGAGCTCACCTTCTGTCAAGAAATCGTCCATGTACTCGGTAAAATGACGGAGTAGCTCGAGCTTCTTTTGCAACGGCATCGGCACGTCCCTCTCTCGGTGATATCGCGTCATCTCGTCGTCGGTCGTCATGTACTCCACTCTTCTGCAAATACAATTATAAAAAAATTAATACGCCATTCATACACGATCGTTAATCTTATATCGAAGAAAGCTGCACGATTCGACACATCATTCTCGATTTCTCGATTTGAAATGCTCACCTTCTATCGTGAGTGTAACTGATCTTCGTGTTGTCGTTGAAGAGAACGCCGACCGACCTGTCGGAGAGCTGGAAGCCCAGCCCGTACTTGTTTGAATAATCGATCCACTTGGTGACGAAAAGCGGCGCGATGTCCTCCACGGTCGGCGGATTGCACGCGCAATTGTTTCGTTTCATCTCTGTTACGCACATCTCCAGAGCGCGATGCATCTGCACACTTTGCGCAACGAGGCCAGTTTTCTTGTGATCCGGGCACAGCACGCTGCTGAGTCGCCGTCGGAAACGCGGCAGCTTGGGCAATTTTCTGACCAGCCAGCTCGAGACCTTGGACTCTTTCTGCAAACTCTTCTGCGAACGATTCAGCGGATTCAACTGCGGCTGCTGTTGCGCTTGAACTGGCTGCTGCTGCTGCTGTTGTTGCTGCTGATAACGCAGCGACGCCGCGTCGGGATGAACGATACTCTGCTGCCACATCTGAAATTTCGTGTTTCGGAAATACTTGCCAGCCAGACCTGAGGACGATAACTTCCAGCCGAGTCATTCCGGGGTCCCTCACCTGCGACTTGCTGGCTTCCTGCTGATTCCTGGCGACCGTGGAGACCGAGGACGGCGACGAGGGCGGCTCGATGATCGACGCCGGTGGCATCTGGTAACAGCAAGTGTGCGGCAACGACGCCGGCACGTATTCCTTCGTGAGATAGGCGTGCTCCTTCACCCTTTCCAGACTCGGTCGTAGCTCGGGATTGGATTGCAGCAGCCATCTGATTAGGTCCTGGCCGCTCCTGCTCGCGATACTGTCGTCCACCTCGCGATAATGATTGTTGCAGATCCTCGCGTACGTTTCCTTGAGCGTGGCCGTGTCGAAGGGCGGTTGGCCCACCAGTAGGGCGTACAATATGCAGCCCAACGCCCAAACATCCGCCTCGTAGCTGTACGCCTGCTTGTACAACACTTCCGGCGCGATGTAGTTTGGCGTGCCGCATATCGTCCTGCGAATACAAACGATCGCCTACATGCTACGATGTTTCGTTTGATGCTGCGCTCGCCCGTGTTTAGACGAGCACGTCCGTAACAATCGTCAGGGCGCCGGAAAAAGAGGGAGAAGGGAAGGGATCTCGATGTTCCGTTTGTATGCTTTTGTCGACAAAGAATAACTGAGGCACCGATATAGCGATAACAAGAAGAGGGACTGTAAAATGTCCTATTAATTTCGTATCTTCTGCCATTCTCGTTCATAAATTATATATAAACAAATAAATTTTTAATGAAAGGAAAAACGTGTTTGTAATCGTGGATTGTCGTAAAGCAAAACTTGGGCCTTACACTCGTCTACGTTGGCCGTCGGGTCTGGTCGCCAGTCCGAAGTCGCCGATCTTGACGATCATCCGATCCGACAGGAACATGTTGCCCGGCTTCAGATCCCGATGAACGACTTTCTGCGAGTGGATGTACGCGACGCCGGTCACCATTTGCTTCATATAGTAACGCGCTTCCGGTTCTGTGACTTTGCCACGGTACTTCAGCACGTGCATCAAGCTCTGACGGAGAAGAAGAAGAAGAAGAAGAAAGAGAATATATATTTTTATATCCTGGAAACTTGTGTCACTTCACGCATTAGTGACGTGCAGAAAGTTTAAATGACGCGATAAAGCGTCATCAGCTAGAGAATTATTTTTTAGCTGATTTTTTTTATTTGTGTATTTGTATCTTGGTCTTATGTATTTTTTTTTCCGTATCTGCAATATCTCTGTAATTTTTGCGGATGTTGCAACGAGTTGTTATGAACGTAACGCTATGAAGCCTGTACAGCGAAAGGAATTTTCTTCCACAAAAGGAATTTTATATACTACAGGAAACCGTTTAAAATCCACCTATGTAAGACGAGAGCAAACAATCGAAAAGAAAGCGTTTCCTGGCAGGAAGACGCTGCGTCCTGAATTCGCGGAATGCACGTGTATCGTTCCTTCGAGAGGGGTCGTCGGTTCGCTTTATTTTATTTTATTCTTTTTTTTTGCAAGATATACGATCGCTGTTTCATTTCGGAGAAGTCTTATCTTATCCGCGATCCGATAAAAATACCTCGGCAAAGGAAGGCGCGTTTCTTCCGCCGTCTCTCGGTTCCTGCTAAACCGGCGAAAAAAGTCGCGAAAAAAATCCATTCGCGGGGAAAAATTTCGCTAAATACTCGCCAATGTTATTTATTTCACGCTCCCGCGTTTAGCGAAACGAAATGATTTTCCGAGGTTGTTTATGTGAACGCGCGACGAAGCAAGAAGCCTCAAAAGAGATTCTCTCTCCGTTAAACGGTTTTACAAGACGATATACAAGGCGCGGATCTTTTAAGAGTCTACAATATTCCTTTACTACTTAAAGTCGTCGGCTCTCGTCAGCTTTCAACGTGTTTCTTATCGCACATTATTTCACGTTCTCTCTACACACAGGCACACTCGACGTTTACGTCTCTAAAGGATTTTTGACAGAGGATAGAGACTTTTTTTTCTCGTTACTCGAATCGTCAATCAAGCGATCCTCTCGCGAGAAACGGACGGAAATGGGAGTCGCGAAGACGATCGAGCGGGAGAGCGAGGATAATCAGGCGATTAGCTGATGCTCGGTCGCATCCTAACGGTACAAACAGGTCGGCGGATCAGCCATGAAGAGTGCAAGTGCCGCTCTCTTTCCGGCGCGGCAGAAATGAAAATACACTACGGCCGTTACTGATCGCGGTCGTTTGCAGACCGGGCACCTATAATTGTTTCTCGGTTACGGCGTGCACAATGATTCCGACACGACGATTCAATTGCCGGTGCTGCAGGTGTTTGCGTGCCGTGATAGAGACAGGTCGGGCGCTTTAAAAGCGAAACTTGCGGAGAAACGACGGACCAGGAGGATGTTGAAAAACCGCAAAAATAAAATCAAAGGATGACGTTATTTATTATCGCTCTCCGAGTATTATCGATATATCTGTCGACGGTTTAAATAATTTATAAAACAACGGTCGCGGGTATCCTTCGGCGAGATTTTTTTTGTTACCAGCACCAAGATATTATATCGTAAAAGCGGAGGATGGAGTTGCGAAATTTTTTTCTCATGAATTAAACGCGGTAAGAAGTAATAAACATTAGCAAGGTATAAGAGGTATGTATACGTAATATATACGATACCTTTCGCGGGCAGGCCTCCAGAAGCATGTACACGTTGAGATTGTCCTCGAAGTAGTGATGCATCTGGACGACGTTCACGTGATTCAGCTCTTTGTGGATCATGATCTCACGCGCGATCTACGAACAAAGTAAATACACGTTATTCAGCGAAATGCGTAAGTATAATAGAAATAGAACGCGCGCTTTTTCCAACAAATACGCACCTTTTGCATGTGGATCTTCTGCATCCGATTTTTCGGAATAATCTTGCACGCGTATTGATTTCCGTTACTGACGTCAGTCATTAGGTAGACTCTCGCAAAGCCACCCTGAAAAGTGAGAAATGAACCGTTGCTAACGACAGGAATCTAACTATAGATAGATCTAACTAGAGACAGTTTGCAATAAAGGTTCGCGTGATAGGATCGCCGTTGTGAGCGAGATCATCTTCGACGAAATCTCTCGCGACAGTCTGATCCATCTCCGGATGACGATAAAAGAGGCACGAGTCACCTCCTTCCGAGTCCTAGAAATCTTAAACTAGATCCTAAGAATTTCTCTCCTCGATCATCCGTCAATGTGACCACAGTGAAAGGTTTTCTCCGCGACCGCTTTCGGTCTTGAGGTAATCTAAAATTATCGTTTATTGCCTCGCCGCAATCGCGACGGAAGAAAGGAGAAGAAAGTGAAGTAAATTTCTTTTTTACGAGATGCCACACTCTTTGTGCGGCTTTTGATAATCATGAGAGATAGATAATAAATAGTACGGGACGAAAGTACAATAGCGCGAAATATAAATGTATAGTGAAGAGAGAGAAGAAAGAGAGCCTGCTAAAAATAACATTTTCAATCTTGCAACCGTTTAAATAAGGAATATATCGTTATTAGTTAGAGTGCATTCACCTTCTAGTCGACAAAATCACTTGCGAAACAAACTCGTAAAATCAAAATGAAAATCGGGATCGTTTTCTGCGGAAAAGCTCATCCGCTTTTGAACGGATGACGAAAATTATCTCGCGATCGCAGTCGCACATGCGTAATTTCCGCCCGACGAAAAAGGCGTGTTCGATGGCAGGCCAATTGTCAGAAGTCGCCTAAAAATATCCCGTCGACGTCGTTACGCGAAACCTGAAATCGCGACAATAATGTGTCACGCAAATGTAATTATATATATATATACCGATTCGCGATCGTTACATGCAATTTTCTACATCCAGATAACACTCGGGGAAGGAGGGGGACTAAATAAATAGAATTAAAATACGAAGCAATTAAATGTCGAAATATTCGATGATAAGACTTCCTGTCGCGAGCATTTATTCCCTCGTTTCTTCGTCCTCGCGATAATCCGAACCTGAACACCGGGTGTGCAACGAGAAACACGGCATACCGTGTGTATACGCGGTCCAACCGGAATACGGTTATACGGCGAGAAGCGTTTCGTTTATTTTTAAATACCGCTGGCGATGACTAAAAATACATTCCTGCGCGCGTGTGCACGCGCGCTTTGTGTGCACGCGCGCGGTTAAATGGACCCTGTTGACAAAAACCACCCCGAGCCTTGTCCCCGTTTTCGCGTTCGCTCTCCTCATCCGAACCGGACTGTACGTGTTGCATTTTCGTCGGAACATTAACGCGGGACCGTTTGCATTCTTTTCGCTACGTAATCGAGAGAGTCTTCCTTCGGCGCCTTTTCCTCTTTTTACAATTACTCTCGCAAACGAACACGTCGAGCTGTCGAGCATCCTCTCGTTCAGAGAGAGAGAGAGAGGGAGAGAGAGGGAGCGAGCGAGCGAGAGAGAGAGAGAGAGAGAGAGAGAGAGAGAGAGAGAGAGAGAGAGAGAGAGAGAGAGACGATCTGAGTAATCGCCTTCTTTAGCTTTCCGTTAAATATTCATGACGCGCTCGCGAATCATGAATTACAAATAATTAATCAAGGGCCGCGGGGCTCGGGAGATAATGATTAATATGCGAACGTCATTTTCCCGATACACGCCGCGTCGGGGCGAACTGACGTTCGCTTATTCGCGCGAGCGGAGAAGGACGAGCGATCCGTTAACTCGGCTTCAATTTCCCCGGCGGTCAGCTCGTTCAGTTCGTCCGTTTAGTCCCGAGTCTCATTGGCCGTCTCTTCGGGGTCGCCGAAACGGGCCCTCGGGCCCTCGCGCCGCTGTTTCTGCTCCTCGACGCCGCTGTTTCTGCTCCTCGCCCTCGCGCGCGGCAGAGAAAACGAGCAGACCGGTTTTCGCACACACGGCATGCACAGAGTGCGTCATCGATTCGATTCCCGGAGAAATAATCCCATTCACGCGCCATTCACTTCTTGCAATCGGACATAATGGCGTGCGCAATTTTAAACGAGACTCCGCCGTCCCGTCCGTCGCGGAATTTCCCGTCCGAGCGAGAAGACGAAGAGCGGACAATGAGAGCTCCTCGGAGACTCGCGCTTCGTTCGCGCGAGATTTCATTTCTCTCGCGGGAAGAAAGTTTATAGGAAGAATCGAGGCTTTTTCTTTAGCTAATTATAAGCGAGAAGAGGAAATACATTTAAAAGCAACGCGCGATGCATATGTAGCTATATATAAAAAGCGTTTGTGCACGGCACGCTAGTCGCACGTGTGTCTAAATTTGGGAAACAACCATCCTTTTTCCCGGTACTCTCTTAACGAGGCCCTGACCTTTCATTAATCTTTCCGGCCTATCAGCGCCGGTGACGGCAGCCTCGTTTGCCGTCGATCGATTCGTTTCACTCTCCGTGCTGGGAACGTTATACAGTCGCGCCCGATAACAACCGATTGTTATCTCGTCGCAACGAGATCACTAGACCGTGAAAGTCCGGGATGCGTACTTTTCCCTCGACAGCGATAACGGGTAGATGATAGGAAAAGAGATTTCACGTTTCCGGGCGATTTTTCGAGAGAGCACGTGAGAAGGAATTCGTGTCTTGTCGAGAATGTCTCTTGTCCGGCGATGCACTCTCTAATTCGGTTTGGCGATTCGCGATTATAACACAGTTCCCTTGATCCGAGAGCTAGAATTGTAACTGCAACACGAGTTACGTCAGAGAAGAGTTCTTATCTAACAAGATATAATGGGAGTCGATTCGAGAACGCTAGGCGCGTTACACATTTTGCGAAACTAGGCTTCTAAAACTGATGGGCTTGTTTTAACTTGTCGTAATGACGAGATAATCAGAGGCAAAGGAAAATGCAATCGCATACTAAGAGCGTATCGATCAAACAAAATTCAACCCTGACATACCTCGCTCGTAATGACACCTGAAGAATTAAATCATTTCTAAACGGAATAATCGAAGGCAGAAAGATAGATTGTCCGATTCCTCTTCGGGCAATGAATATTTAAATAAAATGTACATCTTATATATACACACAAGTAGGTTACTCGGGTTATCGATTAAACGGTAAGCTTGGGAAATGCGAGTTAGATACAGAACGAGAAACGTTTCATCGCTATTTATCGCGCGGGAAATACTCGCGCATAGAAAAGCGGGAGAAAATCCGGGGTTGGAAAAATACCCAACCTCGGTTCTGCTCGACCTGCGAAACCCCGAAGTGCTTTGTGCGAGAATGCATTATTGTGTGTCGGACGTAGATTAGGTAGGTAGAAAAATTTTCGAGGCACACGTGCGAACGATGGTGGGATTTGTGTATTCTATAAATCCTCTCGTTAAATCGAGAATTCTCCCGAGGAAACTCGCCAAGGTTACTCCGGTATTGATCGTCATAAATTTGAAAGATCGGAAAGGCGAAACCTTCGGTGATATACATCCAGCTTATCCGAGACTCGAATTTTATTTTTCTCTCTACTCGTAATGCTTTCATCCGCTATGCGAAATTCAAGCAATTTGAATAAACGATGTGTGAAACGAGATAAAAAGGAATCGTAAAAAATCGTAAAAATGAAACGCGCCGATAACGCGTATCGTAATACGCTGGTCATGTGCCTCTCGCACGCGTGATTGCGATATCTGACAGTTGCATGAAAAAATTTAAGCGACAGTCTTATAAATCGCCTCGGAATAAAATTGATTTAGTTCTCGCAAAAAAAATTATCAAACGCGTGCAGTTTTACGCAAGACTTGCGTATAATCTTCGAAACATTCTGTACACATCTCCTTTCACGATTTGCGTAAACTTGCTGGTCAGATATTGACATGAATCGCGCGTTTCGCGACGCAATTTGAGGTCAGGCGGGTCTCTTCTCGGGGAGAATTATTGACAAATAATATGCTCCATTTAAAGAGATAAGCCCTGCATTTTCTCCGCAGAAGATGCGACGCGCATCTAATAAAGTTACGTTGAAATTTGAAAACTGACGATTTTCTCTGCTTTAAAAAATCACAGAAGTGAGGGATCCGCGTCAACAGCGACCTTCTCAATATCTCTTACGTCTCTACGAATGGAATTTTTTAGCTTTACTTGTTATTATAATACATTGCGCAATTAAGTGTAACAGATGCAGCGTGATATAAATAAAAAGTAGCGGTCACGCAAGATTGATTTATCGATAGGCATTTTTAGATGGAGGATAGTTCGCGCGTACGAGAATGCGTACGTATATCTTTCATTTTTTTTACGATCCCCTTTTTTTATATATATATGCGCGATAAGAATTGTTACGCAAAAAAATTGTATTATGACCTTTTAAAGCTTATAGTGAGAACAAAAGGATTTAATACGATGGATTTATTTTTAGAGGAAATTGTTTTAAATCCCGGATTTTATTCACGTCAACGACGGAATCGCGCGTCGGATAATCGTGCGTTATATGTTACCTTGTACCGGCGAATGATATCTGACGGTGAAGGTCTGAAAAAGGGAGACGATCCGGAAAGGGACCATCAGGATGGGGGGGGAGAGAGAGAGAGAGAGAGAGAGAGAGAGAGAGAGAGAGAGAGAGAGAGAGAGAGAGAGACCCATCCGTTGAGCTCATCCTCACGGTGATGCACCAGACACGCGAGCCAATCAGTGAAAGCCGGGACGAGATGTCATTGACATTTGTATGTGCGCGAAGGGCGCGAGCGCGCTGCGTGTGCGTCTATTATAGGGACACGCGCGTGATATGCGTGCCTTAGAAAAGTAAAACTCGTAGACGAGAGACGGAATTATAGTGCTGTAGCACTGCAAGTTCCGTCACGACGTTACGCGCGCTCCTTCGGTCGCGTTCTTCAAGGTTCGACGATTTCGCGAAGAGTGAAAAAACTCATCGCTATTTTTTCTCACGGTCCGACGACGAACAAAGCAGTTTGTCGTGTAATTGTCATCGCGAAAAATTTAACCGTGCATCTGTCAACTTGTCGTCGGATTGAAAAACACTTTTGATCCGAAGATTTCTTTTATTTTATAATAAAACGAAATTTCAAATTAAATAAGGAAGATTTTAAAGCAAGTTTGTTGCGCCTGGCTCTTATTAATCTTTTATTTTATTTTATAAAGAATATCGAAGGATCGAGAGAATTTGATTTTCTTCGCGCTTCAGGGAGTTGATAAATACCGCCGTCGAGGAAATATTATATTATACAGCACATATAATGTATCTGTCGCTATCGGCGCGTTTAAAATCGAAAACTGGACGCGTAAGTTTTTCGTCGCTCGGGGGGGGGCTAACATTGTTCGCGAGGAATGAAACGAGAGACAAATCGCGAATGTGAACCTGTACGACCAGGAAAGCGAAGAGATATTCGTAGCACGAGTGGAACGGTGTAGCGTAGATAAGTCGCCGCATAAGCAGCTCTTTCTTCGTAAAGTGCACGACGAGAAGAGAGGCCGCCGGTAACCGACCTCGTGAATAATCCAGATAACGATACCGGTACAATAAAGAGCATTTGCACCTTCATTCGAAAGAAATTGCGTACAATATAATGCCATATGCGGCGTATCTTTATTCGACCAATGTCTCCTAGTTTTTCAACATTGACGGATAGCACCATGGATTATGTCTCTACTTAGAATTTATCGCGTAAATAACATTCGCGGATTCCTTATTAATTGTATAATGATGAAATAAATGATAAAAATAAATATGATAAATTATATAATGGTAAAATGTATACTGATAATATATAAAAGACTATATTAGATGTATCGTTCGCGAAATTTCCTTCGAGGCTACCCGCATGCTTTTTGTGCAGGGATCGACGACTACGTACATACATATAGGGGCCCTAAAGTGCAAATGTAGAAACCGGCAACCGGTTGCGAATAATAAATCGAGATAGCGTCGAAGCGGGAGCTTCGGAATACGGAAATATCAGAGGCGATAGATATTTTGATTAAGTATCGACGGCGAGCGCATGCACACACAATATAACGGGGAAAGCCCGATTTCTAACATAAGATACGGCGCGCGGGGTAACGCCCGGTGCGACCGGGTGCGAATAATCGGGATGACGAAACGACGACCGGTTTTCTCGAGAGCAGGAGGATAAAAACGCAGAGAGTCCGAGACTGCATCCTCGGAAATTATCTCTGCCGGCGGCAGAAGATGAAGCCGCGCAGCATCTCGTGCTGAGATCGCGCGCGGACGTGAAATAAATTTTTACATCCTCTCCCGTCATCCGTATAACAATACTTGCGCCTTCCGAGCTACAGTTTAACATTTACCCGGAATGACTTTCTACGAAAGCGATCTCGCCGAGAGATGCCGGACACGCGAAATATCTCTCTCGTTGCGAATCGTTCCGAACGAGAACGACCGGGCCGTGTTGAGTTACGATTCCGCGATCGCGTTCCGATTACGGCACGGCTCCGAAATCGACGTTACAAGATGTAGCCTGGATCGATCGATCGCCGATGAATGGTAAGTAAGCGTTTGATTTACGGCGCAAGATCTTTTGAAACGCGAGAAACGCGTCATCGACGTCAGGACTGAAAGAAGGCCTCTCTGTTTGCGATCGAGTCGGAGAGTTCTTCTCGGCGGATCTCGGCGCGAGAGAGATATTTCCTGTATGAGCGACGGGATCGATTGGCGGGTCGATCCGCATCGGTGCGCTCGTCGATAGATATAAGCTTGGCATTTTCCGCGACCGCGTAAAACCGAGAATCGAGAAACCGTGAGATTAACCGAGATTGGACCAGTGAGATCGATCCGGCGAAGATCGGGGAAACGAGATCGATGTAACGAGACCGCCTCTGGGAGTGCCCCGGGTATGTTGGCTGAACCGAGTTTACTCGGTGTAATGATAATGAGATGACTTCAACTTCCTGCTTCACAGAAAGAGAGAGAGAGAGAGAGAGAGAGAGAGAGAGAGAGAGAGAGAGAGAGAGAGACGACGCGAATCACGTAACGCATGCAGAATGCGTATAATGCGACATCTTTTCGGTCAAAATGTCATTTGGTCAAAAGAAGAATAAAAAATTCACTCGTCACGCTTTTGTTCTCCTCCGATCTTCAAAGGTCCTCCCATCGAGAGGAATACGATCAAGTTGATAAGAATAAAGAATAAAATTGCGATATTTCGAAGCGCGGTTTCCTTTCACGGAAACCATGCATCTTAGAAACAGGAAACGCATCTCCCGTAGAGTAATACGCTTGTAGTAATAAAACACATTCGCTGATGTTTATTATATGTATAACCGAGTCATAAAATAAACCGCCTTACGAATAAGAAATCAATTCACAGCTAGATAATAAATTTCGATTGTTGATAGAGTTAATTAAAAGATTACGCGATCGTGCGAATCTCGGCACGAAAGGAAAAGGTTTCTTCTCTCGCAATCTCGCGATCGCCATCGAGTTTCCACGATTGAAAGAAATTACGTTTTTCCCGACAGAGACTCGTCGAAGACTTGTATTGATAATAAATTAACAATTAACAGTTATCAGTACAGTTAATAACAAATCTAACAATTAATACATTCTGAAAGAATGCAATAGTTATCGCGCTATTGTTGGATCACAAAGCGTCTCATTAATTGAAGATGAATTAAACGAACGTATCCCGTTCTAACTAGTAATTTATAAGCGCTACAATTATCCGCGACAATCGCCAACAATTGCTAATGTCCGCATTAAATGGGATGCAATTAGAACAATTAGCGTATTTCAGATTAATCTTGCATTGTGTTGCCGGCGATACGAAACACCGACGTCCCATAAATCAGTACCTTGCATATACTTCCAGATCCAGGAGACGCGCTTAATCATCATCATCATCATTTCATTAATTATTCTCGCAAACTAAAACGAAAAGGGGGGCTCCCGCGATTAGAAAACTCGACCTTGAGCAAGTCGTTGATCTTAGCCTACCCTCGATGTGTTATGCATGATGCAGAGTCATCGACTCGGCCGGGCGCATCTCTGCTCTTCGGGAGAGAAGGAATTTGTTGTCGTCGATATATATAAAGCCGGCGAGAGTTTAAATGCCTCATTCCTCATGCCATCCACGAACTGTGCTACGCGCGTTTGTATATATGAGTTCAAAAAAAAGAACCCGCTGTTACAAGATTCTGTACAAGAGTCCCACAAGTTGCGTCACGAGAGAGAGAGAGAGAGAGAATCGCCGCTTTTGAAAAAAACTTTACAATCCTGCGGACTTGCTCTGCGCGCGAAAAGAGTGTACGTACGTTCTTGTCGGAAGTTGACGGGCAAAAACGTGTTATTTCGGCAAACACAGGACGGGCGTCTGTGAAAGAGAGGCGGGATAATCTCGGCGCCTCACGAAAAGTGCATCTAATCCGGACGTTTCAGAAAAAACAAGCGCGAGGGAGATATGGCGGGTCTCTATCTTTGCTAAATTATCTTCGTCTTTCGCCGGAACTTGTCAGAATTCCCGGTACGCGAAATGGAGCGTCGTGTGACTCACCGCCTGTGTGCTCCGCTTCTGCTCCGTGGAAGAGCGAAGACGGCTACGCGCCCACGTCTTCTTGATGAAAAAAAAATAAAAAAAAAATAAAAATTGCGATGCGTGCTCGCGTGGCTGTATTATCGTCGCGCGATTTTCCTTCTTCCGTGCATGCGTTATTTATTACTCCAGGAAGTGTTTTGCGCGCCGGGCCCACAAGCTGACTGTGCGAAAATTAAGTCGCTCGTGTAAATTCCTGTTTGCGCGATCACGCGGTGCAGTCGGCGGTTTGAATTGCGCGAAAATTTGCATAACGGTAATTTTATATCGTCGTTATATCGTCAAGACGCGCGATTTTGTCAGTACGATAAAAAATTAGAATAGAAAAAGCGAGACAAATTATCGAGGAAAAATAAATAAATTGCAAATATTGTATTATCATATAATTGCGTTTGCGATCTTGCGTCGCCGAGCGGCTTCTCTTTTCTTGGATTTGACGCGCTTGTCTTTTCAGCGTAGGCGGCAATCAGCTGGCGAAACAATGAAGATTATCCGACGCGGTCGATCACGCTTACTGGCGGGCGGCGGGTTTTAAAGAGCGTCGTATCCTGTAAACGGGACACGCGCCGATAGCGTGGACCCAACACGCGGAATGGTATCAATCGCGGTCAACGGAAGGTCAGCGGCTTCAAGCGAGTCGTAACCCTGTGTTTCCCACGTCGCCATTCGTGGGATGCCATTCCTCGCCGCGAAAAACGGGACCTCGACGACGACCGGCGATCGACTTGCAACGGCGAGCCGGCGACAGGTGCATTTATGTAGATATTTTGCCGGATCGAACGGTAATAAATTTACAAACATGTACCTGCTTCTAGAATCTCTGTGTATATTCGCTAACTATAAATGGTAAATAATTTAATCCAAAGAAACGTACCTTTCCTAGAAACTGTCCCTTGTAGTAAGCGTTCCCCTGCACGGGATCGACCACGTAATCGCTCTCCTGCTGCTCGGCGGAATTGTTCCAGGAGGAGGACGTGGAAGGACCCGGTCGCTTCGCGACGCCGGTCGTCCTTAGTAGAGAGATGGCCGCGTTGCCGAAGCGGCCGCCGTTGGTCGTCGACGTGACGTTGCTGCCCGTAGTGGTGGCCACGTTGCTGGCCGACGAGGAGACGTCCTGGGTCGGATTGTCTGCCCTCGAGGTCGACGGTTGCGCCGACGAGGTCGCGTAGACGAGCGTCGACGTCGGCGTCGCGGTTTGCGCCTCCTCTTCGTTCCGGAAGACTGCCGCGCCGCCCGTGTCCTTGATCAAGTCCGACGGAACGGCGGGGTAGACGGCCTGCCTCGAGGACAGCTCGATCTCCGAAGGTAGGGACGAGCCGCCATGCCTGCGGCTTCTTCGCCGAACCAGGCTCTGCAGAGAGGCGGAGCCCTTGGAGAAGCCCTGACGTCCCGACCGGGCGTCCGGCACGGATCTGGTGCTGCCGGTTCCGGCCGAGTCGATCCTCCGCTTCGTGCATTCCGGCTCCGAGACCGTGCGGATGGTCTCGTCGAACTCCTCGCGGCACCTCGCGACCGGATACGTCGTTGTCGTCGCCTCCACGGGGCGCAGCTCGGCGCCGCACATTGTCTCCGACAACAAACCGCGACTGCTTATCACCGCGTCGCGCGGCGTAGAGCCCTGCACGTCGATCACGCTCGGCGGAAACATCCTCGACGAAATCTTACCGCGTCGACTCTATTCCGCTCCGTGCAATTGGCGCGAATTTCTCCGAACTCGTCATCGATTCGATGGCAATCTTCAAGTTTCAAGTAGGAATAATTTACATCTCGGTACGTTGCACTCTCGGAATTGTCACATCCGTCACTTGACGAAACGTCGATCGCAGGCCAATTTTAAGAATCTTCCCCGGGGGACGGTCGTGAGATCTCGCGTGCAAGAATGTATTCGGTATCGTCATATCTAGGTCGATAAGACGACAGACGACTATAGAACGGCTCCGAGTTTCTTCGGACGTCACGACGCCGACGCGTCGAGCCTAACACACGTGTCCAGCATCATATCCGGCTCGGATTCAATAATTGCAGCGAGATGATTGCGAAACTTGCGCTCGCTCCGTCCTCGTTTCTAAGACGCGATGACGTCTCGTGCATCGAATGACGAGCGGGACGATATTGGCGATTCTTCTTGCGCGGAACATGAGACCTTCGGGGGAAGAGAATATCGACGTCGTCGCAACCAGCATCCGCAGCGAAAACGTGTAATACCGTGAGACAACAATGCTGTTAAACGACGCGTGAAACTTGTCTCTCGCTCTTGTCGATCCGATCGATGCTCTGTCACTGCTTCCGGACCAATGTTACTGAAATCGACACGACATCACGTTTGCTTTCGGAGCGGGGCATCCTATCCTCCCCTCCTTTTTCCCTCCCCCGGCGACTGCACGTGCATCTCTCTCTCTCTCTCTCTCTGGGAATATATCGCTCGATAGTTCGCACCCGCCCTTTCGGATGTCACGATACCGCTAATCGTGCGCTATCGAGCCCCGAAACGCTGCACCAGGAAACGCGTTTCTTCGCGACGCTAGTCGCTCCACGAAAAGTCGAGATGACCTTCCATGACACGCGAGAGATCCTTGGAGAGTTTTTGCGAATACTTCCGCTCTTCTTCGGGAGGCTTTTCGCGACGACGAGGCCCTTTTCGCGTAGATGCGGATAACCCTTTCTTCGTGATTTTGCGTGTTCTCGACACGACGCGAGCTCCTTCACGAGAGCTCGCGAGAGCTCGCTCGACCCGTGGCTGGTGTACGAGTCGTCCGCTCGCCACTGTTCGCCGCCGCGCCGACCCGACGACCGACACCCTCTGTCTCCGCTTCTTCTGCCCCCACCATGCGCGATGCCAGGGACGTACGATCGCACGATCGAGGAGAAGCTGGTGGAATTGAAGGTATCCTCGATCGCTTTCTCCTAACACAATAAATATATAATAAATTAATAAATAAATATCTATTCCCCGACAATTTTTAGATATCAATAAATTCCTTCGCCGATATTTCTTTCATTTGTACGGATTCTTTAAACAAATATTACCTCGAATAATAATATTATAGCATTAAACGCGTACAAAGAGACGAATAAAAGGATTACCAATTACGGAGAATGTAAGAAATTGGACAAATGACGTCGTCATTTTTGTTACGATATGTAAAATATGCGTGATATTTTCGCGTATCTCAAGGACGAATGAGTTAAAAAGCGCAGAGGGCGAGCGTCTTATTAAGATACGCAAGTGATCGCATCTGACCGTAACGCAAGGGAGCGGAATACATTGGATATGCACTCCATGCCATTTGCGCTGCTCCACCGAAGTTGTGGTAAACGCTAAATAAACGTGTCTAACAATAAGAGAATTCTGCGCTGCGGCGACACCGTGAGAAAACGCATTGTTTCTATGCACAAAGAAAACACTCGCATTCGACTCGCCTTCTTCGACGGGGATAAAAAGTCCGCTCGCCTAAACGAAAGAGTAAACTGTCTACCTGTCGGATAGTTAAAGAGTCCTTTGTCGAAGGACATCAACGTACAATGGACCGTTAAATGCGACAGTACATTTGTCATTCATGTTAGAAAAAGTCTTTGAGATATCTTTATAAATATAATTAGGCAAGTACTTTTTTTTCTAGAGAAATTATATCTCGACAAGTTCTTCTGATAGCATCGACCGATTGTCATAAGTCGAGATAAAGAAATGTAAACTTGAAATTAAAAATGTACAAAGTGTTTATACTTTTAGACCTTTCGCACGTGGGAAAATTACGGATAATAGATTACGCGTGATAATAAATTACGGTGATTACATTAAGAATGTTTCCAATTATCTTACGTAAGAAGCACACGTCGGTGCGACTCGAACACGTGTTGCGTCTTGATTGTAAACAAGATGAAATGATAAAACGTGCGCGCTGCACACGTGAATCACGAAATGTAGATTTTCACCTCTCGAGACGCGCCTCTTTTTTAATTATTATTTATGCGAAAATGCGGAGTGTTCTCGCCCTCCGCCTCCTTCTTTCCCATCTTCTTCGCTCTTCTTCTTCGTTATTATGTTCTCGGGCACGAGAAGAGGAGACTGATTAAAATGAAGACGCGATCTACTCGGACACGTTCGTACGTACCTGCACTTCCACTGTACTCGCTTCGTTGTCGGTTGTCCTCGTGCCTTCCAACCTGCCGTCTCCTTCACGCCCGTTCGCTCCCGGTTGCACTTTCTCCTTCCTTCTTCTCTTCGCCTCGTGTGTTGCCGTCAAACCCAGGATAGCACGCATCGTTCCGTCATGCGTATTCGGTCATTCACACAAGTGAATACCTGTTCCAACATTTCAGATGCATTAAGTGCGTATCTAAATATAGGAGCGAGAATAGAAGAGGACGAGACGCGAGTGCTTCGTTACTTTTAGATATATGTATATACATATATTTTTTAAATGGACTTATGGAATCGATTTGTATTTATAGCTGAGTGTAGGTCTCCCTTTATCACTTTCGAATTTTGACTTGTAGCATTGCTTTCGAAACAAATCGATCGTTCGTATACAGGATATACCTTATATAAGTAGAGTACAGATTCGTCTGCTGTCGTTTCATATAGACATTCATCATGTTCATTTTATTTTTACATCAGAAAAAAGCACCCTTTGCTGCTACGAGAGACTTTTTGTTTCACGTCGATTCAAATAAAATTTCTTCAAATGTGTGTTTTATTATAAAGAAAAATATATTAGAATTAATTATAATGGAATGTGTGTGAAATTTTACACGAAGAATCAAGAAACAGTAAATTCACTATAATGACGTATTAAAAAATGAGATCACGAAAACGAGATGCATTTTCAAAGTTTTGCCAAAAAATGATTAAAAGATAGATTATTTTTTGATAAGGAGTATGATAGAATCAGTCTGTACCTTATATAGGACGCTCTGTATAAACAACGTTCGAGCTGAAAAAGTGCTCGAGAAACTGATACATGGCGCGATACATATATATTGCTGTCGTAGCATGTTAGATCGCATTACTTGCATCGCCTGTTTGAAAGTTACGATTAAGGTACGTTGAATTGGAAGAAGCCGACAATTACTGTCGTCTTTAATAACGATCGACGTCGGGTAGCCGTCAATTTTTATAACCTGAAAGTACGCGGAGAAAGCGCATTCTATCAAGTTTCTAAAGCTACATAAAATTCTATTCTTCTATACGATCATCTCGAACGAGAATAATCCATTTATACATATATAGGTAATGTATACCTTTCTATTTGTTCTCTCGCGAATTTTGAAACTTTACAAATGTCCGTTACAGGTGTCCAAAGGAAGAAAGTTGAAATTCTACTCGGCGAGATAAACTCTCGAAATCTTCTATCTCGCACTACTATTCTTCGAAAATTCTTTATCCGCGAGAGCGAACGAAAAAAAAAGTATAAGAAATGTGTGTCGCTGACAGAATACAAGATTGACCTTATCAGATTTATAAAATCGATTACCTCGTCGTCTCGATAAGGCTCCATCATCTCCGTCGTAAAGGCGAACGGTTCGTCCGCGTTGAGGCGCGAAAGGGAGAGACGGCGGCGTTTCGCGCCGGAAATAGCAAGTGCGACGCGCGCAGACGCACCTGACGCGCATGCGATTTCGCGCCACCGCAAGTGCAACGAGAGGAACGAGAGGTAGCGAAGGTAGTGAGACCGACAGCGCCACCTGTCGTCGGGTCACGTACTATTCTCAAGGAATAGACGGCGTCCTAGAAACGAGGTGTCGGAGGTTGACCGCCTGACGCGTAGTCGGCGAACAGTAGTGAACAGCTGGTTGATAGCGATGAGAGATGAGCGTTTCAAGGTAGTGGTTCGACGCAATCTCTCTCTCTCTCTCTCTCGATGACGTTGCAAGAATCTACTATTGCGCATCGAGGACATAGGAAAAATACGCGTGATTATTAATCAGCGTTTTTTTAATCGGGACGACTATTATTGCGACTAATAAAGAAAGAGAGGGAGAGGGAGAGAGAGAGAGAGAGAGAGAGAGAGAGAGAGAAGGAGATACAGAGAGCCTATGGGCTATGGTCACAAATGTTTTGTTTCTCCGGAATCTAACCTACTTCACGCATGCGATAACGCTGGCATGTGTTGGACTCTATCGGCGCTATCGCTGACCGTAAGATGACTTCATCGCTCCACGACGGCACTTCCTTGTTTCTTTGTCAGTATCATCGCGACGTCCGCATGCCTCGAGCGTGATTCGAGTAATTTATTCCAGAACGGCGGCGCGGAGTCGTGACGCCACGAGGACATCTCCGGAGGTTCAGGCTCGCGACTCCGGGTGATCCTCCGCCTCTCTCTCACGACGCGAAGATGCCCCAGCGACGACATCGCCGTAGAAGACGTATTTTCGCTGTGACGTACCGTGTCGATAGCGTGCAAGATGAACTCGCTGCTGAAGACGGTCAACTCTATAGCGGGCAACAAGAGGAACCTGCTGGTCAGGGATTCCCTGCAGAAACAGCTCAACACGAGCGTCATGGAGATGCAGAGCGCGCCAGGTGTTGCCGACGACGGCGTTGTCAGCAATTGCGACGAGACTATGACCCTATGCTCCGTGCTCGAGGCCATCTTCCTGCACGGCTTGAAAGACAGTCTGCTGAATCGAGTTACGGAAGCTCTCAGCGGTCCCGACTTCGACGCTATGCCACAGCCAAGCTTCTGGGGCCCGTTGCTGGTGTTCTCTCATCGTCAGATCATAGATCAGATACAAGCGCTGAGTCAAGTTACTACGGAGGTCGGATATTGTCGGGCTTGGATACGACTGGCGTTGAACGAGGGTCTATTAGCTAGCTACTTTTGCTCCATAAGGAGGGACAATTCGGCTCTGAAGCCTTACTATAATCGTTCAGCCTACATAAGGGATGTAGATCTCGTTGAGGTTGCCCAAAGATTAATAGAAAGCTTGGATTATGTACGATTCGAGTTAGCTTGCAATAGTAGTCTTTTAAACTTCTGGTCCAGCACTCCTTTACTGATAGCTGGCATTTGGTCGCCGCCGATGAAATCCTGTCCCGTGTTCAGTGCGGTGGATATAGCGAAAACTATAACTACCGAATTGTCTGACAACTTTGACGAAATAGAAACTGCAAGTTCTATCGGTAGTTCTATTGGAATAGGGTCATTCACCTCCTCGCAATCAATGTTTAATAATGTAGCGTCCATCACTGAGGACGAGGCGCTGAAAATCATTCTAGCCAACAAAAAATCTGATAATATTGTTCAACAGTTGCAAAACAATCCTGTGGTTACAGTAGCAGGCAGAGCGCAGGAAAGCAATGTGACTCAACAGTTGCACAGTAATTCTGCAGATACTGTGATAAAAAACCAAATGGCAGATAAACAAGAGGTCAAGGAAGTACAACAAATGTCAAATGGTAATGCGGAAAAAAAGGATGCAGATAATATTGCCGCTGATATGGAGAATCCAGCGTCACAAAATACTTTGAGAGGCAACGATATCATTAATGACGCATCCGCGGCCACTGTAGGAAATTCATTAATAGGAAAATTAGGATGGTCAACGTCATTTGAAGATTGCCAATCATCTTTAACTTCATCTGTGATATCTCGTGGATCTGCAAAGGATGCGTCTCGTACACCTGGTGATGGTCCTACATACGATGCGCTTATCCAAAGTTACCAAACTGCTGGAAATAGTACAGTGTCAGATGTGCAAGAATTTTTGAAAAAATATCCAAGAAGGGAGGAGACTGTTGAGGAAGGATCTAAAATACAACCCGAGCCAAAGGTATGTACCTGATTTAAGATATTTATGAATCTTAAAACACACAATTTTGTCGTTAAAATTTGATACGATTAAAGTCTAATTCTTGCTTATGCGTTGTTTTCCAGGTTGCGATAAATTTTGAAGAACAACTAGGTAATATCCCGAGGGAAAAAGGTTTGGACGTTCAAAATTACACTTGTCTCGATTGCGGTCAGGCAATCGGCATGACCTTTTCCAAAGCGCACGTGTGCTCGTATTCGGGCGATTACTACTGTTCAGAATGCATGGCGGAAGGGCAGTATCTCATACCGTCACGTGTGATTCACAACTGGGATTTGAAACATTATCCTATTAGCCGAAAAGCCGCTACGTATTTAACAGACAAGCCGGCCCTGTTGGACCTAAAGATCCTGAATCCAAAAATTTACATGGCCGTAGACACTATGGCTCAATTGCAATCCTTGCGTATTCAGTTGAACCTGCTGAGAGCATATCTATTCACGTGTCGCGAACCCATCATCGAGTCCTTGCAAAAGAAGGTCGCTCCTAGAGACTATTTGTATGAACACGTTCATCAATATTCCGTTTTAGACCTTCTTGACATACCCAATGGAATTCTCGCGCAACAGCTTCAGAAGGTTGTTGAGTTTGCCAGGAATCATGTAATCAATTGTTGGCTCTGCAGTCAGAAGGGTTTTATATGCGAAGTCTGTAATAATACAAAGGTCATTTATCCCTTCGATATGGAATCCACATTTCGGGTAAGCAATGCATCTTCGTTTGTTCGTTATCCATTTTTTCTTCCCTGTTTAATACAACAACAATCTTACAATAATCGATTTATTTGCAGTGCGGGGCGTGTAATGCTGTATTTCATACAGATTGTTTAAACGCAAGTAAACCGTGTCCAAAGTGCGAACGCAGACGTAAACGGATGGACATGCCTCTTTTAGATATGGGATGTACAGATCTACCGCATAACAGCGTATCCTCCTCTCCGATTGACATGAATTAATGTACATTATTTGATATGTTTATACTGACAATATGTTATCATCTTTTTAACGCGCTTAAACAGTATTGTTTGTATAATTTGCATTCCAGAAAATAAATTCCGCTACGCATGATTACCCATATAATTTTAATCTCGAATCTACGAGTCTCGATTTTTTCGTGTAAATATTATATCTATATTATATATTGTGCATAAAGATGTATAGAAATATAATATCTTTCTATATCTTTTGTCAGTTCTTCAAATATTTTTGTTACAAACTTTTACTCTGAAAAAAGATATTTGTACCTTACTATCTTACAAGATTGGCAGCTTTTTATGCGTAGACAAAAATATATCCTTATACTATTATATATATAGACGTTTATTATTTTATGTACAAAAATAGTAAAATATATGAAATCATTTATTTGTCTCATCGTTATATTTATTATATTTAATACTGTTGCTCTATTTATGTAATTTAATAAACTGACATGCTTGATAAAATTGAATTTAGTCGATACATTTGTACCTTCTAGCACATATAAAAAAAAAGTTTTGTTTAAGAATTTTGCTTTTATACAATATTGTAATTAACGAATAATTTTTCTCGGCTAATTTTTAATAAAATTATACAATAAATTATATGTATATATGTGTATATATATATATATATATATATATATATATATATATATATATATATAGTGAAATTTTCTAATTTATTTTGCGACATAAAAGGCACATTTCTTTGTTTCAATTAAATGGCCTTACTTGACCTTTTACAGTGTCGAGTCGTAAAATTAGAGAGCTCTACATATATATTCTACTTTTCAATTTTTTCATATATATATATATATATATATATATATATATATATATATATATGTATATAAAGATATTTATACAACTATCATATAAAATCCACAAAGTTAAAATTATTTTCCAGGTACCTATCAAAATGTAAGTAGTATGCTTTAAATACAAAAATAATTACAAATCTAATAATAATGTAAAAATTAATTATTAGCAATCAGTTGTGTGGTAATTAGATCGTGATCATGATGAATGAAGGAATTATGTCACGTTTATCTTAAAATAACTGTTTCAAATTTATCAATCATAAAAATAATGTTTACTTTGCAACAATATTTGGCATAGTCTCTACAATTTACAAGTATGTTAGAAACACATTTAGATTTAGCATTATCGGGAGAAAAAATTATTTGAATATTATAAATTGCAACTCTCTTGATTTATACATATATATATTATTGCATATTATTATACTTTGATGCAAATCTCGATAGGGACGAATTTGGTTAAATAATATTTATAAATTAGGGTAAATTAAGATAATTTTCATTATAATTATAATAATAATGTTGAAGCAAAGTAGAATTGACCAAACAGTTAATTGTAACGAGAAATGGAGAACTCACCTGGCATTTTACACATTTTATGCTGTAGTAAGCGAGATCGGAATGTATGCATGTGTTTGTGTTGTGTATATGTGTATCAATATATACATACAATACTATATATTGTTATTAATCCTACATTGACACAAAGTTAGATTGACACTAGCCAAATATATTATTTTTGTATATAAAAAGATGCCAATGTAGGATTAAAAATTTTTTTATAATGTTTACTTTGTGAAAAATATCATGTAAATAATACTTATTATCCTTACAATTATTTGTACTATCACCAAGATGACAAACTTGAAATATTGTCACGTCAGTGGCAATATTGCAGCTTTGTCGTTTCCTACATTTTGATTCTTAAAATATTCGAAATACGAGTTCAACTCCTTAGTTTTTACATCTTTCCCACAAAGACATTGCATTTAATGCAATGTCTTAGGAAAATATGCCGAAGGTAAAATGGGTTTATCGGACAAACCTGCTCGCCTTAATCCGCCCTGCAAGCCGACGCTTGCGGTTTTCGTTTTTGTACCATTCGAGATCACCGTCGGTCCATTGTTATTCTCAATTATAGCCGGCGCCGAAGTCGAGGCCGGCGGATTTCCCGATGCCTTATTCATCGCGTTGAAGCGCTCCATAGGTGTGCTGGTGCTCGTGATCAAGCCGCTCTTATTGAAGGTCGTTAAGCCCACAGAACTTTCCGTCACACCGACACCCATCGACCGAGCTGTTGTACGAGTGGTCTGATGAATATTCGGATTCTGCACGATCGGATTTTTCATCAACCCCGATAACGTAGTACTAGGCTGTATCAACCCCGATATCGTACTAGGCGCAGGCGTACGCGTTTCGTATCGATTAGGAAATAATTTATTTGTCCTGGGTAACGTTAGCGGGACGGTAGATGGAATTATAACTGGGGCTGGCGTAGTAGCACTTTGTAAAGGCGACTGATTGTCCGCTAGTCTCCGATTCAGCCAACTAATTACTGCAAAAGGAAGATGAAAGACGTCGTATTAATTTTCTCAATCAAAGGTGTAGGAATTTTTATTGACAAAGATAAGAAGAGAAAAAATAATCAGTTTTACCATTATCATTGTTTTTTATCGTCTTTTCTTTTTCCTCCAATTGTTGTTGCAATGTTTTAATTTGTTCTTTTAAATTGCCAACTTCATTCTTTGCATCTTTGGTGTCCCTGATAAGACTCTCCATTTTAGTTTCCAATTGGCCGACTTCTTTCTGCTTACTGTCTAATAATCTTTCCTGTTCGAGCGCTATGCTCGTTCTTAATTTCAATTTGGATTTAGTTGATGCAAGTTCATTTTGTAATTTGGTTAAAATTTCATTGGCCTTCACCAATTCGTCGCTTAAGCCTCTCAAGGAATTTTGTTTGCGTTGCAACTGACTGTCTTTCTCGGTTAAAAGATCCTCCAAATGCTGCTTTTGTTCCTTACCCGACTTTAGCATTTCCATGTGCTTGTTAATGATCACTGTTTTATCCTTAAGCTCTTGTTCAAGCACAGCTACTTTTGTACGCAAGTTATTAACAGCTTTATCTTTGTCGTGATAATCTACATCTAATTTCGAGTTTTGCTTTTTGAGTAGCGTCAAATCTCGTTGGGCGATATTAAGTTCCTTCTCGAGATTCTGTAATTGTTTTATTTGCTCTATACTCGTGGCTTCTAAAAAGGATTGCTTATCCTTGAATGTTATGTTCTGCGTTCGTAATTCGGCAAGTTCTGTGTGTAATTGTTTCACAGTTTCAGCATGCCTCTGTTCAACCTCTATTTTTTCCTTTTCACTCTGTCGTTGCCATTCTAAGCGTGCTTGAGCCAATCTGAAAAATGTTAATACATCGCATTATAATATATTTAATATAAATATATAGAAAATAAAAATATTAATTTATACCATATATATATATATATATATATATATATATATATATAATATGTATGTATGTATATACCTGTCTTTTTCCACACTTATTTGCTGCGAGGAATTAATTTGTATCTGACTTTTTTCAGCCAAATATTTTTGCTCCAAATGCTCTAGCTCTTTTGCTTTCGCTTCTAGCTTACTTGATAGATCATTTAATCTAGTTTCTAAACCAACCACATCTCTACTCTGTTGTAAAACATTTTCTTTCAGCTGTTTAATCTTCATTGCCATGTGTGTCTTCAAATCAGAATCACTGGCGGGTGATATGTTTAAACTCAAGTGGCAAAGATGCTTAAAGTTATTTGTCTCCACAAGCTTAAAGTTCCAGTCTCCAGTTTCTTCTGCCAACAGCAAAAGAAACTTTGGTGGAGTCTTTGACAGACTCGTTCCTGGAATGTGACATTGTTCCAGCAAGCATATCAACTGAGTAGCAAAATTATCAAAATCAACCAGAAGACCCTGCTGCGCTTTTAGCACTTTGAAGTCATCTTCAGTGATGAATAAGGAGTAGAGAAAACAAGGATCATCGTCGTCGGCTAGCAAAACGCATAAACTCTGAAACAAGAAAAAAACCAAAACTCGATATGTGTTTTACAAACCAAAATTCAGCACGCAAGCTGTTGAGAGTTAGAATTATCAGTCTCTATCTACGTTCATCAAACGCAGAGGATTGAAAGATGAAAGCAATAAACATTTACACACGTCCAAGCTGTAAAAGTCATCGGAGCAAGACTCTACAAATTACCTTACGACAAACCGGACTAATGCCAGCGTGAATCTCGACGTTGACTCTGAGATCCCGCTGGCGCTCCTCCTTATGCTGCGGTTTGATATAAATCCTCTGCACCTTCGTGTAGAGAATCTCGATATTGTTCAGCTGCAGACCCGAGTCGACGGTCGTCGTGCCGCCTGCTATACTGTTCAGATAATTCATCGTTCGATCGCGCTCTCGGAAAGCACTTGTCGATCTCGTGTCGCTCACCGTGTCTCATTTGTCGATGTTGCAGAAAATCCGGTTGAGACGCTTTCGAACATACGACACAACAAGCCGAACAAGCCGCTCTGCTTACATCGCACAAGCACGCAAATTGACGCACGCGTATCAGACGCGTACGTATACGTTTGTGCCGCCATCTTGACGGCACGCGTTGCAACTAACTTCACTCGCGAACAATTCTGGCGAGAATCGCGACTCGAAATCTCGGAACTCTTCCCTTTTTCTCGCTTTCGTAAACTTTCCAAGATGACGAACCCAACGATTAGGACTTTTCAAGCAGAAAATGAAAAAGGATATCTATTCGATGGTATCGATCACAATTTATCTTCATTTTTTTTTAAATTTGACACAGTGTACCCATCATTACGCTCCGCTTTACACGCGCGTAGTAATCACATACGCACATCAGAGGCGTATATATACGTTTGTGTCGCCATCTCGAGGGCACGCGTTGCAACTAACTGTACTCCATAGACATAGGTATAAAATAGATAGATGGAGCCTATTCTGCGATGCGAGGGAGCAGCTTTTGTAGTGCGAGTCGCGTTGGAATCGGGAATTCTCCTTTCTTCTTTCGCAAGTGAATTTTTCCTCTTTGAGAGATTACGAACCCGGAATTAGGACTTTGCAAGTAAATAACGGAGAGTTCTTCGAAGGTACCGATTACAATTTACCTTCCATTTTTTCTAATTCCTCTCTAAACACCGTAACACTCTAACCGCCGTTGCGCGTAGCATTGTTTTTCAATGAAAGAATTGTACGTGTGATAACTTGAGATAGAGGTAAATAAACTAATTTTGTCCAGTCATAATTAAAGGAATAACTGTTGCCGATCATCGCGCATTAATAATAATAATAAATTGACTGAAAGAATTGCTTTATTTTTTCAACGCATAGTAATTAACGTACGCGCATCATATGCGCGCAAGTGATGTGAGAACTATAACGGCGTCAGCCAATCAGAGCGCAGCGATCACGTCGTATTTTGCTGCTTTCTTATTGGCTGGCGCTATCGTGATTCGATGGTTGGATCGCTGCGCTTTGATTGGCTTATGCCGTCAATACTTTCTACACGTATACGTTTGTGCCGCCACTTGACGATACGCGTTGCAACTAACTTCGCTCTTGACCATCTCTAGTGAGAATCGCGTCGGAATCAGAATTTTTCTTTTCGTTTTTCGTAAACGGATTTTTCTTTTTCAAAGATCACGAATCTAACGATTAAAAGCTTACAAATGGAGCACGGATTCAAAAAGGTATCAATCACAACTTATCTTCCTTCCTCGTAAATTCGCCTCTAAACATTGCGACCGTTGTTGCGTACAACGGTTATTTTTGAACGACATCTTGTTATTTCGAAGAATTATCAAGCGTCCTTATAAAATCATATATTGTTGCCGATGCAGTTGTACGTGTGATATCTAGATCGAGATAATTAACCGCGTTGCATTTTTGTTAAATCATAATTAGAGGAATAATTATCGGTGTCGATTAATAATAATAATAAATTGGCTTAAGAATATTTCGTTTCACTTTTCAACGTGATAGTTCCGCTTTGTCCTTTCGCCTAACTCAAGAAAATCTATCTCATAATGACTGGGTAACAAAGTAAAATTCAAATTCGAGCAATTTATTTTTATTTCGAAAAATTATATATAGCTAGTGTAAAATGTAAATATTGTTGACGGATTAAAATTCATATATACGTGTGATATCGTAAAATCAAGATAATTAACGTCGCGTTAATCGTCTTTACTCGCGTATCGGCGCCGCGCGAATCGACCGGTGTAAGAATAGTGCTCCATTTGTATGTGTGCGGACACTTTTCGGCGCGCGTAGCACCAGCCGAGCGTCTTTAGCTTCCCGCGCGATTCCGCGAGGCTCCGCCCGATTGGCCAACGGTCGCCGCGGCGGCCAATGACGGCGCGGCTCGAAGACGGTGACGTAGCGTTTAAAGCGCCGTACGCGCCGAGTTGCACCCGCGGTCGCCATGCCATGCGGCTGTCCCGCGTTTGACAGACTCGCATCTTAGGCGGTTCGCGCGTTCCGTGACGAGTAAAACACGATCGGGATCGTCGTCGACGCGCGCCGGCGGACGCGTCGCGACGCCACGGTGCCGGGAAAGTGCGCGAGTGCCTGTGCCACGAGTGACGCGACGTGAGTAGCCGAGTGTTCCTGGCAGAAACGACGACGACGACGGATCCGCTGGCTCCCGCGCCACGACGACGACGACGACGACGACAGCAGTTGGCGGTCGGATACGGCGGTTGCAGTCGCGAAGGATGACGTTGTTGGAGCGACGCAGACGAGTGAGTATCTCTATCATCAGATTTGATTTGTAACCTCTCGCATCGTTCGTCGTTGGAAAAGCAGAAATTTATCATTTCCGAATTTAAGGCGCGTGTTCGCGAACACGTCGACCGGTGGTGCTCGCAGCGCCTTTTCGCTTCCCCGTTTCGGGATCAAGCGCGCGGAGCGTGCTGCACTCTGACGCACGCTCCGAAAGCTGCAGGCTGATTTTATATTCTCTATTTTTTTTCTTTTCGATAAACTCGTTCGCGAATTACGGCTATTAAATGATGGAAGTAATTTTTTTTTTTTTTTTAATAACTGTGTGTATCAATTGAAAGAACTGGAAAGATATTTTTCTCGCTTTTCTCTTATTGTTAGAGCGATATAAATTACGGCGAAGATTTAATTGAATGCCACAATCGATGCTACGCTTGTATGTATATATACTGAATTATAAGAGTTATTTTAATTATAATTTTTAATGCGATTTTTTTGTAATATTTTTTGCGCTTTTCGCGAATAAATAAAATCACACACGTGTGTCAAAATAATACTCGGGCATGATTAAACTGATAAAAGAAAAAGATATACATACATCTCCGCACGCTTGTATATGTACGTACATTTGCATTATCATCGATTTTTATAAAAACAAAAAGAGAGTCGCGAACGACAACGTATCGTTCGATGACTCGTCGCGTGAAAGACAGCTGTCCGGTCGAATGGGCCAATATCGAATAGGCGGAAGTCGATAACGCGGCTTTAAAGGGAAGTAATAAATGCGACGCGTGTATTACTGATCGAACACACGTATTCATAACTATCACTTTCCTACACAGTCGCCTTTCGCATGGCGGCCAAGGGGTCAGTGCACTTAGAATCTTACGCCGCGTTAGAATGCTCGCTCGCGCATGCGTGGCATCTGGCGCAATATTTTTGCGACTCTGTAGGAAACTTCGCGCGCGTGTTACGCGAAAATAGACGTAATCGTTCTCCGCCGCTCTGATCTCATCACCCCGTCGAATCGCAGTCGAGACTTTCGTAACCGGTCGATAAACGTATCGGCGGTAATAAAAAAAAAAAAAAAAAAAACATTACGTCCTCCTCTCTTTGTTAATATTTTCTTTTAAAGACGAGATGAATCCACGCAATCGCTATATTTTCAAGCGACTTTACGACAGTTTTTCATTAACTCTAATGTTATCCATTTGCACACATCTATGTTTTGCGATAATAAACGCAAAAGTATAAGGAATTTGTATTTAAGCGGATTTTCTCTCTTTGTTTCAATCTAAGATGATTAAGATAGAGATTTTTTTCGAAAAGGGACAGAACGCCGATCATTTCGGTGGCGTTTGTTCCTCCTTTCGCGACGATAGGGATAGTCTCTAGGGGATGGAAAGTATTAGACAGTCTAGTCGCAAAAGTGGAGCCTTAGACTCGGTTATGAAGCCATGACTCATGAGCTGTTCGCAATATAATGAGGCCGCTTATTTCGCGTTTCGCAAATCCGCGCATCTCTCGAATGCGCTCCGTTACGCGGACTGCGCGCGTCCGCGCGAAGCCTTTGTTCGCCTCTCGCTCGCGCGGCCGCCTGTTCCCTCGTCGGAGAAGGATTTACGAGGAGCGGCATTCGGACCGGAAAAATTGGATCCCCCGGATGAGATTCGACCGTTTTCCCTTACGTTCTCCCCCGCGTTTTCTTTCTTCTCCTCCCCGTCGTTCGGGGAGTCGAAAGCTGCCGAGCCCTATAACCACCTGTCTCGCTCACAAAGGGAAGAAGGAAGGCGAGCCAACAGGTTTTAGCTCCGACACACCTGATCGAAGTCGAGGAGTATGTCTGGCTCTCTTTCTCTCTTTCTCTCTTTCTCGTTGGACGTTAGTTTCTTTTTACGCTTCTTCTCCTCCACGTAATATCGCCTGGTTCGGCTTCATCGAGATGCTTCGAGGCGTTTGTATATACATATAATTGATCCATAGTTGCGATTGTCTCGTTGAGATGTATAATACTATCTTTTAGATTCTCTCTCCGAAATGTCGTGTTGTGTAATTCAAGCATAATTTTTTAATCGCGGCTTCTATTCTCTTTAGAAATGAGAGAAGAGAGAGAGGATGTAATATAGACGTTAAATGCGATGTCCGCGTGGATTATGCATTGTCTACGTAGATTACGGATCGAGTTGCGGTCACGTAGCTTACACGCAGACGATAAATTGTTGTTATTTACGTTATAGACGTATAGACATTCGCGACGCCGACTCGCAAACTATCGATCGTGAGCACCACTGTCGCGTCCGCTGTGGCTCTGGCGCTTTAAAGAGATATACCCATATCGCATTTAAGGCTCGAGTCAGAAAAGGGGGGACTGGAGGAGGGAGAGGACTGCCGGAGGGTTCTGGAAGAAGCGTATTTGGATGGTCCATAGCTCTCGCGATGAGAGACGTGGCAACAACGCGTTTGCGTCTCTCTCTCTCTCTCTCTCTCTCTCTCTCTCTCTCTCTCTCTCTCTCTCTCTCTCTCTCTTACTCGCTCTCACGAACGCAAACACGAGAGATCAAGGTATTGTAAAATTGCTGATTGGCCTCGAGGTCATCGGCGGGAGGAATCGGACGGTCTCTATCGCGTGGCTCTTTTCTCGTCACGGATTTGTCGAAATTATTTGCCGAAGCGTTCGTCGAGATTCCTTCGCGTCATTTTTAACGCCAGGAGGGGATAATTTCAGACTCTGTCGGAATCATCGATTCGTCACACGCGATATCGTCGATTCTTTTTGTTCTCTTCGCCCCGACAAAAAAGTTCTTGTGATCGTTTCTTCAAGTTTAATCATTGTCGAAAATCATGATATTTCGCTACTACAATTACCTTGAACGTTAAACTTTGCGCGAGAGCGCGCGTTTGAAAGGAGCGTGCAGCAAACAGATCTATAAAGCTCATTCCTTCGCGAAAATACAAGCCGCGAAACGTAAATCCGTCTCGTGTAACTGTAATCGTAATCGCGCGAGCTGCGCAAGCGGTTTTACTGCCTCTGTTCGCTACACAACTGCGACGTTGTATTATAGCGCTCCTGTTTCAGTTCGCTTTAACGTTTGTGATATCGTCAGTCTTTCGGCGTGCAATTTCGTAGGTGATCTAATCATCGGAGGAAATTCCAGACCGCGCGTGAGATAGAGACGGCGATACAAGGTCCGTGTGTCGGTCGTGCGTCCTTCCTCCTTCTGTTTTTTTTTCTTTTCTTCGAACCGCCAGGAACTCGATTATCGTCCGCGACGGACGATAGTGCGCGTTAGAAATATGTCGGGACCACGTTGTTTTCACGTCGAATTAATCAACGGCGTGTTCGTTAACTCATAACTCGTTAACTCAACTTTGCAAAGTACAAAACATACAGCGATATCCTTCTAATTCGAAATTCAATTTTTACCCAAGCGTCGTAATACTCTTCACATATTATTCCGTCATTATCGTTACTCGAAAGAGGCTAATTTAATGCAAATGGACGTTTTTACGAGTGATCTAACGCGATAAAATTACGCCGATGTTAATTTGATTGATCGCGTGCGATAACGACGCGCATCTGCCGGAAAAAAAGTCGAGTCTCCATTGTCTCCGGGACATTTCATTTTTACAAAACTTCCTGCCATATTGTCCACGGGAGAGAGAGAGAGGGGGGGGGGAGGGGGAGGGAGGGAGGGAGAGGGGGGAGAGAAAATACGTGTTTACGCATCGTTTAATACCGTCACGCAATCGAATCGCAACGAGAAGAATGTACCAGAAGGAGCCTTCTGGTTGGTTTGGTCGCCGACGCGGTTGCAAATTTATGTAGATGAAAGGAACCACAAGAGACTCGGGTACACATCCGGATACGTGCTGGTGTGTGTTTCTGTATTATTACCGTGTGGGTTGGCACGTATAACACATACCGTCCTTCTATCGCTACATCTCCCTCCAATACTCGCAGTCTGCCTACGGAATATGAAAACTATTTTATACACTAAGTAGATAAATCGGAAAGAATAGCCCCGGTATAACTTTGGTCAAATCTATTCCGCCATGAATTTCTACATAATTCTACGTATTGTCCTTTGTGCGCTCATTTTCGCTGCTGTTTCATTGTTGCTCGCCGCCGTGTTTCTCTGTTATTTCACCGCCAGGCCATCGGCAGCGACTTTCAAATCTTTTTCCTACATGACTCGTCTCTTCAATCGAAATCTTAATCAGCGTGTATCCTAACGTGCGAAAAACTCAAATCAAACATTGATTATATCGAAGGAAATTGATAAACTTGTGGAGAACCGCAAAGAAACGCGATAGGTTCATGAAATACACTAAATACAGATTTGAGAACCATTGCAATTTCTATGCAATTCCGTATATTCTGCGCTATTCTCTGTCTTACTATATTTTTATTAAGAAACGGTATTCGATACTGTTATTGATACATGTACTGGCAGCATTTTAAGTATCGCGAACTTTTATTATAATTGTTCCGCTTCTCTCTCTCTCTCTCTCTCTCTCTCTCTCTCTCTCTCTCTCTCTCTCTCTTCCATTAATCTATATTTTTGTCATTGTAGCGGGATCCGGCTATACTGTTATTAATAAAACAGCAGTTGTAGTATTCACCGTTTAAATTTAATTGCATCTGCTTCCTTTTCTGTATCATTCCTATCCATCATTCATCGAACAGCTTTCGGAAATATATATTCCGACGGCGTATCTTTTACAGCGCATACGATATCTCGGGAAAATAATTCATTATGAGTTCGGCGTGTGGCGTCTCCCTCTCGTAATAGGACCTCGTTCGCCTGTAGAAAACGAGGTGTGCGAGGAAGTCTGGTGGCGGTTTTACGCAGCTGAAATTCTAATCACTTCCTACAAAAATTTTTACGCGTTTCGCGTGCGTCAAGCGACGAGCAAGAAAGTACACAGACGCGCGAGACGATCGTTAAAACTAACTCGATCGCACGCACATAATTCTGCGTGTACATAATTCCTTCGAAATATTTCCGCGGTTATTTTTCCCTATTCCGCCAATTAAAACGCCATTTCCTAATCTAAAAATAATGCACGTGTTATACGAGTCGTCCGCTCTTTCATTCGCAACCTATTCAACTTATTCGACTATATCTGCGATCGCGGTTATATTTGCACGACTATTATTTAGTACGTCGCGAAATACGTGCCGATTTAATTTTAGCACGCGACATAATTGTTTTAATCGATTCTTCACATGCAACATGCAACGTTTAAACGCGCGTGCATTGCCACGTGATCGATACCCGTGTGTTTTGTTACGCTCAGAAATATAAATAGTCCCTAATCTCTTGCACTCAACGCGAATAGCTTCGTCGATTGTTTTTTTTTTTTTTTTTTTTTTTTGTGACGCATGGGAATATAAAAAAGAAGAAGTTGCGTCAATTCTCTCTCCGTAGAATCAAGATCGTCGGCGAGCGAAAAGAGACGCGGTGCATATAATTGTCGTTGATAATTATTATCATTATTATCACTCATTGTTTGCCTTGACGATAACGACATGTGCGTGCAACGAGCATATTTTTTTCATCCGCTATTTGTCAGGATCACCGGCCGCATTATCTCCGACATCGTAAACGCATCGTTAGTATATATCGTCGAATGCGGCCGATAACGCAAATCTTTCGCAAATAATGACGAAAAGATGTGTATATCTGTGTGTGTGTCTCGTCCACAAAAATTGCTTAGAGAGATTATTTACTCCTATTTGCTCCGCCGCTTTTCGCAGCTGTAGCGCTTACAGATGCGCGCGTTGGTAATCTTCCGTCTTAATCTTCCGTCTGATTGTATTTCGATCCTGCGTTCACCTCCTTCCGCCACCACCCTCTTTCGGCGGGTTCCTCCTCCTCCTTCCTGCTCCTTCCTCCTTCTACCACGTGCACGAGGTATGTAATACGGTAGGCGAGCGGAACGCGTTGTTCGTGTGTCTTCGTGGAAGAGAAGAAAATGCCGCCGGTTTGTGGTTTCCGCTTGGCAACAGCGCAGCCGGCTGGCTGTCCGTGCTGCCTCGCTGGATCGGACTCATTGGCGTAATCGTGAGGGGAGACCGACCGGTCCGGCCCCCCGAGTTCGCCCCGGGTTCCCTTTGTCAGCGGATCCGCAAAAAGCGCGAACCGGGAGAGGACCGACGCGACGATGACGGGGCTCTCTCTCTCTCTCTCTTTCTCTCTTGGGACCTCGCGAAATTGCGACCTGCTGCGATATTAACGCGCATCTGCCGGCGAAAGTCGCTTACGAATCCAATTTCGATGAGAGATCGTTCACTAGCGTTCGGACTGGAGATTATAACTCTGCGCGGCACAATAGCAATATTTTCATTATTCTAATTGATAATATCATAGATAATAGATTGCGCGCGCGATGCGCTTCGGCTGTTGACATTTGTCGGATGTGAAAATTTTTGCAAACTTATACGTGTCATTTTATTTGAATGTTGAATGTATCCGGTCAAGTCGTGAAACGAATTGGAGGATTAAATTACGGATGATATCCTTTAGTATTGTGTTTAACTGAAAGTTATATATCTCAGTCTTACGCTATTGGCGCAATCTCTTTCCCCTGTCTCTTCCGCCTCTTCTCTACCCTATCCTGTTTCAGTGGCTTTTATGCGGTCCCACTCTTGCTCCCCGTCTGGCCCCCGCGCATCTATCATTCGATCTCTCTCTCTCATCCGGCGCACGTATCCTCCCCTTCACTGTAACTACACACAAAGCCGCCAATATTTTTTTTTTTTTTTTTTTTTTGTGTCGTAAACAGAGAATTCGGCAACATTGACGCGCGGCTGATTCGCGCCGGGAGTCACGAGATCGCGCGCGCGCGGATTCTCTGTCTCTCGCGGCGCGAGAAGCCGCGTCTCTCATTCGGAGAGATCGGGGCGAAGCGGAGGATGATATCTCTCTCGGCATTTTGATCCCCGGTCGACGAAAGTTGGTCATCGTCGCCGGCGCCGCCGTCGCGGAAAGGATTTCTCCGTTTAATGAAACGGCCAGAGGACGAGTCTGGTCTAGTATATAAGAGACCGCTATATTTCCGCCCGCATATTCGAATGCTCTCTCTCCTCGCTCCGCCCAGGCTCCGCTTTGATCGCCGCGCGAGTCGACCCCGTCATTCTCTTTCAGCTCCCGTTAGGTTGCGGCTCGCGTCGCTGTAACGCCGCGCTGTTTCCGGAATGGACCGAGTTTGCCGTGAAAGAGGCAGCTTTTTTTTTCACACAAAAAGGATCTCTGGATAATCGATTATTAATATTACACATTGTGCGCATCTCTCGTACCTATTTATCTACCTACGCGTTCCGAGTTATGACGTCAAAAAAGAAAAAATACTCATGTTTAACGCAAAGGTCTCGGCTTACGTCTGACTTATTGAAAAAAAATACTAACGACGTAAAACTCAAATTATTTCTCTCTCTCTCTCTCTCTCTCTCTCTCTCTCTCTCTCTCTCTCTCATATAGCTGTACATCATGTATATTTAATATTCTCGTAATTATACGAGGAGAGCGTGGATGCAAAATGTATATGTAACCCGATATATGTGCATAATCGAGTGTGCTCGATGCGCACGTTCGCGAGCGCGTGAATTGCACGGTAAATTTAAGTTCTATGTAGGTAAACGCGAGTTCTTCTACCTTCTCCCCTCTCCCTCCCCCTTCCCCCCCCCCTCCATTCTCCACCGTCTGGTGTGCATCTTGCGGCGCGATTTTGTTAGATCCGTTCTCTCGCTCCCGCGTCAATTGTTTTACACACGCAATGCTTATTGCGTTAACGCTTCTTGAACCCGGAGGTAGGTGTTGTTAGCGCGAACTACACGCTTAAATAACGAAGGGTACTCTAATGTTTCGGATCGGTTTTTAAGAGCACATCCGTCGCAATGTACGCTGTGCAAATTCATTCTTGCTCCTCCTTTCTCTCCCTCTCCATCTCTATTTCTCTCTTCCTCTCTACGCGGAATACTCTGAGCGTTTACTTATGTTCCAGAGGATATCTCATTTACGTGGCATTTTTTCCGACTCGCGTGCAATTTTTTTTTTTTTTTTTTTTTTTTTTAACCGTTCCGCACAAATGTTTTCCGAAATGAGATTTCGCGTGGTTATTACGTCGCGCGTATTACGGGCCTCTCAACCCTCGAGCGCTTCCCTCCAACTCCGCCGTCGCCCCGGTCGTTATGGCTTGCGCTCTCTCATCGTGAAAGACCCTCGATTCCAGACTCGGCTCTCCGCTCCGCGCTTCAACGGAGCGTCCAACGACTAGTCCGCGCTCCCTTCTGTTTCCTATAGTCCCCTTCTGTTTCTAGCCCGCGTTTCTCCCCTCGCTTCTAACTCGCGCCGGGCGCAATTTTCCCGGGTCTCTTCTCACGCCGCGTGCGCAAGGGAGGTTTTAATCGGAAAATCTCTCAAACTTTATGGTACATCGACGTTACCCTGGCTTATTCCGAGGTATCGATTAGCTCGCGGGATTGCGGGGAGAGTTACACCGAAATGCAATTCCCTCCGAAAGAGGTAAGAAAGGAACAACGCAACTTTTTCTCATTCGTGACTTAATCCCACAGGACTACCATTTATAAAGGCGACGATTAAGGCAGCCCATTGACAATGCGCTTGCGTGCATTGTCTCTATATACGCCAAGCAGGGTGCACGTATGTGTGTGTGTGTGTGTGTGTGTGTGTGCGTGTGTGTGTGTTGAACGCGACTCGTTTCGGGATCGAGCTTATAATCCGAACGGCCCCTATAACAGCATTCTCTTTCGGGAGGGGAACTAGGAGCGACCATGAGAGGCAATCACCATGGACACGATGTTCCCCGAGTGTGCTATAAGCACGACGTGTCGCTGTATAAAAGTGAATTCGTGATTAAGCATCAGGTTCTTTATAGCTCAAATACGTCTTTCACAAATACGCATTGACGAGCGTATTCTCTCACGGCGTCCATTTCCACGAATATTACGAATGCTAATCGATAATCGTTAACGACGACAAAGACCGGAAGAGACGTAAAGAAAGAGAGAGAGAGAGAGAGAGAGAGAGAGAGAGAGAGAGAGAGAGAGAGAGAGAGAGAGAGAGAGAGAGAGAGAGAGAGAGAGAGAGAATTGGTTCTCGATCGCGTAAACGCGAGGTCGCGAAGCTTCCTCGTCTCTTTGCTCCGCTTTTCCTCGAGTCGAGAGGAAGAGGAAGAGGAAACGGCTTCGCGGAAATAACGTTCCTCTGTTACGCTTCTGGCGACGACGCTGTCGTCGGGATGCGAAGCGAGCGAGCGAGCGAGCGAGCAAGACGGATTCGTAAAAACGCGCGCAGATCGCGTAGACTGAGAGAGAAGGACAAGGTTCTCGCCGAAAGAAACAAATTAGTTTTCTTAAATAAGACTCTCATGGCGATCATATACCGCGAGAACTATTCACGCGCAGATTCTCTCGGAACGTACACGTATAATTTTACATGCTGCTTAAGGCCAACCGGGAATCAATTTATCCAACAGCTGCGAACGGAAACTCATTTCCGTTGCAAGCACTTCTCGTCACTTTCCTTCAGGAATTTTTCCTGCTAACCTAGTGATTAGTCTATATTTGTAAAAAGCACAGAGAGAGAGAGAGAGAGAGAATGAGAGAGAGGGAGAATCTCGTCATATTTTACTTTGAGTCGCTAAAAAGGTTCGTAACATTTTACAATCGCTATGTAGGATATCCGGGGCCACCCATAAAAATCAATAAAGGTCTAGTAACACTTATATTATTAGTAATAATCTGACTGGAGATCACAGTATGTTTAGATTAGACCATTTATGTTACAACGTTGATCGCTCGCGTGTATTTGCTTGTTGCACAAGAGAGAGCGAGTTATTTATCGATCATCAGAGTACCATTTGGACCTAATCATATCGAGTTTCTATTTAATCATGCTCACACGAGAGCTACCGTTGATGTCGATACGATTTCGTGCTTACAACAGTTTAACGGTGTCAAACAGCCGTTCTTAATATGGCGCTCGGTTAGCGATACCATGTCCGCTATAATAAAGGAATAGATTGCCTTTGCATACGGAGGTGGAAGGGGAGAGGAGGCAGGAGCGAATAGCCTTTACAGTTATTGTTTGTACGTGGAGATTATTGATCGCTTGTCTGTTTCCTGTACGAAAGGATATCACGTACGATCTATCGGTGTTGGTGTAATTTATCGACGCCGTCTGTAAAGTTTGTAAAGTTGTGGAATACAGCTTTTCAAAGTAATTGCAAATTAATTTATAATTATATAGTTTGCTTGTATTCCGCTTCGCTTTATATGAAAATGGCATCTGGTTTTTCTGCGCAGTCATTCGCGATACACTCTGTCGGGTAAATTGCACCAAAATTCAATCAAAAATGAAAATTGAATTAACAAAATTAGTGAATTAGCGGATAACCCCCCCCCCTCTCTCTCTCTCTCTCTCTCTCTCTTTGTGATCGGTAGTTTATTTTATGAAAATGACGTGGAGCGTGAGTCAGGACGAATAATTGTCTTTTTACAAATTCCATTCGTCTGCCATCACTGTCCGTTATAGAAAAACTAGCGAGAATTCGTAAACTCGCTCTTTATTCAATCGGCACGTAACCCGCGTCGCCTTTCTATTCACGTTCTTCGCGAAACGCGCTCGCCGGGGACGTTGACACTAAATCCGATTGCATATCACGATGACGACTGCATTCAGATGCTATTACTACCCAAAGTTTAATGGCGTCGCGCTATTCATGCTCGCCGATTCAGAGTTTAGGTATAGTTACGACAAAGTTACGACCGATATTATAGGCTACCTCCCCCCGATATAGCAATCCGAAAGATACGTGTATAATACGTCGTAATGATCAGCCAGCGAGCAAATGTCGGTGTATTTACATTGCAAAGCGCGTTGTAACCGCTTTCCTGCGGGCGCAATTATACGAGTAAATATTTTCATTGGAAACACAATGCTCGCGCCGAATACGCAGATCTGAGTCTGAGAAACTTTGGCGCGAGAAATATATTTTCCCGTTATTACTACGCGGCAATTCGCGCAACTCGCCCGGACAGGAGTTTCGTTATCTCCGAATAATTTGATTCGCGCGTTTCGCGATGCGCATAAATTCCACACGATTTCCGACGAAGCCGCGATGAATTCAAACGAGTTCAAGTGGCGCAAGTCGATTTAACGTCGCGCGAGATACTTTACCGAGATTTATTGGCGTTGAAATGGAGGATCGGCCGGCCGTGACGAAACAGCGTGAGAAACTATGTTGGGACGATAAGCGATCGAAGACAGATTCTGGAGGAAGGGGGGGGGGGAGAGAGAGAGAGAGAGAGAGAGAGAGAGAGAGAGTGAGAGAGAGAAAGAGGCGCGAATCGTCCGGAGAGGAAGAAGCCTTTGGGGCGATAATGGACACGCACGCACACGCGCATTCACGCGCTGGTCATATAATGAGCCGGGTTATGAAAGTCCATACCCTTACTTACGGTCCGCGACGTGATTCGAAATAAATATACGTCCAGCGGAGACAAAGGAACACCATTAGATTATTCATGCGACTCACACACATACACACACACACATGTCGCGCGGCAGCATTACACCGTCTGCCTTCTAAAAGATTGTCTCGCCCGCAGGTTCGTCATCATCCTCGCGGATGATCCTCCTGCACTGGGCGAGTTTACGTCAGAGAGAAATCGCAAGTTGTATAAATCTAAAGGGGGGGAAAAAAAAAAAACGATCAAAAGTTGTACTACATCGCGTATAGCATCGAGATATCTAATCGGCGAAACGTTCGATGGTCGCACAATCATTTCTGCCCTTGGCAGATGCTTCTGGTTGAGCATCTGTTGAATTACCGGGTGCATAGTAACGCTGGCAACGCTGCGACTGATATGAAGCTGTACGTAGCAGACGCGATTAATCGAGAGACCGCGATGATGGCGATCAAGTCATGGTATGGAAGTACCGCGAGAATGCATTCTCGTTTACGGGAATTCAGACTAGGATATTTCACTTTGTATATAGAGATTCCCGAAATTGAAATTAACAATCTCATTCCTTCACATTGTGTATATGCGCGCGCGCGCGCGCGTGTGTGTGTGTATGTGACGGCAAAATCTTTCATTTAACAGCTGCAAGCGTGACAAATAGATCTCGAGTCATGATGCGACGATTTTCATCGTCGACTACTTGTAACATTTTTTTTTCCCTTTACGCAAGCTTATCGCTTATCACCGATAGATCGGATTGTATCTAGCAATATAATAATTTGATCTACGACGTAGTATTCAATCATTCGCTCTTCAATCTGACTAAAATTATCGCGAAGTAATTTTAAGAGAAAACTTGTTTATTTTTTTCATCTTGTCAGTTGATCGCTAGAATTCCCGCTCCATACAATTCAATCGATTTAATCTTACGTCTCACTGTACAAATTTTTTTAGTAGTCATGCCAATTCTAGTTATCCTGTATATCAAGTTAACATAGAGTTATCCTATAGAGTTAGAACTTAGAACTCCTTTCTTTTGAAGAGTACTGCTTCTTTTGTCTGAAGAGCTCTGGAGTTCTTGATACGTTTAGCAACAGAGTATTCCGGCGAGTCGACATTATCCGAGACATTTTATCAATAAAAATTACGATAAATTGACCATAATGTCCCATGCGGGCGGAACTGATCCCATCTTCAATTTAATAGATATATTACTTCACAAATGTATGTGTTTGTGTGCGTCTCGTTTTATTCGCTCTAATAAAACTTACGAAAGTAATAGAAAGAAATGCTATTGGTATAAATCGCCAATTAAAAAAATGCAGAAAAAAACGCGGCGCATAAAAATTTGTCAGTTTTATTTCCGAAAGCGTCGATAATCTTTGTGCAAATCGTGTGGTTTTATCTTCTCCTTTTTTTTTTTTTTTTTTTTGTCGTGGCAGGATGAAATATCGCCTGCGGGAGTTTGGCGGGAGGTCGTCGTCGATGACGCACGATTAAACACAAAACAGACGCACGAAGTACGGTTTTAATGGTAGCGCGGACTTCAACAACGGGGCGTGTTGCTCGAAGGAAGAGCGATAAAGAAGTTCCTTCGGCCTCGTTCATCTGGCCTCGTTCCACTAATAAACACGCCTCATCCTGCGCCGACGCGGCCTCGTTTCGCATGTTTTTCTCGCCGTCGCGCGGGCTGAAGCGACGAAAAAAAAAAGAAGAAAATATGTAAAATGCCGCGCGCGCGAGACAATTTTTCCCTTTCAAGGCATTGGCTTTAAGCTCTTAAAGCGACGCAAACGGAAGCCATCGAACGACCAGATCGAAGCCCGGCACGCTCGTTTGCCTCCTCGCTAATCCTCGGCTCGTCGCTTAATCTTTCGCGATAAACGAGAGAGAAGCGAAATTGAGGACTCCTCGGACCTAAAATTCTAACAGGCGCAATTAAAACGAGGAAAAGAACGAAACCGCCGCTCGTTTATCGCTATAAATTATCGTGATAAGCCGTTCAAAGACTGTCAAGAGAGATAAATGATGTCTTATCGTGTAAACCTTCGAGCAATGGATTTAATACGGATTATACAATGAAATAGGCGCGAGTTTGGGTTATGTATATAATAATTTCCCGAAACATGATTTTTTATATATACCGATTATCTTTTTGCGAAAATTTTCTTTATCTCTCTACGTATGTATATCATTTGGTCTTTTGCCTCATAGAACAGTTTTTTTTCTTTTTTTTTTTAGAAAATAAGTTGTTTTTAACTTTTCAATGTTTCACCTTATATCGATACCTTATCTCTCTTATCATATTTGCTTATTTTTCAATATTTAAACGGTCAGTCACATAGCCGATACATCCTGCTCATGGCTCATTGACACTAACGGTCTCGCACGTTATCAATGGCAGTTTACGAATGATAAATTAACCTCGCGAAGCGGGCTCTCTCGCATACGTTGCTCTTTATATTTTCGGCGCTCTTTTCCTACGACACATTAAAAACACGTTTGACACGAGATGACGATACGGCAGTCGTTAAAGGCAACGTTTGGCTCGTTCGAGTGGAAATTTGCTGCTGAAATAAATATTCATTCGCCAAATTTTGTTTCCTCATATATACCGCTAATGGATATCGTTGAAAAAGAAATTCGCGAGATGCGAAAATATCCTTTCCCATTCAATATGATCTTGGATTTAGACGCGCTCAATTTGTTTTTCCCCCCCCCCCCCCATTCGTATCAATCAATCAATCAATCCGACGGTGTTTTGCTACACCGTGTACACATTTTCATTCAAACCGGCTGACACCTGTCCGATACTTGCCCGAATGCTCGCGAGACTCCTCGGCAGCATTAATATATCTGTTATCGATACCGTTCGACCTAGGCTCGGAAAACTGTGCAAGCTGGTTCCGTATATCGGTCTCATGCGAGGGGGGAAGGGGGGAGAGGAGAGGGAACGATCAGTATGCGTACGCGTGTGTGTACGTGTGTCCACGCGCGCATGTGTGCGCGCATTTGCGTCATGTGGGTTCGTTGTTTGTCCCGAGGGCAGAACGACCAGCTGTCTCCGCAGTCTCGTTTTATTTGCAGCCCTTCGCCCCTCGTCCCCTACCCGGCGTGACCTCACCCCTCGTCGTCCTTCCTCTCCTTCCTTCCCTCTCCCCCCCCGAGGCTCCACGCATCGATCGCCAGCATGCGTGTAAGCATCGATGCACTCTCCGTGCACGTAGGGAATAAATAGTAGTATAATCGTGGGTACCAACCCAGTTATGGGCACGGCACGCGGAGAGATATCGGCAGGGAACCGCATGCCCCCTTTCCCTTCTGCCCCCCCGAAAGCCTTTTTTTACGATAAAGTTACGATGGATTTTTCGTGCTGCTATCGCAAAATACACAAGTTATATATTCAAGTATATCCACATATATCTCTGTATGATGCATATAACTTACGCAATGTGTGCGCGAAGCGTACACAGAATTATCCGTGATTCCGTATGTTCGAAGGAAACTATAAGCGACCGCAAATAAACTTTCATGTAATACGTAAATTAAGGATGAGTTGTCTTTTGGGGGGGAGGGGGGGGGGAGGTGGAAGTAGTTGCTTGTGTGCGAAACCATCGCTGTTTCTCGACGAATAATTCTATAGTATTTGCCGGAATCTTTAAGAACGTTTCGTATTTTTTTATCTTTTTCTTTTTTATAAAAATCATGCATCCGCCTCGGTGAAGTCCACCCTCGCTTCGGCTTGGCAAAATTGCGCTCGATTTGCCCTAAATTAACTAACAAGTTGTGTAAGCCGTTGGGCCGGAAAACGGACAGTATCGCGCCCGTTGTTAAGTCCGCAACTTGCAGCTCATAATCGTGCTACAAGCATCTCTTTTTTACTACCCCCTAGAATAAATAATAACCTTCGTTGTGAACACCTGGGCCTTGAACCGCGCCACGCAATCTTTCATATCGTGTCGATATCAGCTGCCAACCCGGATTTTACACTCGCTAAAAGCGTATATATCAGGTTTTCCAATCTTTTTCGTGCGACGAAATTGCGGCAGCCAAAATGTCGATGCAATTTAACGTTTCTCGAATATATCAAAATATAAGAATCGTTTATTTATCAAAAGAGAATAATCATATTAGTAAAATTTTAAACAGCTTATTATTTTGGCTTAATGAAAGCGAATCAGTAAATACTCTATAAAGTATCGTATGAAAAATATACTATTTTTTTACTTGTAATAATAAAAGATATTTTGAAAATTAGGAAGCGATAAAAGCGTGAATGATAAAAAGAAAAGAAGAGATTAGCAGATAGCGTCACGAATTGTGAATTATTACGCCCAGAAACTGAGCTAAAACATATTTATTCTTTAGTTAAGCGCGTAGCCGCTGGAAAGAAGAACGAGAGCTTTATCATAACTAACAAAGTCCCTTATGTAATAAAAGAACGTTTGCAAAGAAATGTCATAGAAAGGAAGAAGCGGGCAGTAGATAATAGCTTTGCTTTTTTTATATCTACAAAGAGAATCTGTCAATGCATTGTTTTGTCAAATGCCTTTCAAGTATCGGCAAATGTTATTATACAAGCACTGTCTAAAATAGTTAATATTTAAAAAACTAATTACATCCAAAATATAATTTTTTATTCATCTTTTAAACACAGATATTTAATAAAATAAATTGTATAATTACCAAAAAAAAAGTCTCTCCCTCTCTCTCCCCCCCCTCTCTCTCTCTCTTAATTCTTATATAAATAATTTAAATATTGTAAACCTTAAATACAAGATTGAAATATTTTTAATATATCTATATACAAATATTCATATTTTTCATATTTTCATCTTCATATTAATTCAGTATTAATTTGAATTATATATGATACAATATTATATTATGATACAACACATATACACATGTACACATACACACACATACATTAATATGAAAAAAATATTATAATCGATAAAAATATTAATTGAAATATTTTATATCAGTAGTATAGTAGATATAGGTATTTCAAATATTTTGGAATAAAAAATTTGAAATCTATAAGCATGATAATATGGATTATTACTACGGAAATAAAAACAACTAATTTTATTAATTTTTTAAATAATAAATAAGCAATTGCTTTTACAACTACCAAATAATTTATAAATTACTCACGCTACGGTTGCTCTCCGCAGTCATTCAATGCAATCTTTCTCTCGGTCTCCTCTTTTTTCTTGTTCGTCCTTTGCCGCTCTTTCATGGCACTCACAGGGCACTCACTCGCGAAAATACGATTAAAATACGACAATTGCGCGACATTTTGCACGGCAACCTCAACGTTAATCACACACGCGACGCGCATTTTACTATATTACGACGAGAGAGAGCAATGATTCGAAAATGACTCGTCGTGACAAAATGTCTCTGTTGCTATCGTATAGTACATGTATGCAGATTAGAGTAAATTTACTATTTCGCATTATAATATAAATGGATGAATATATGAGTTAAGATAGAAGATAAATATTCATGGATTGTAGCTTTTTAAAATTTATTTATTACTTAAACATGTCGGGATGCCGTTCGATTCAATCTGCGCTGTATCTGTGACGTTTTGTTAATGCCCAAAAAACACGAAAATGACATCAGCATCTTCACGATGATATCGCACAATACTACGCAAATCGAGTATAATGATTAGTTAAGACGCGATGGAGCGACAGAAATAATGTACATTCGTCGAATTTATAATATCTACGCAGTTAATAAATATGGAAATACGGAGTAAATAACAACCTACTTATCAAACATATTATATCTCTTTTCGTTACTTGGATCAAATAGTCATCGCCGCGATATTTTTACATGCAGCTTATCGCGCGAATTACACGAGCTCATCGTCGCTTGTAATAATAGTAATGGAAAATGATGGCATTTTTCTCGAAAAATAAATGATACACGAGGCTGCCTTACTCGCTCGAGTCTGACCTCACGAATGATAGCAAATAGCAAGGCCACGACATGTAAACTATAAAGCTCTCTATATACGCCGAGCGCTCGATACATGTACGTATATATTACAATAGTCGATATTCGTCGCCACCACGAAATATTTATAATACGCTATAAAAGAAGTACAGAATTTAATTACGAATGAACGGTTTTAAGTTAATTATTAATAAACGATTAATGATTGTGTGTGTATCGCATTTTTCGTTACTTTAATCACTCGATCCTACGATTCACGTATTATTGCACGTTCAAATTTATTATACAATCGAAATTTAATATTACATTTACTACGCATATAAATCTCGCAAAATACACGTATCGTTAATAAATAGTCGCTACATGTCACGCTTATTTGTTACTCGAATCAAATTGTCGTCGACGCGACATACTCTTACGTGCCGTTTATCGCAAAGATTAATTAATCGCGCCGGCTGATTGTCGCTTATTCTAATAATTGTAAGGAATAATCGCGTTTTTCGAAGGATAACATGCGGTGCGGTTCGTGACATTACTCGCTCGCTAGAGCTTTGCCGTGTGCGAATGATAGCAAGGCCACACAGCGCGTAAACAATATATTGTACGTCGAACGCCGTGTAACGTAGTCAATACTTGCACGTGTCTGTTTTATATAGTTAATATTCGTCGTCTCATCACGAAATCTCTCACGCACTACGAAATAAAATGTGCGGAATATTCTGCGTGTGCCTTTTGAATTTCGATATAATTATTCGATTTAACTTCCTCATCGATTCAGATGTAATGTGCAAATACCATTTTCGGATTGAGAACACGCAAATAATACGTAGAATCGTAGAATCGGGTGATTAAAGTAACGATAAGTCGTGTGACTTATCACACAATTATTAATCGTTTATTAATAATTAATTCTTTTATTCGTAACTAAATTCTGTTCTTTTTTTATAGCGTATTAAATATTTCGTGGTGGCGACGAATATCGACTATTGTAATACGTACACAATGTCGAGCGCTCGGCGTATAGAGAGCTTTATTGTTTACATGCCGTGACCTTGCTATCATTCGTGCGGTGAGACTCGAGCGAGTAGGTCGCGAATCGCTCCGTATATCATTACTTTTCGAGAAATGCGATCATTTTCTATCACTATTATTACAAGCGACGATCAGCTCGTGTAATTCTCGACAGCGACACGTAAAGATATCGCGTCGATGACTATTTTATCCAAGTAACGAAAAGATGTAGTACGTTTGATAAGTACGATCGTTATTTACTCTGTACTTCAATATTTATTAACTGCGTATATTGTAAATTTGACGAATGCACATTATTTATCGAAACGTATTCTTCGTGAAATATATCTAATCTGTCTCGTGCGAATTAATTATATTTTTCAATCCGCCAACATTTATCTTTAACTTTATCTTTAATCATTTATCTTTAACTTAACCTTAACTCGTATATCTATATTCGCTTATAACAATGTATGTATATTATAACGCGAAATATAATAAATTTGTCGAAAATGCGAAACATACTATACAATGGCAATTGAAATAATATTGCGAATGTCTCGTGACTTTCGAACGTCGAACGAATCGTACTCTTTTCACATTGCTTATTCGTCGTCTTATAATAAAATGCGCGTCATATGTAATTTTAGTCAGGAGTGCCGTGCAAAGTATCGCGCGATCGTATTCTGCTGTTTGTAATTAAGCGTATTTTCGCGTGAGTGAGTGCCATGAACGAGCAGCAAGCAATGGACAAGAGAGAAGGACATCGGCGAAGCAATTATGAAGTGAGTAATTATTACTTGTAAAATTAATTAATCGTTTATCTCCATCAATATTTTTGCACGCATTGAAAATATTTCAACATTGTTTTTAAGATTTAAAGTTATTTACATTATTTATACGAGAGAATTAGATTTTTTTTATCTTTTCAAGCGTTTATATCTAAAGAAAACTTTTCGTTCAACAATTATGCAACCTATTTTATTAAATATTCGTTTAAAGGACAAATAAAAAGTTCGATTGCGCGTAATAATTATTTTTTTTCAAATATTAACTATTTTTTTGGACACTGCTTTATACATTAATGCCCTGTTAAAGTTGTGGTCTTTTTCTCCTAACAATAATTTAATCCGAAAGTCAATTAACATTTTCGCTTGAAAAAGCAATTGTAAGCGATTATCTCGATGAGGTAATTCGAAGAGCGACGTGTTCGATGAATCATGAATAAAATATTCCGCGTTTTGTTCATTCGGACGATTTCTCACTCTTATTTCCGGCGAGATCTGTCGGTCTTTTGTCTCGTGGATGAACTTTAGGCAGTTCGAGAGGGGATCGTGTCTGGTGCCACTTTGAGAGACCCGTACAGTCCATTAGCGATCAACATCTGGCTCTTGCCAGCTGCCATCCGGTAAAAGGCAATCCACGGTCAGGGTCTAGCGGGATGTTCGGATATTTAGGCTCGTCTTTCATCGCATTCCTTATTTTTTCGATAACATTGTACCGCGATATGGAGACATTTCACGACATAAAACTTGTAATGTAGGTTTAAAACTACGTTTCTCTCGGTACCTATATAAAACGACGAAAATTCAATGACATTCGATTTCCAGTTGCATTTCGTTGCGTTTAGCTTGGATATCTCGATTTAAGCTTTTTGGTCGCCCGTTACAACGTGAGAAGATTACCTTTGATTTTCCCGAAATTTATGTTATCCCCGATCTTGACGTTTATGGTATTTTCGCGGCACGAATTGCGCAGCGCGATCGCGAAATATTGCTCCAATAAAAATTGATTGCTTCGCGTACGCGCAGATTTTCTGTCGCGTCGAGGGGACGACAAAGAGCGAGCGTCGCGGAGATATCGCGTATAAAAGGGGGAGAGAAATAATACATCACACATGTTCTCATATTTTCTGGAAATGGAGAACGCGCGTTTTCAGCCGCACGCGTGCACACACGTGTCGAAAACACGTATCGCGCGCACGGTCTCTTCTCGGTTTCGCTGTGAAAGAAGAGTAGTAGAGAGTAGTAGACTAGACGCGAGAAACGCGATATTTTCAGTAACCTGTGAAAAATTGTCACGGATATTAAATGTTTCGAGAGACAGTTTCAGAATTGAGAGAGACGCAAACTGACAATAAAATATTAGATTGGGCAACATTGAGATGTATTTTTTGTGCGAGTAACTACATTTACTCGGAGCAGATTGAATGAAAAATGTCAGGGTAAATTCAATTATTTGATTTTGTCGCACAAATATATTGCGTCCTTACTTGATTTTCAATAATAATTTGATATTAATTATACGTCGCAATGTAACTCTAATGATTAGTTCGCCCTTCATGATTAATCGTGTTGGCTTTAATAATATAACCTGTAGAATACATTAGTAATTACGCCGCAACGCGTTAATAATCATGCTTGGCCTCATATAAATTGCGGATGTAGCAATAATGTGATGTAATTTGGGTCTCTCTCGGGGCAATTAATACCGTTTATTTCGGGGGTTTCTGGAATATTATATACCGGTATTGTTAATTATTATTGTTATACATTGTTGCCCCTTACTTTATGTAGAATACGTTTTCCCTTAATTAAGACTATGACGCACAATCGACCAAAGAGAAAGAGAGAGAGAGAGAGAGAGAGAGAGAGAGAGAGAGAGAGAGAGGGAGGGAGGGAGAGAGAGAGAGAGAGAAAGATAAGGTGCGGGAATGAAAATTGTGTTTGAATATCCAATGGCTCCGATTCTCCTCATTGTTGAATGGGGATAATCGCGTTTTATTCGTATTATCTTGTCGCGCGCAGTCCTTCGGGGGTGGATGGCTGACTGACTAGCTGTCGACTCACAGGGTCTTCGTATAACGGGACGGTATTAATAACTTATTCCCTTGTACGCCGCAAAAACAGGTTTCTCCCTCAAAGTTCTCTTCCACGAGGAAGCCGAAGCGACGCACATTTTATCGTTCGTATTTCGTTGCGTGAAAATGTTCTCTCGTTGCGCTTTTACGTCACGTTTATTATTATGTCACCGTATCCGATATTCGCGACCTGTGTGTCCGCCGCGATATATCCTATATACGTATACCGTATTGGATCGTAATGGGAAATTCGGAATGTTGCGCTGTGATGCGGCGAACACTTCATCTCTCTCTCTCTCTCTCTCTCTCTCTCTCGTAACAATCTTGCCTCCGGCTACTACTAGCCGAAACTACTTCTCTCCAGTACATTAAGCTAGATTACCGCAATTAGCTACACCGCGCGTGTAAACTTGTTGGCGCGAAGCGTTTGGCATCTGGCAGCAGATACTGATAACAGATTGCGGTCAAACTCGAGCTGCTCGCAAGCCTTATCGCCTCCATAGTTCGCGCGCGCGCGCGCGCGGAAAAGTCGTTTCCTATCCGCGAGATTAGGCGCACTCTGCGAAATTACAGTGGACTAAAACTGTCGTCAAACTATATAATGATTGTAACATTTTATTTCAAAATTCGTTTGTTAAAGAGTATACGAGAGGAATATCGAAAACAATCATTTGTATATCGACAGACAAGAATATAAACGAATCGTGATTATTAGCAAAACTGGAATTTTATTACGAGAAAAATACTCGCGAGAATTTAGTATTTTTACATTATTAAAAATACGTAATGGCTAAAAATTTCTGAAAACAAAATTTATTCATCTCGTTACTTTGGCTCGAACGATTATTGTAATATCAATTAATGGGGCATGAAAAATCGATGAGATTCGCGTGTATGACAAATTCGTTTCGAAAGAACATGATTTCTGCTTTTAATGCTACTAGTTTCAGTACGGCTTCACATATTAATTCCTTAAGCGAAACTTTCGATTTTTGTTTTGCGTCAAAAAGGAATACCTCAGGAATATTCAAATGACCAATAATATAACTGGATTATTGATTTGGTTACTTTTCGAAAAGCGATCGTTTGTACTTTCACTTTAATGATTTTATTTGACATTTAAACGTTTTGATACTTTGTCTTTGAGGAAAATAATTTTATACTCAAAACGCGCGAAACATAATTATCGGTCCTGCGGGCAGAGCTTCAATCTCGACGGAAATTCTGAACGCGCGGCGTTTTTTATCTTCGGCTGATACAAAGCGTGGTTATCACGTCGGGATTATCACACTTCGGGGCTCGCCTTGAGAGACGTCAGTTTTTAAGGCGGGAAAGCAAGGGGAAAAGAATTTACGCACTTCCCCTTGCTTTTTATTCAGCGTAAATTGGACAAATTTTCTCACTGGCATCCCAGCTTCGAGACACGCTTCTGACATTTCGACGGCAGGATGTACGCGCGATTGATTCTTATTAATCGTGAATTTCGAGTGGGGGAGGAGATTGGTGGCACGCACATTTATTGCGCAGAAAAGTCATTACGCGACGATAAATGAAATGAGAGACAGCTGCGCCGGGTGAAAGCAGAAACGAGGGGGGTGAAGGGGGTCCTTCGTAGGAGAGACGCTCCAGTTCTTATTCTGGGCCCCCCCCCCCCTTTCTCTCCTTCGGGCCTTTGTAAAATCGAATCGCATTTAAGCGCGTCACGATTACAATCGAAGAGAATATGCGTACTCCTATCCTCGGCGACTTTTTATGAGTCACGCGCGTTTTATGGAAACTTTCTTTAGCAGCTGTATCCTCTAGAAGAGCTAACGTAAACTTTCTTTTCGCGCAAAAATTACGGCGACGATGACGCGGTTTTATTCTTAGACACTCAATCTACATTGCATTTTTGTACGGGCTTGCCTTTAAACTTTATCGTTTTCGATAAAGTTTCGGCAACGTTATCGGCATCGGTAGATGCAGATCGGTGCTTTATACATCGGCCACGATATACGCGATCGCACACATTTATCGACTAACACAAAGCTGTTTTTAGCGCTAACGTAAGCGTAAAAATTATCGCCTGGGCGCGCAGCTACTGACCTAGCTTAATATTTCCGACACAGAACACGGAGTATTTACGTCGCCGCCCGCGCAGAGAGAGAGAGAGAGAAAGAGACCACGTTATATTTTGTTTTATAATTTCTCCTTGGATCTCTTCTCTCTCTCTCTCTCTCTCTCTCTCTCTCTCTCTCTCTCTCTCTCTTTCTTTCTTCCACTCGAACGCGTCGCTTCTTTCAATGACGAAGCGATGAAGCGCGCGATGTTAAAACGTAAAATTTCGTGCGTAGATATGCATTCGGCGATCTAATTTAGTCTCCTCGCTGCGTCGGTATAATTTACGGCGTGGCTGACGTTGCTATATTTGCCCCTATAATCGTTTCTACTCAATTACTTAGAACGTGCAGGACGCGCCGCATTAACAAAGGATTCAGGCTTTTGATTTCGACTTTGTGTATAAATTTGTCGAAATATTAAAGTAGGATTTATTGCGATGAATTTAGAGAAGGCAATGTAGGGCAACATTATGTGTTATTTGTTCTTGATTTAAGTTACTTGACAAGCCAAGATTGATTATCAACAATAAATATTGATTTATTTTCTTCCAATTCTCGATGATCTTTGAAGAAAGTGACATGAAATTTTCGGGAGTGAGAATAAATCGCAATCGTTCTATTTCTCTCTCTTTCTCAGATTGAATGTGTAAATAAGTGTCATTACAGTATATATATTCTCTCTCTCTCTCTTCTCTCTCTCTCTCTCTCTCTCTCTCTCTCTCTCTCTCTCTTTCTCTCTCTCACCTGACTTTTATCAAACTTACTACAATAAGACATAGAAATGTTAAGAGAAGGAACATTTATAGTTGTAAATCTTCGAGAATAGAGATAATCAGAGACGTAGGTATTTATTATTACGAAAATTTACAGAGCGAAGAGAGGAATGCATATACGTTTCGGTATACGGATGCGATTTTTCGGAGCACTCGGTATATATCTTCGTGTATATGTATATATATATAAAGCTTCTGCTCCTTCATCATTATGCCTTTCGTCTCGTCGCCTCCCCCGCTGCGTGACTCATCTCCCTCGAGCAAAAAGCAAATTCTTTTTTTTTCTTTTTCTAGCGCGATTTTTGCGAACGCATCGACAAGTCCAAACTTGTTGGAATATGTTGGTACCTGTTCTGCCTTCTCGGTATCGCTCGCTTACGTGCACATGTAAGTTTCGGGTCACGGTCTTGCACGCAGGTCTGCGTCTTGTCCGTACCAGTCTCTTTGTGAAACACGTTCTGGAACGTGTCTTTCGCCGTAATCTTCGTCGTGAAAGGTTATCACACGATCGCATTGTATTCGCATTTTGCGCCCGGAACAATCGAGCGCTCCGTTTCGTGAGAGAAAAGCGTGCGGTGAAATGGCTGGATATTGCGAATACGTCGTCCATTATCTCGCTTTTTAATTAAGTTAAACGCTGCCTCGAAATTAAGCCTTTGTTTGCCGAGAGTATACGCGAGAGAGCGTGTCTAAGGCAAAGGAAAAAAAGGAAAAGAAAAAAAAAGAGACCGCAAAAATGGAGTCGATGAAGCAATCGAGTCGAAGATCCTGCCTGATTTCTCGAAAATTACCACAGTCGTTTTCTTCGAATGTAGTACAATTTCCTTGATCTTTGCCGCTGGATCCGGCAATGGAAAGCACTATCTACCACGTTTTCGTTTCACGCAGGTTTTACCACCTTCGACAGATGTTTCACGAGGGTGCAAACGCCACGCGATCGGTCTTATGCAAAGTCTCCCTCATATTGCCTATCGCACGGCCTTCATATCCCCTTTTCTCTGTTCACTCTCGGAATGTACGCAGCATCCGACCTTTTTCAGGGCGTGGTAGAGAATTCCTTTGACGTAGTTTCTTTCTCAATGAGAAAGAAACTTTTTTTTCGCTTCTTTCTTCTAATCTCCTCGTGCTTTCGTCGTTTTCGTTAAACGAAACTCGTGATTTTTCGCGTAATAATAATCTTGAGTTTATCAAATGTAATTTGTACTCTTTCTCTCTCTCTCTCTCTCTCTCTCTCTCTCTCTCTCTCTCTCTCGTTCGTTTGCTCCCGTAATCGTGACCAGGGAGGCAGGAAATTGGAAATGCAAACGTTGCAAGGAGTCGACGACACGAGCCGGGAAATGGATGTTTCTCAAATTCTCGTGCCACCGCCGTCCTAACTTTACTTGTCGAGATTCGAAACGCCGTCGATCCATCCATGTGCCGGCTAGTCGGAAGTGAAATCCTCTCCAGGTACTCCTCCATCTTCTCTTCTTCCCGCATCCCGGGATAGCTTCGTTATTGGAACGGCGAATTTGATTAAGGGCGTCAGCATTCTCCATCACGGCTGGAAGGACTCACCTCGCTTCTTTCGTGGATATAATCCTCCCTTTTCTTGTACCTCTCTCACATATTCCTCCCATTTCGGCTCCTTTCCATTGTCCGTCTCTTTGGTCGGCGAGACATTTTCATATCTTGAATATCTACTAATGCAAATTATACATTGTCGTTCGATTAAATTTGAAATAACATTTTTTTTTTTTATGTAATTACAATTTAATTTATTATGAAATGTATATTTTTCGCGTACATACGAAAACTTGAAACACATTGTAATAATTTAAATAATTCGCATAAAAAACTCGCTAGTTAATTTCACATTATTTATCAAAAATTCTCTCTTAATAAAGTTTTTTTTTTTATTTGTTTGTAAGACCACTCATTATAGCAAAATGCATATCTACATGACTTTAAAATGAAATAATAATTAACACAGAATGTGTTTTTAATTCGCGTTTACGCGTGCTAATATGGAAGTTTAATTCACGTTGCGTTGAATTAAGTGGAATTTTCACGGTACGAAGGAGTTAATTGCC